>VZTF01008721.1:161918-492684 GCA_013397755.1 Cnemophilus loriae
TTTGTTTTTTTTTTTTTTTTTTTTTTTTAAGGCTGTTGTACTAATACTTAAGAAAATAAGTGTATACAAAAATTGAAATATAGATAAACAGAATATCATCATTTTCTGCTTTTAATGCTTCCAGTGTGGTATTTTTCTCTGATGCAGGAGATAGAGCTCAAAGAATCTTTGAATAGTTATTCAGGCTGCACTTAAGGAATATCTGCAGCAATTTATGTAAATACATGATTACAATTTTCAGCCAACAGTTTATGGCCACTGGATAGTTTGCTGTGGTGTTTGGCCTGTTCTTTTGCTGACTGGAGCTCTATTGCTCAGTTATTGTTTGACCAGGAATCCAGAGAAAATTTCTTGCAGTTTCTGTTTTGGTTGTCATAACTGATAGAAGCAGATTTTCACTTCAGAGAATTAAGTTTATAAGTTTCTAGATAATTTTCCATGCGTATTTTCTACCGATTGAAAGTGATTCTTTTATTAGTTGGTTCTTTCAGGAAATGTTGGCTAAAATCTGTGCTGAGAGCAGCATAGATGAGGAATAAATACAGTCAAAGTAAATGTAACATGCCTTCCTGATCAGAGAAAAGTCTTCGAGATATTCTTTCAAGTCTACTAGATTTGGGAGTCTAGTAGCTGGTTTAGCAAACCTATGCTGGTTTTGGCTGGGGTAGAGGTAATTTTCCTTGCAGTGGCTTGAACTGTATTTTGGATTTGTGCTGAACACGGGGTTGATAACAGAGAGATGTTTTTGTTATTGCTGAGCAGGTCTTACACAGAGCCAAGGCCTTTTCTGTTTTTCATATGGCCATGCTGGTGAGGAAGTTGGAGTGCATAGGAGATTGGGAGGAGACACAGCCAGGACAGGTGACCCCAACAGACCAAAGGGATATTCCAGACCATGTGACATCATGCTCAATATATAAAGTGGGGGGAAGAAGGAGGAAGCAGGAGGAGACATTGGGAGCGATGGCATTTATCTTTCCAAATCACCTTGGATGATGTACATGTGATGGGGTCCTGCTTTCCTGGAGATGGCTGAACACCTGCCTGATCACAAGAAGCAGGGAATTAATTCCATGTTTTACTTTGCTCGTGTGCGCAGCTTTTGCTTTCCCTATTGAACAGTCTGTATCTCAACCCATGAGTTCTCTGGCTTTTGCCTTTCTGATTCTCTCCTGGATCCCGCTCGTGGGGGACTGAGCAAGTGGCTGCATGGTACTTGGTTGCTGGCTGGGGTTAAACCATGACACCACCATAGCAGAGGTGATGAGTAATCCCAGGTAAAGGGCTAGCTCACTTTCTAACTTTCCATGAGAGATGCAGCCGTATAAGGGCATTAAAGGAAAGAGAAGTGTCTTCAATGTCTTCTGGAACTGCCTGGAGGAGAAGTGCTACCTGGGAGCTGTTTGGGGGACTGGGCAGTGGAGAGGGCAACTGGACATATCTTTGCAGAGGAGAATGAGTTGGAGAGGACCAAGATGCAGTAACTCATTTCAGCCTCTCCAAGTTGGGGAACCAGCAGCTGGTGGAGGTCTTGGAACAGGCAGGAGCAGGAGAGACACACTGTAAGTCAGTGATGTTTCTTAGTGTTACATGTGGACTTGGCAGTGTCAGGTTAACAGTTAGACTTGATGATCTTAAAGGTTTTTTCCAACTTAAATGATCCTATTCTATGTGCACAGTGGGGCAAATATACTTTCTCTGAGTTTTTAAGAACTATTCTGCACTCCTGGAAAATAAGTAGTTTCAGGTAGACTGAACTACTTGAATGTCTTTTGTGTTATTCTGGAATGGCTGAGGAGATACAGTGGAGAGTGTGGCAGCACAAAAGGCAATAAGGAGATGTTTTCTGAATTAGAACTATAGCTAAATTTATCCCATAATCCTTAATTTTGAAAATTAAACAAATCTTTTGTAGATCCTTTTGTATGTATTTTAAAATTCTACTGGGTTTCAGGACGCAGAAAATACTGGGAGGAAAACCTCCCCTCTAGCAGAACTGTTGCTTCTGTTAATAACACACTACTGAGAAATCAGTGCAGAGACATATAAAAAATTCTTTGTGAGGGAGGATTTGTTAATTTTTAAAAGGAGAGGTGTGGGAGAAACTTGTGTTTCGATTAAAGTCATTGTGAATTTAGGCAATTCAGTGGAGCATACAGAGCTCAGTGCTGTGAGGTACTGAACTTCAGGGCTGTGATCCAAAAAAGCATTTAAATACCTGCCTATTGTCACGCTCCTGAATAGTCTTATAGCAGGAAATGGATCTTTTTATATTCTTGAGGGTGTATTTCAGTGAGCTTTTTTGAAATAGATCCTTAGTACATTGCAGGTTTGAGTCCATGAGAGGCAAGGAGTACCAATAAAGAACTAAGTACAAAGCAATCAACAAGAAATAACATCTTGATATATGAAGCTGCAGCAAGAAAAATGGGCAGGAAAGAGCCTTGAAGACTACAGAGTATTGCTAACAAAAAGCTTTAGTTTCTTAGTCATAGAGTGTGTTGTTATATTTGAAGAAGCCAAGATTGTAAACTAGATTAGATATTGATGTTAATCATGTTACTGAAAATCAGAGTAACAATACTGAAATCACTGTCTGATTACTACTCAGTTTTATAATTGCATGCTGCAAAGCCAGAGTAGTTCCATAATGCCAGCTGACTCTCAATTTAGCATATTCATATAATCGTTTGAGGTATGAAATGCAATGCCAGATACAACAATAGAAGGAAGGCATGTAAATCTATTTAAGAAGGTGATCATGTTTCTGAGAGAGAAAGAGGAGGGAAATCGCTGCAGCCATGTGTTAAATATTTGGATTGAATATAATGAAGTAGAAAATTGCTTGTGTTTTTCACTCTGCATAATGCAAGTACAAGCCCTGTAGGGTTGGTGTCTCTCTTTGGCTCTTGATTATTCATGGGTTTCTCTAGATGGACTACAGAAATGGGACACAGCATCCTGGGATGCTGGCTAAAACAAAAGAAAAGCATGTTGAATGCTGCTATTGTTAGACTAATCTTTATTTTCCTTTGTGTGTTGCTTTGTTTTGTTTTCCCCCTGTTTCATATAAAATACTGCAATCTTCTTAGGTTCCTTTGAGTCACAGAACTGCACTGTCAAAAAGACCACTGGAGTGTTCATATTGCTTCTGCATTCTTTGTAATCGTAATTACATTTCTAATTTGTAATTCTGAACAACAAAATGCTAAGTGAATCAAAAACTCTTGCTGCTCTGTCCCAGTGACCCAAGGTAGAGCTGTCATACTCTGAGTTTTAGTACTGGCAAAGGCAGTTGGCTGATGCTGGTGGTGTCTGGATAAGCTGTAAGGATAATCTAGTTTTCATAAGATATTTAGATACCTAACCTATTTGCACACTTTCAGGATTTGTAGCAAACACACAACTGCCACTGAATCCCCACTCTACATTTTTGTTTGCATCCTTCAACATCTTTGAAATTTCTCCCTTTGGTCCAATCCAACACCCCTTGAACTCCATAGAGTATTTCTGTCATCTTTAGATAGTGTCCTAAATTAAGATTGTGACGTTTATATGATGTCAGCGTAGCATCATTTCACTTCACAGCTGGAGTTTTGAAATAAGGCTTCAAAACTGAAAATGCTTGCACAGATTTAGCAGCTACCACTTAATTTTCACATTCATATTCTGCTTAAGACTTCAAAGCAAAAATCATATATGGAGGGAATAAGAGCCTAGGTCTGATTTTCAGGCATGTGAATTGCTGAGCAGTGCCTGCCAAGAGGCTGGTGGGTCGCTCCCACTGCCATGGCAGAGTGCCTCTTTACCCATAACTTCATAACCTCCTTTTCCCTGTCAGCCTGTGCAGTAGGAGGTGTACAGCTGAATTCTGAGCTTGCACCAAGGCAAGTCTGGGATAACAACTGACAGTAAGAAGTGCAGTGAAATCATTACAGGATAAAAAACCCCAAAGCCCTAAAGACTCTGTCAGCAGTGAGCAATCTCTCTGTTGTCCTAGGTTTAATACTCCTTTTTCTGTCCAGGGCTTCTGCAGAGTTGACATCTGCAGAGCACAGCATCAATAGACTGTTCAGGGAAGGTGAAGTAAGAGTTTCCAAAAAAATTAAAATCTAAGTCCTTGGAATATTTTTATTCAAGTGAAGAGCTTGCAAATTGTACAGTAGTAATTCCCTTATACAACAAAATCTAATTTATCATAATAAACTTCTTGCAGTGTAGTAGCAAACTAGTTCATTTAAACTTGCATGCAAAGATTTCCAGTGCAGCTAATCTGTGAGCATCATGCACGCTTCGTTACCTGGATTCTGAGGCCTGCAGTGAAGGTATTCTTGCTTTTAGGAGTGAGAATTTTGAGGACCAGACCTTCATTTTGTGTAACAGTTGGGTGTGGGTTTTTTGCCTACAAGGAAATAACACCAACTTTTGCCAGCTGAGACTCTGAATCGCGTTTTTCTGAATGGTATCTGATCAGTTTTCTGTGTAAAGCAGTGCTTGCTTAATCCTTTTTCTCTCCTGCCTTATACTAGGGCCCCCCCAGCGAACCGTTTCCCCAAAACAAGACCATGAAGAAAGGAAGCACGACAAAGTCTTGGACAAGGGCAGTGAAAGTGGGACTTCCTGTAATGAGTTATCCACCTCAAGCTGTGACAGCCACTCGGAAGCGAGCACCCCTCAAGAAAATGCCACCAGCACTCAGCCATCCACAGCCCACCAGCCAAATACTCTGACTTTGGATCGTCCATCTAAGAAGGCACCAGTGCAGTGGATGCCACCACCAGACAAACGCAGGAACAGTGAACTCTTTCAAACTCTCATTAGCAAGTCCAGAGAAACAAATCTTTCCAAAAAGAAGGTGTGTGAGAAGCTGAGTGTTGAGGAAGAAATGAGAAAATGTATCCAAGATTTTAAAAAAATCCACATTCCAGATTACTTTCCAGAGCGCAAACGTCCCTGGCAGTCTGAACTCTTACAGAAATATGGGTTATAGTAACCAACTCTTTCCTGACGTATCTCTGGAGCATTTGATGTTTATTACATTGCCGCTACCTTACTGATGTCCTCCTCCTGGCCGACTCTGCCACCAGAGCTATTCCTGCTGCTTATTTCTTTCTGTGGACAGTGGATGTTGGATAGTACATGTTTTTCTTTAAAAATATATATATAAAAAGATAGAAACTTAAAAAATGCAAAAGGTGTCTCATCTAAACCACTTCATAATAGCAAAGAAAAAAATTGCATGGTCAAGAAAGATGGTTTTCGAACCAAAGTCAGTTGAGCTTCATTATTGTTTTGGAACTTAACAAATAAAAATCTCAATCATCAGTTAACACCTGATTTTATGTCACCATTAAAAATGACTCAGACTTGCTAAGGATGAAGAGAAACAGGGTTTAAAATTCAATTGAACTGGTTTTAGAACTAATTCCCAACATTCTCTCAATGTTAATGCAATAAAGCAAATACCTATTTTGCATGAGCACAATGTTACAAATAAATCACACAAGAACAAGAGGTTGTCTGTTGCTTGGAGAATTACTTGTTTGATACCAAGCCTATAAACGTAAAATGTCTAAGGGATTGAATTTACTTTGTTCTGGATCTGTGATTTTTTTGTGTGTACAGTGTTCTGTATGTAAAGATGGTGTAAATATGCCTTATAATGTTTTATTATTGCACCAACAACATTCATCTATTAGTGCTTGTCAGGATTATTTCTGTGAAATGCAAATTTATGGCAGATTGTGAAAACTGGTTTGATGGTCTGAAAGTTTTTGTTATGTTAGTCACTAAAAACGGAGAAAAATAAAAGAGACTTTAATGTATTTATTAAAAGAACCATCTGGTAGACTTTCTTGGTTGTTGTTATCTCCTCTCCTCTTTAAATAGAATCAAGCAAGCTTTTACTTTTTGTTCAGTATTTTCATAACTATTCTGCTGGGAAAAAAACAAAACAAAACAAAGCAAAACAAAACAAAACAAAACAAAACAAAACAAAACAAAACAAAACAAAACAAAAACATATTTCCAGAGTGGAAAAAAATATTTAGTGTAGTGCCGTTTAATTGGAACTGCCTACAGACTCTAAGAGAAAGAGAGTTAAGCTAAGAAGCAGCAGGGGATGAACTAAAAAATTGAGTGGTTTTACTAGAAGAGTGGAAAGCAGTTCCAATTTGACAAGTTTACGAAAATCAGCTTAGAAATAGAAGATTTAAAATACCACAGCAGAGTGTGCTACGTTTACAAATGAAAAGTTTCTTTGAATAGTCAGCTCTGTATGGCAAACCTGTTATCTCAGCCCAGATACGGGAAAATAAATTCCTTTCTCATTACAGGAACACCAAGAAGACGACTGTGGTTCAGACAGCCATAGCTGAAATGGGTAAGGACTGCTGGAGTTCACAAAAGAGTTGCTGAGTTCTTACCTACTTCAAATTATTACTGTGAGCACACAAATGTACACGTACACATTTAGAAGGGTTACTATCTATATATGTTCTATAGCACTAACTGCACAGTTGTGTCAGAAGAGATGTTTTACATCTTATGGTAATTTAAAATAGTTTAGCTAAAGTAAAAAGGACTTCTTGTATTATAATTTCCAGGGTTGTGCCTGATACCTGTATTACTTTTTAGTCCTCTAAAGGGCCACTTTAAAAAACTTCTAACAGTAGCTCAGCAACTTCATTCACCGATTCTTTTCTTAACCTATCTAGAACTAGCTGTTCTCATATTCAGTTAATCAGTTGGCTTCAGCATATTTTGACAACATTTTAATAACTTGTAAGACTGTACCTGGGATAAGTCTAGTCTGAACTGATGCAGACCAGTATGAAATCATTTGGCTTCTCAGGTTTGCCTTTATGTTCCTTGCTTGCTTCTTCCTGGTCCAGAAGACCCATTCTTCCTTTTGAAAATTTAATACTTCTTAGACAAGTTTAGCATTTACTTTCTATCTTTCCTAATTTTTGGCTTCCCAGTCTTTACCTGATGAAATTTCCAACTGTTTAACCATGATTTATCCTCCAGTGGATACAATTCTAGTTTTACTTAGTCCAAAGTTAGACTAATACTGAGAGCTTTGTTTCCATCTGGGATCATACATTTTAGATGCAGGCAGCATCTTGAGCGTTCCCAGTAAACCTTGCTGTTGAGTTTGAAGGTTTGTTTTGCCTTCCTGATTATTCTCAGTACTCCAGGAAGTAACTGCCTGATGTATGCTTAGGTGATTTTTTGACCTGTCCATTGGTTTTAATTTGTCAGTATGTAAATATTTTTATGAGCTTTTTTTTAACTTTTAATATACTGTCTAAAATTTCTCAAAACATATTGATTCATTCTTGAGGACAACACAGTATTATGTTAGTGTGTATCTTAATACATGAGTACTGTAAGATTTTTGATAACCTTAAACACTTTCCATGTGTTCATGAGGCATGTGAGTGATGTGGCAGATGAATGACATTACTGTTACTTGGTAACCACAGCGGCATCTTAAGACAAAGTGTTTTGGTTTTGGAATTAGACAGTGTACACTGTCCTTCTTTCAGAGTGAAAAATTCCAATGTGTCATAGTCAGAGAGAGAGGGGGAGAAACCATAGGTCATGTGAATCCCTCAGTCATGTTCTCTAATTCCCGTCACACTTTTCATCCCGTTCACCCAGTTAGAGCTCCAACCCTATCTATATAGTTATTATTTTACAGTTTTCAGACAATTAGGGAGAGCACAAGCTGAGACATTCAGTGGAACAGGGGAGCTTGTGAGTGTTTAAAGGCTACGGTTGGTTGGAAGTTACCATGTGTTACAAGAGAGTTGTGTATTAGAAGCACTTGGAGGGTTGATTGTTTCCCATTGTATTACATTCTTCTTATTTTCCTATGATAGCTGCTTTTTCTTCTTTCATTTTAGTCTTGTTTTTCTCTTCTTTCCAGCTATTCACTTTGTTGCGCACTGGAATAGCCTACCATGGGAATCTGTGCCTTTTATTGGGCTTCAGCAGAGGTGGTCAGTACACTAAATTTCCACTCCATTTGAAGCTTATGAAGATAATGTTTTTCTGAAAAAAAAATCCAAAAACTGATATTGGTCAATCTTCAGTTATAATTATAGAATGGTTTGGGTTGGAAGGGACCTTTTAAAGATCATCTAGTCCAACCTTCCTGCAATGATCACAGACATCTTCAAGTAGATCAGGTTGTTCGGAGACATGTTCCAGAGTCTTACCACCCTCATCATAAAAAATATCTTACTCATAACTAGTCTGAATCCACCCTCTTAGTTTAAAGCCATTAACCCTTTTCCTTTCACAGCAGGCCCTACTAAATGTTTGTCTGCATCTTTCTTATAATCTTATATTTTCTTATTATCATATGTGTGTCTCTCCAGTTCAGAGGGGAGGATGTTGTGGGGACTGTGTCAAAGGCCTTACATAAGTACAGATAGATCTGTAGCTCTTCCCTGTCCGCTGATGCAGTCACTCCATCATAGAAGGCCACTGGATTGTTCNTTTGATAAAATTTATTTAAAAATTTAAATAAGGAAAAAATACAAAGAAGTAATTTAACATGTAAATTAAGTGTATTTCTGGAAGGAAAGCAATTCTTAAAAAAAGAATCCTTGCTTTTGTAGATTTTCTTTCTAAATCAACACGATGTCTTACATTATGGTCTTATTAGTGATTCAACATGGAATACATATCCCATTATGTTCTTCCAATGAGTTTAATTCTTAATATTTAGCATGTTCAGAAATATGTAATGGTATAATCTAGATTAAAGATTTGAAACTGATAAAAATAAAATCTTCCTTTATAAGTAACCTCTCAGTTAAGCTAATATTTCATGAGAGTAATGAATTAGAATCTGATGCCAAAGTAATGTTGTTATTATTGCCCGTATTTATTCACTAGACGCGTAATTGTAAGCCTTCATCGTAGATGTTATATGCACCAGTTTTTATTGTTCTAACTGAATGATGGGGAACAGAGATGCAGTTTGCCATACAGTGATGTTTACCCTTTAAAATGTGTGAACAAAGATCAGAATGACATGCTGGACTAGTCTATTGCTGAAGGATTATTCCATTAACAAACATTTTTAAGTCTTAGAATAATTGAAATTAACTCTGAAATACAATTTTAGAATTCACTTTGATTTCCTTTGAGGGAATTAAAAAAATGATAAATTGCAAAAAATGCATAATTTTATGGCCTCTTGTAGAAAAAATATTGCTTATGCAAAATCGTTTGACTTGCTAATGTCGTCTTTGTTCAAGTAATGATATTTAAAAATATACTTCCTACTGGAGGTGGAAAACCCAAATTAGTAACGAGAGGGCAATGCTGGGTTCCTTTTACAAGTGACTCATGTCCTGAACCAGGCTGTTTGGGATGCTCAGAAATTATCAAGAAATCTTCAGGTTTCTGCAGGATTGCACCACTGGTGTGGCTCATCATAAAAATAGCATTCACACATTACTTCAGCTTATATATTACAGGCCAGCAAGTAGTTTCTTCTTTTCCAGGATCTGTTATCTAGAAGAAGTTTTCAGCCTGCTTCATATTTTCCACTCTGCCCCTCTCTTTCATTGTTATGATGGACATCCATACAGTAACTTTTATTTAAGACCTTATCTGTTCCTTGCCTAAAGACACATATTCAAATTCAGAAGAGACTAGACTATACTGGAAGGTGATGGAGGAGGCTGGGCACACTGGCAGTGTTACTGGTTTGAATAACTTCAGCACTGCTGGCAAGAAGATGCCATAAAGCACAAGCTGGAAGGCAAAGTCACATTGCCCTACAGCTTGTGCTCTGTTTCAGAGTGTCAGATGTCATATCCCTTTCGCAAAGACCAGTCCTCCAGTGAAACCAGCCACAAAGACATTATTCACCGATAAATGAACCGCTGATGCTGTCAGCGTCCTGTTGGCCACCTACACCTGCTGTGTGTTGGTGCTGCAGCTAAATTGGACACCCCAGTTCAGAGATGGTGCTGCTGGGCTGCACGTGGCTGGTGCAGGTAAGAGCTGTGAGAGCTCCTCCTCATGCCATACACCCATTCATGGGGATATAGAACTTGTTGCAGGCTGCTGTAGTGGGTACTTGTCTTCATACCAGAACACCTTGCATCACTATCTGAATTGGGATTCTTGTTTTATTCTGCTGGATTGTTACTGCTTGCACAGAAAACAGCCATTCAGTGGGACCAAATCCCAGTATTCTTATGTGTAGAACCATAGCAGAAGATGGCAATCTCTCCTGCTTTAGCATACTCTTCCTTCTTTGAAATTGGTCTTATGACAGCATGAAATGGGGTGCTGAAAAAACAGAGTACAAATTGTGCCCAGAAGAGAAACTCAGCACCGACTGTGTTCCCATCTGTTTGGAGCCTGGCACCCTGGCAATCCTCAGCTGCAGGCATTAGATTGTGGAAGGCACAGTGGGGAAAAGCACAAATGGGCTCAATACAGTTAGTGATGCATATAACAGAAAAAGTATTTGAGAATTTTCTCCTCCCCTAAGGACTCTTCCTCTCCTTACTGGGCCATCTCTTCTCCTCAGACAATAAGGAAAAGAAATTGTGAAAAACAATAGACCAGATGGATATAGTGGGAATATCCGTGTCTCTGTGTTGTAATGCCTTTTAAAATTTCTGTTTCTTCACAATGTTAATGTTGTGTTATGTTCTTTTATATACATAAAAGGGAAATGTAGAAATAGCTTGATGGAATTAGTTCTAAGATCCTAGTTGATATAATCCTTCCTAGACATATTAGATGAAGTTCTAGCGGTGAGCATGTTAAGTATTTCAATTACACTGCAGTGTAATTTTTAGCAAGCAGTCACCCCAGAACAGATGAGTACTAGTAACAAGAAGTAAATTAAATTTACATAAAAGGAATGGAAATCATAAATAGGCAATAAGTAATCTTTCCAGATTCCAAAGGCAACATTTAATTCTGAAATACTATTACTTTACCTGTTATGTGCGTAACATGCATGCAATTCATTAATTTAATACCGATCAATTGAAAATGTGCTCCAAACTTAGATTCCTCCTGATATGTTGCTGAAAGATTGTTTTCTTCATAAATATATACTGTACATAGTAAATGTAAAGTTTTGACAGCACGCAACACCTGATAGAATATTTTTCATCCCGACTGGATTGCTAGCTTGGCCTAGGAGGAATTGTGAAAACTATCAATCAATGACCCTTAAAAGCTTTTTTCCCTGTTTCTCTTCCTATTTAGGTGAATTGTGTGTTTCATATGGTGTCATTTTTCTGTTGAAGATAGCATTTGATTCAATGCAGCACAAAATAGTCACTGACACCGTGGCCCTGAATTGTTCTGATTTATACCTACCCCTGATTTAAATTACATTAGTAACCTTCTGACATGAGCAGTTTAGGTGACTGCTGACTGACTGAACACCTGCCATACAGTCGAGAAATGAGCTTAAAGAAGATAGGGATAAAAGTAGTCATCCATGCCACTGTGGATTTTGAGGTATCCCAAAGGATTAAAAGCCCCAGCCCCTTCAGGACATGTCATGTGATACTTCTATCTCTGGAACAGGAGGGGTGAGGGTGAGGAGCCCTTGGGTATCCTTTGCCAAGGGCAAGTTTGCTTTCACCATCTTGCAGAACAAAGACCAGTCTTTGGGAAAAAAAGTTGCTCTTTCACAGGTTTTATGATGCCAGTCCTGAATGTCCTCGTGGAAAAATTAAAGAGCACCTTCTTGATGAAAAAGTAGGCTTGACTTCTGTTTTTGTCACTAAAGTCACTAAATTTATGTGAACAGTTACCTGAAGCTTCCATGGCAATTTAAGGACTGTTGTTTCAAATATGTCTCATGACTCCTCTTGAACTTCTTCCAACTGTTCAATAGTGTTTTGGGAAAGAGGATGCACATATTCTAGTTTTGGTCAGTAATGGGTCAGTAAGGACAGAGGTAGAAAAAAAAAAGATTATTCCCTTCCTGCAACATGATGGGATGTTTCCATATATAGAATTATTAATTGTTTTTATATTGCAAATTATGTTACTTTTTTCTTTCTTTTTTTTTTTCTCCCTATCACTTTTTCTTGGAAATATACAGCCCAGATTTTCCGTTATTTCTAACCAGGCTGCTTTCTTCAACTGTTCAGTCATATTTTACTTTTCTCTATGTTTCTAATTACTTTTGAGTATGTCTTTTTTTTTTTTTTAAATCGAATTTCATGAACATTCCACTTACTTTAACTTTTAGAAGATGGCAACAAAACATATGAAAGAGATTTTCAAAGGCACACAGAGATCCCAAATTCCCTGTGGCACTTACTGAGACTTGAGCATGTAACTCTTTTTTTCTTTTGTTTCTGAAAAACATGTTATCTCTGCAGTGATCCCTATGCCCTTCCCCTCATCTCAAGAAGACCTATCATCATCTTTAACCACAGCTTCCTACTTCCACTCCAAATCAATTTGAATTAATTTTACAAGTAAGGTTTCTTGACATTGAAATCAGGAATTATTATGCTGTCCCATTTCTTTCATCCACTAATTCTGTAGTGCGTTTGAAAGGAATCATCAATCAAGTTTGTCTGACAGGAGCTATGTTTTAATACTCGTTGTGAGTCTGTCTTATTCCCACACAGTGGTAAACAACAATTGTCTCAGCCAATCTGTGACAGGCATCTCAGCAGGAGACAAGTAATGATGCTGCTCTGTCAGGTACAGAAATAAGAAGGACTCTTACACATAAAAGCTTTCGATAAATTAGCTGTACATCAGTGTTTCTGAAAAGCTACAGAAGTTTTCCAAAGTCTTCTGTGTCCCTCTGTAAGTCTTCACACACAGTGAAACTGTCATGGGGGAATGACAGGGAAATTAAGTCACGAACAGGACAAAAAACCCTTCTCCATGGCTTTGAAAGTGATTTGAGTGGTTTCCTCCCATCTTCAAGTACCTGGGGAGCAATGTGATCTTTATGTGCTTTAAATTCATCATCCCCGCGTGATTACCTTGATGATCTGCTGATGGCCGTCCTGTGGACTGAGGCTCCCAGATCACTGAAGAGTTCCCAGCTGGTGCTCAGGAGCTGAGATCCTACTTGAATTCCTAGCAGCCATCAAGGGCCTCATCTCCAGAACTGCCTCAATGCCTCACCTTAGGAAGAATAGAAGTAAGTTCATAGATCATGCCTTAATAATGGTGCAAGTGAAATATATTACTCCCACAAATATGTTTTTTGGCTGTGCACTACAACCCATCATGATCTTGAGTGCAGAAAATTTCAGCAAAACTGCAATATTATGTAGGCCCATGTCCAGAATTATCATATCTTGTATTTACTGTAACCGTTAAATGATCAAAGGATTCTTTTCAGCTGGTAATATACCAGGGGCTTAAGCTGTCACATGTTTGCACGATTATCCAGTTGATGCTTTCTCACAGGTCTGAAGATGTGTCATTTTCTTCATGTTCCTCGGTCATCCACGGATATTCAGTAAGAATGACTATTTATGCAGTGGGTGTGTGCTGATTTACTTAATATCCCAGAATGCCTGTCATGATTCACTTTTATATTTATTTTGCATGAGCTGCAAGTTTAATGCTGTACAGTTAAGCATAAAGACTTGTCTCCTGCCCCAAGACAGTTGAAAATGGCAAAACAAGAACTGGGACCATTGAAGTGAATGTAACATAAATGCAAAGAGATCGTAATTCCTATTAGTATTCCTTAGGATGGTTGTGTTCAAATTTTACTACAGTGTGGGGCATAATCACAATCTCTTCATATTCTTTTGTTTTTACATCAATGAAATCCCCTCTGAATTAAATCAAGTCATGTCTAGAGCATGCTTTTTCTGCACCAAATCTTCCTAATTACCCAAATTCTTTTTTGACACCTTCATATTTTTAAGACCTATCAAATTACTTTGCTCTAATTTTTGTTCATCAGCTGTGTGATCAACTAACTTAGAAATAATATCATGAGAATGCAAAATAGAAAAAAAAAGTTCTCATGTACAACCTATTCCCCTACTGAAGATTCTGGTTGGTGTGTGATAGCTGAGAACTTTTATCATGTGCCACTAAGCAGGAAAGCTCCTGAATGGCTGAGGGTGTTTCCTTACAGGCCTTGGCCCTGCAGCCTAATGTTTAAGACCCTATGCTTTGTCAAAGGTGTGTTCATATGAATGGGTTTCTTGTCCATGGGTATCCAATTGCAAGATTAATGCCTTAAAACTGAGCCCTTAAGTTTACCATCTGTTCAAGTGCTAACAGTGCAGAGCAATATTCTGATGCAGCTGGTAGCCGGGGCATCTTACCTCATGGAAGAGGGGTAGATGGAAGGGCACCATGTTCCTCAGAAAGACTAGTTAAACAATTTCCAAAAGGAACATAAAAGCTCAGCTACCTGTAAGAATGGAGACCCAGCCCTTTCCAGAGGTTCAAGGCAGAGTCTCTCCTTCTTACTGCCACACAGCTGAATTCTTCAAGTCCATTCACCAGGCAGAAGTACTGGCGTAGGTGGCTGGAGGTGCACTTTTCTGCTCTTTGCAACAGATGTTCCACCCAGTTTCTCAAAGGAAAACCTGAAAAGGGGCTGCCCGGACTCTGTAGAAGGCACTTGTCTGAAACAATTTGCTGACCCATCAATGCCATTAATTGTTTCAACACTTAACATTGCAAGTCCACTTATATTACCCAAGTGCAGTCCTGCATGGTAGAAAAGGTGCATTCTCCTCTTTGGAGAATAACCCTATCTGTACCTTCTGTGCTGTGCTGTTCTGTATGCAATTCAGGTGGGAAAGCTACTTTTTTTGAGAGTTTCTTGAAAGAGAGAACCATTTCTGGCAGTAGGGATATTTTCTGTCAGTGGCAGAGTGTATTTTCTCTAAGCCATCACAGCAAATTCCTATTTTCTTTCTCCTTTGTCAGGCTCTAAAACTCGTGCACTGCACAGCATTGCTAAAAGCATTGCTCCCACCTGGGATTCTCAGTTTATTGAACACCACTGGGGGAGAGAGAGCAAATACTGCTGCTCTCCCCATCATAGGAGAAAACTTACAGCCTTTACCTCCTCTCAGTCTCCAATGTCTTATAAGGCCGAATGAAGCCAACTGCATAGTCTGCAGATTCAGCACAGAATTTGGGTTGTTTACTGGTTTGTGGGTTTTTTCCCTCTGTAAGCTTTCTTCTAGAGACACCAGCTGCAAATTCCGGGCTGGAAGCCAACTTTGTCTCTCCTTGAATAAAAATAAGACAGAGCTAGTGGGAAGTGTGGAGAGGACAGCGGAAGATCACACAGCAACTTATGTCATCCGTGCAATGAACCCCCAAGGTGCAGCAAGCTGCGAGCTGCTGCCCCAGAGCCTTAACCTGCAGAGACAGGCACCTGCAGGTGTGCAGCCCCTGGCCAAGCAGAGCCCAGGTGGTGATGGCAATAAGCTGATCTCGGCTTTTCCTGAACTTGCAGGGAACAGAGCTGCAGGATGAGAAGGCTTACCTGCACCAGCTGGGTCTGGGCGCTCCCTGCCTGCCACAATGCCTGCATGAGACAGTGGCTGTGGAAGATCCTGGAGGGAGCGGAAGTATGCACGGTGTGCTCAGAGACCATGATTTTCCTAGGCTGAGGTGGAGATCACCAGCATATTGATTGGGGAAAGCCAGGAGCACCTCTGTGCCGTTTGTGAGAGGTTGTGGAAAGGAGCTTGAGACTGCAGTCAAGGCCAATGAAGATAAGCAGTTGCTCAGTAAGGCAATGATGAGGGGGGAATGGGAAACAGTGATTTCTTCCCTTACAAGCTGTGGAGGATAGAAATACGCCTTCCAAAGGAGATTAAGTTGAATAGTAGGGAAAGGAAGAGGCATTTCTGAGTTCTGCCAGCCTTGTCTGGTCCAGAAAACTTTCTCTCTTATTCATCCACCCTTTCACAGAGCTGATATCTGCTTCCCAGCACAGACCTTGCCTTTCTCCTTCTTTCCCAGTGGCTCATAGTGCTTTCTTCACCAGCTGCCTTTTGACCAATTGCCTTGCAATTGGACATGGATTCGTGATGGGGAACGGCTGCTCAGCTCTAGCATCACTGAGCCATCCCTGGCAGCATGATAGCTGTGTCGCTCACCTCATTTAAAAAAAAAAAAATAAAAAATTAGGCTTTCAGGGAAATCCAGAGCAGCAAAGCAGTTCCAGGATGTGACAGACACGACTGTCCAGCTGTTCTTCTGGATGAGCTGGGGACGGTTCCTGTCTACAAGACCTGGGGTGTAACTGTTTGGTGTATACTCAGGTTGCAGCATTTGGGTAGGTAGGTGATGATGGATGGACAGATACCTGAAGGCAGCAGGTGAGTTACAGTTTGACAGAAGTTTAGGATGTCTGGATCGTAAGCAAAGCTGCCAGTCTTCCCCTTTATAAATCCACCTCCGTGGGCTGATGTCCTGGCCTCTGTCCATCTCCGTCCCCAGGGAGGTGCACACTGCTCAGGGCCGGGGCTGTCCCTGTGCCCTGGTTGCTCTGCTCCCTAGCTGGCATGCTGGGACAAGTCCTGGCTGCCCATTCCTGCACTGCTGTTCCCCAGGGAGCCACCATGGCTCCTAACAATGGGTATGCATACAGCAGCTGTTCAACTAGATACATTCTTAGGAAGAAAAATAAGATTGGAATACTAAAGTAGTAAAAAAATATAAAGGAATATTCACAAAAATGCAGGAACTGTGATGATGTGTCTGTCATTACAGTTGTGGTTGATTAAAAGTAATCCCTCTCCTGTAAGTTTTCTCTGTTTTTCAGGTCAAGGAACAGAAGCTGTGCAAATATCTGCCTTGGACAGTTCTGCTTACTGCCCATTTCTACTTCCTTGCATTTGAAACAGCTCATAATAATTTCATTTGGGACAAAAAGGTTATGTGCTTCAACTAATACAGGACAGCAATGAAGCTCTAACTCTGCGTAGTGGAAGCAATCACCCACAAAATATAGCCCTTCTTCCAGAATACAATAGTCTAGAGGATGATGAAATGTCAGCATGCTTCTGGAAATACCTGTTTGTCAGAGAAACAGAAAACAATAACTGCTTCTCTGCCTCCCTCCTCTTCAATTTATGTAACTGCTAAGACTGACTTTTGAAAGGAATGGAGCTGGTAGAAGAAAAAATAGAGGCCTTAAAACAGGGAGAGCATTAGGTATGTCCCTTGGGTTACAGAGAAAAAACTTATTCCTATTGTAATAAATGAACAGTTTAGCAAACAAAAAATAGTGTATATACATGTAATGAGTTCTAAATCCTAGAACTAGCATTTGTCATTCACTGCCCGTTTGCTTTTCTACTCACAAAATCTTATATCTTTGCTCATTTAGACACTGCCAGAACAGCTGTCCATTTTATCAATAGAGAGAGGTTTTTAAAACTGGAGACAAAGCATCTTACACCCCTATTAGGCCTCTTTTACTGCCTCTCCTTGTGAAGAGGCTTAGTGCAAATGAGAATCTGGCACCTTTCTCTTCATAAACGCTGACATTTATTAGCAGGTTAAGATAGGAGAAGAGGAGTCCTTTTGATGAGTAGCATAGAAGATAATTAATTAGAGTTGTAATTCAGCAGAAAAGTGTTAAATTTAAACTTCAGAAGAATTATAAAACTTAATGAATTGACCTGGAATGTGCTGAAATTTCTGGCAACTTCCTAATTGCCCTAGATTAAATGACCTAAAATCATGATCGGACATTAAAAAAGTTGAATTTGTTGACCTGACCTGTGAGCAGGCAGTAAATAACAAACTGTGGAAGGATTGATAATAGATATGTACTCCAAGAGAAAGAATATGCCTATCTATAGAAAATACAAATAATTTATTTAATAATTCCTAGCCAATGAAGATTACCATTTTAAATCTGTTTCCATTCGTTTCTAGGAAGACCTAGAGGCTTCAGCAGGGGAGCTTCAAATAACATTTCAAATGAAGGAGTTCCCAATTTAAGCATATAAATCAGGAGATGCCAAATGGGAAGCTTTCTTTTGGCTGCTCTCCTTTCCTGCTTCACTTAACTCCTGTCTCTTTTGTGCTGTGCACGCTGGCCTGGCAAGCAGTCACTCGGCTGTCACAGGTGCTTGAAGACACGGACTGATGAACATGCTCCATGCAGAGTGTTTCTGATCCTCAGATTTTAATATGTTTTCTAAATATTTAGCAGAGTTCCCTAACCTTACACCACATCTATAAAAGCAGGGACATTCCACTTAATGGACTATGAAGCTGGTATAGCTGAACCTGAGAGCACACACAGAAGTCTCATGCAAGGTTCTTATTAACCAAAAAAATTTCCTAAATCAAAAAAAGCTTATTAAAACAGAACCACAAACAGAAATAAAATAAAAATGTATATGTTCTGCAGCTCAGATTTGAGAAGCCCAACTTTACTCCCCATTTACACCTATAAACTCTGACTGATGCCACTGGGCAGCAGAAGGGAATTTGGGCCAATGCGTAAGTACTGTGGCAGGCTTAATCATTCCATATGTTTGTTTATTTTATCAATTCCTCACCCACATATGGCTAAAGCACAATATTCATGCTTTACAGGAGGCAAAAAGAGCTGCATTCACAGCATCCCTGTGACTGTCATTCACACTGGATATAAGGTGAGAGGTTGATTTAAACACTGCACCCCTCCCCGCACCTCCCCAAGGTGTCCTGTAGCCATTCATGAACTAATCTGGGAAGGTTCTCAGTCTTTTCTGTGTGAAATGTTAGAGGTTATCTGAAACTTTAGAGGATATGCTGAAATAATTTTCATTAGTGTCTGAAACATCATTAGTGTCTTTCCTCACACTGATCAAAAGTAAGGTGACTGCTGCCAAAATGCCAGCATTTTTCTTTTTCATTGCCATGCCATTCTCATTCTGCCGAAATCATGACATGTGTTCACCACAGCAGTGAGTGCTGCCAAATGGCATAATATCACTGGCACTACAGGAATAAAACTGTATGCAAATCTAAGGGATTGGAAAAGCTGCTCAGAGGCTCAGGTGGTTTTATTCAGTAAAAGCTAAAGCAAACAGATCCTGCAATACTGCTTGGTAGGGACCTGGGCATCCTAGGGCAGAAATGCTGCAAACACTCTGAGTCAGTGATGAAGTTCTGGGCAAATTTCAGTGTTTGTCAGAATCAGAAAGTCATCTGTCTAATTAAGGATTGATTCTAAACTTTTACTTCCCCTTCATTATTATGCACTGCAAGAGCATACTACAAACATTAGCATCCTGTTATTGGTTCATAATGTGGTGCCATTACTCCGTCCCAGCTGAAATTACCACTGTAATGGCTGTTGGCTTCCAATAACCTACCCCAATGTGAGATTCCACAAGGGAGACACAGTTTATGTGAGGTACCACTAAAAATGTCCCGTAATATGCATAAAAGACCAAATTGCGCATGAAAGATTGAACACCATCTGAATGCAGAGCCTTTGCGCTCTCTGGAACAGATGTTTTCTTTCATGCTGCCCAGAAAGGATATATCTTGGGGATTAACACAAATATATATATTTCTCTCTATAAACATTTGTTGGTGCCGCTTGTCGTCTCTATTTTCACATTGACTTCTCTTTAGTTTAGACTGGGATGCGAATACATGGAAAAATATAGGACTCACTCTTTAGAATGCAAAGACGTGCAGGTATCATCCTCTATGCAGCTGCATCCCCCTCTCTTGTCACATGCCATTGATCAGTGTGCTCTCACTTACCCATATGCAATTAAATTCAGTTCCTGTTGCCTGCGGTGTCTCCTCTGTCTGACACCAACATATTGGAGTTCCCCCCTGTCCAGTGCTCACATCAGTCCTTACAACAGATATGCTCTGCTAAATAAACACCACACACACTCCACTTCCCATCCAGCTCCTCTAAGGCTATCATTATTTATTTGGAACTTTGCCTTTTTTCGAAGTGTTTTAATTATAATACTCTGTTCCTATTTTTCTCTATTTGCAGTTGCCATCATGCTTTAACTAAAATTTGATTGAATATTCCTAAAAATATATCCTGAGGAGTAAGCCGTATTTTAAAGCAAAAAATAACATATCGCTCTAACAGGGATATGCAATTCAGACTAACACTTCTTTTCACACTATTTATTTGTTCAAATATAGAATATAGGTAACTAGCCAATCTATCAGGGGAAAATTTCCATTTATTTTTTCTTTACCCCTCCCTCTGTGATCTGCATCTCACAGTCAATAACTCTTTTACTCCCACATCATATGTCCTGTCAGCTTTCTTTCCTATGATTTTAAACGAAAAGGCAGACTTCTTTTTTAAATCCATGCATGATTTTTCATATTTGTTGATGCAAAACCCTATACCATTTTTTATTTTACTTTTCAGAAAACTACTTCTCTCTCATTAAAAATCCACTTCTCTGCCATCCATCATATTAAAAAACTTGCATACTTCATAGAATTAAGTAATACTTTTTCCATTAACAGCAGTAACTTGCAGGCAGAAGTTCTCTGCTTTTTCTTGCTTATTCCTGTATGAGGAAAGATTGAAAAGTATGCTACCAAAAAGCTCTGATAAGGATTGGGGACCATTCCCACTAATACCCTTACAATAAAGCTCTAATCTTTGACTAAAAGTTAGACTGTGGACATATGAATGAAGGAGGATAAAGAGCCTACTAATGCAAATTGTGTTCTGCATTTCTTAAAGGAGGATTAAGAGTTTCCTATGAGTGCATCCTGACACACTGAAGTTAGCAAGTACTTTAACATGGAGTCTTCTTGAGTTTTAATTACCATGGGGACTCTAGCAGGTAGACAGATATCTAACATATTTGTGTGGAAGTTATTGTTTTCCCCTTCTTTAGCAATAATATCCGAATTTGGTGATTCTCTTACTTGCCAGTTTTAGCATTATCAAAGTTACATGTCCTTATTTCTTTGGCAGATTTCTAATAATGTGATGTGAAACATTGCTATGAAGTAAAGATTTTCTCATTATTGCATTCAAGGAATGCTGGGGAAAGGAAGACGCCTATTTTCACAGAGTATTTAAAAGTTTTTAATTTTTTCATGCATAGGGCAAGTGGACTCTGACTGGAATAGGGATTTGTGTTTCAGTGAACAATCAGCTAGCTTGTGCCATATTAAAATCAAAAGAAAATAAATGGAATATGAATGTACCAGAAACACAAGCCATTTACTGTAGCAAAATCATGTTATTGTCTTATAGGAACTTTGATCTCAAATCATATTAAATTAGAATTAAATTATTCTTCTTATGAGCTCGAACACATTCATGTTAGAAGTTACTTAACTTTCAAAAGGTCTCTGGAAGGAATCAAAATGGTTGAGGGAATATATTTCTTTCTTCTTGCTTTGTGATTAACAGTCATTAATAACATAGAATCAATCTGATTAATGAGGCATTGTCTTTGCAAATTTGTTTTCTGTCCTGTAAGGAGAAGACTGAAGAAGAACTGTGAGAAAGGTTATTAAGACAGCACAAGCTTCAATAATGAGACTAAGCAAAATCTATGTCACTTCTGATAGAACAAATGATCAAGAGACATAAAAATTCTTTGTAAAGACAATTTACCAAAAAAGAAGGCTGTAGACTACAATTTCAAACTAAGACCTTTGGGAACGAAATCTGACCTTAAGGTATCATATGTGACTCAGAGATCCCAAGATTAATGATCTGTCCCTTTCAAATTACAAATTTAGCCAAATACTTTCTAAGTTAAATTTTTTTTGCAGCTGGTTGAAATTAGTGGGGACAAGCACAGTAACCTTAGTACGTTTTATATCAGATCTTTGCCTTCTAATAAGACTTTGCCAATTTAGATAGCAAGTACTAGTGAAACAACAATAGCTTTAGATGGGAATGACCTATCTTCCATTTTGAAAATAACTTGCAACACAAAGCTAACGGAGTTTCTCTCTTTATTAATTCTCTTCCTACTCAAGCTGATAGAAACTGGCATCCTGATTTGATATGGCAGTATTTGAGCCTCTGCAGGACTCAGAATACTCTGAAATCAAAATAATGGAATCATTAGTACAGTGGATCTGCTTGGTACTGGTAGCTCCTATTAGCTGGAAAATTAGCTGGGTCTTCACAGCTAAGACTGCCACCAGGGCCCCGTTAGCTCTACTGATTTCCATTTACTCACGGTTTGAAAAGTCAGTTGCTGAAACTAGGCATGTTCAAGAATGGAGGTCTTTTTGTTTTCAACCTTTTGAAATTCTTTGTCTTCTGTCCAAGCCTTCTTTTCCTGTCCTAGGACCAATGTTATTCCATAAGAAGCATTTTATTGTAGTCTGTTACTTCTGAGAGATGCGCAAGAATATATATTTCACCTCAGCTGGCTCTACTGAATTTTATCTAAAATTATTCACCTGCCATGATATAAGAAAAACTTGACTTCAAGTGTCCTACTGCACATGATGAATGTCTGCCCTGTTGTCAGCTATTTCCTACATCAGATACTCAAATACATTTAGATTCAAAATAGTAATTTTTTTGATTGTAGATACTGGCAAAAGCTATGAACTGCTGGGGTTTTTTAAATATTGGAAAAGAATGAAACTGAAAGTAAAAAATATAATGATTTTAAGAAGCAGTAAAATAAATTATACTGACTAAACAATGCAGCCCGAACAAGCAGGAATTCTGCAGACAAAAGCAATTACAGACCTGTGTTTTATTTGTTTTGCCACAAGAGTTTCTTCCCCAACCTTCCATAAACCATTTGCCTAGGATGTAAGAAAGTTACTTAGATCGCATCACTGAATGTTTAAAACTCAAGTATTTCTGCAAGGCTTGAAAACCCCATGTGTTCTTTCTATTCTTTGGGGTTTTTTTTCCTAGGGAGCCACCTTATATAAGATTACAATAAAATCCTTACTTATCTAGAGAGCTTACAGTGCATTAGGGAATTTCATCTTAAGGAAGTACTGCAGGTAAAAGCCTCTCTTTTCTTAACCTGAATGAGAGTTAAGAGAGCATTACTAAAAAAAATGGGAGGAAAAAGGAAATAAACACATTAGATGTGTCATTCTTAACACTTTGAACTTTTTCTGGTGTAAACTTCCATGCTTTTGAGCCAAAACTAGAAAGTGCCTATGCTCCTGGTTTTATGAGGTCAACCTATGATGGTTTCAGCACGGATATGAGAGCAAAATGAGCTGATCATAAGCCAACAGCAAAAAAGTTTCATCATCTGTCAGTGGAAGAAAAACCTCACCTATTCAAGTTTAAAGCCAGAGAAAATAATTCTAAATAGCATATTTTAGGTAATGCTCTTAAGGTAAAGAAAAATAGTATGAAGACACTAAAATTAAAGTATATAAAACAAGATGCAACTTCTTTAGGTTAAAGTTATAAGGTATAAGGCTGATCTTATTCTAGATTATTTTGTCTATAATACTCTATTGTATTATTTTATTATTATTCTTTAATTTTCCTGTAGAGAGCTCTCAGTTTGAACAGCTGGTGAATTCTACAATATAATTTTTTTCAATTATACTTTTTCTAATATGGACATTTTATCTTAGCATAAAAGGATTTATTTGTGAAATGCCTTTTGTGAAGCATTTAGTTGCATATTTTGCTGGTTTTAATTCTTTGGTCTATCTAGTACTGTACCTAACTCTTACCCAAAGAAGAGGAAAGAAAGTCAGAAATGCAGCAATAATATTGGAAGAAAATTGAGATGGTGGTTTGTGTAAAAACCTGTCTTTCTAATGCAATCAATTCACTTGACACCTCTGGGTGTAGACTTTAGTAAAAGCAATTATAAGGTAAATAAATAATAGCAAAATAAACTAAAAAATAAACCCAAAATATTATAAAAATGTAAGCTTAAAATTCTGTTCCAGGAGCCTATTGAGAACATCCCACAGAACTCACCTATTACAGTATCTATCAAAGTGGTCGTATTGGAAGAAAGTTATTGAAAGTTTCAAAGTCAGTCAGTGTAAAGCTAGCAATTTTAGGTTACACCTGGCATTTAAAAATATATATAAACACCTTTGATAGTCTTATCTGTACGCATACTGGTTTTTGTTAGGATTGGTATCACATCTGGGTCATTGAATAAATTTTTTAAAATCTGCGTTTTTAAGTAAATATGCCTGAAGTTTTGAAATTTGGAAAAGAAAATATTTTTTTAGATGGGAACTTTTTTGCTTCTGAGCTAAGAATGTGGCTCTCAGAAATATCTGTCTTTTCCCCATCTTCCCAACTCCTTCTTCATCATGCACACATACATCCACTTTTTCTCTCACAAAACAGTGGCAGAACTACTACATCTGACACCAGATTTTGTTTTTAATCTTCTGAAAAAACATTTGAAATGTACTATATATAAATTTCTGAATGCTTTTCATTGTGTCTTGAATTCACCCTGATAGCTATTTATTTATTATTATTTATGTCTTCAGAAATAATAACAGAAGCTAAATTACTTCCACGAACCTTGAGTTCCCTGGTGCAGAATGTAATGTACTGCTTAAATACTGTTTTAAAGCAAATGCTTTGACCACATTACATTTAGGAAAACAAGCTGTAACTATGCAAAACTAAGATTCATGAAGGAATTGAGGGCATGAAAAAATGGTCTAAAGAAAGAAAAGAGTTTCCAAGGTCTAAAGGTGATGACCACAGGCAAAGTCATCCAGATCTGTGCTAACACACCTGAAGCTGCCCTCGGTCTCCAAGAAGCAAGACATTTTTCATGGGAGATGCTTTAGGAGCCTACGGAACGACTGGATACCATTAACTTGCAGGTACCCATTGGAGTGCACTCGTTGTTACTCATACCGAGATGCTGGCCTGTTTGAATCAGGAATGCTTCCGACTGGAAGGATTGCTCCAGGCACGGGGTGCAGTGTACAAATGATATTGTGGCAGGGATGCAGAACAGCTGGCAAACTGCCACTGGCCTTTGTGCTCTGCCCAAGTGAGCAACAGAGAGCAAGCCTTGCTCCTTCAAAAGTGTCCAAAAAGAGGAAGGGGCAAGAGGATGCATTCTCACCTGTGGCATTTTCTGAATGCTCATCAGCTCTGAACTGAGAGAAAAACCTTTCTGATTATACTTGTAGAAGCTGATGTGCAGAGATGATATGCTGTTATTCTTCTGCTCCTCTGCACCTGAGAAATCAATGCTGATGCAGATGCTGGCAGAGATGTACAAGGGACAGCAGGTTTTCAGCACAGGTATGTTCTGGTTGAAGTTAAAGTAGCTTTATTACCTCAGGTCTCTCCTGAGAAATAAAGGAGCAGGTATGCTGATCTGCTTGAGTCAAGAGCTCCTGGAAGCAACTGCATGCTATTTTGAACCCACTAAACCCAAGGTGGGGGGATAAGATATTCTGAGGAATAAATAATCTTCTTATAATTAGCCAGCCTCTTCCATGGGTAAGATAGAGGCTTTCCAGAAAGAAATTTGTTGAGGCCTGTTTTGACGGACAGTTATGGGCTTTGACTGCTCATGACATGCTATCAGTGGATCTCTTCAGGACACTACCTTGTCATTTGGGGACACCCTTGCACACCTCCTGCAGAGATTGGAAAGCCTCTCTAGTGAAAATCCTGGTTTACAGCTAGTCCAAGAAAGACGTAGGAGAATAAATTTGAATTTTATATATATGTCTGTTTGTTTATTTATTGATATAAAAATGTATACTTCCGTTTTAGTCAGCCATATGCCCCAGTCATTCACAGTGCTACTCTTTGATATCAGGATCCTCAAATTCTCCCTCTTTTTGTGCCATTCTCCTCTAGGATGACCACCCTGTGCTTACACATGCACTTGGACCTCCTCTCTGCCATGCCCTCACCTGCTTGATGAAAAGGCAAAGGGAAATATTTGTTTGGGACCTGGAAGAGAGGTGCTCTCAGCCAGGTGGTGAAAGCTTACTTAACCATATGTTACCTTTTGTTTTAGACAGCTGAAAGGTAACTAGAGGCCTCTTAAATTCTGTGTGTCTGTGTCTGCCCTGCCAAAAGTGTTTTTTAGAAATTTTCCTTGGAGGGGACTCTCCACTACATAGATTTTTGAAAGAGGAAACGTATTTTTGTGAATCTGGGGAATTTTTTTCCCCATTTCTGTTACTAGCTTGAACAAATCTAGTAGTCTGGGACTTAAGAGGTGAACCAGCAAAAGAACACTCCCTGATCACTATTGCTACAACATATTTATTTAAAAAACAGCAGCCTAGCATTTGCGAGCAATGAGATACATGGCTACTGGGAATGCCCTCATTTTTGGAATGGCTCTGACATTATAACAACAGTAATCTGGTGTGAACCAGAACCATTAAAATGTCAAGAAACTAACTGTCTTTGGAGGGTTGTGAGGGTAGATTTATTTTATTGGTTTTCCACACAACAGATCAGAGGAAACAAAAATCCACCAGCTCTAGGAAGATTCATGGGACAAACGTGGCTCGGAATACTTGCAGAATTCCTAATATTGTCAAAAAAAAAAAAATTAAAGTCATCATTTAAAGAGAGGTTTTTTTGTAAATTTTGTAAATCCTTAGTATCCACAGTATGTGGCTTTATATTTTTAGTTAAAATATGTAGAAATACACACACACACATGTATATGTTAAACATGCATATGTTTACCTTTCGTGACAATTATTGTAGATTTCTGATACAGCTAACCTAAGATTTTTAATGTACAGTTCACTGAGACAGAAAAGATTATATTAAGTCTTGAAAAGCTTTGTTATCTGAAAAATCATTGCTATTAATTGTGCCCTTGGCTCCTGGACAGTATTTATGACAAAAATATAATATCCTCAGCGCTGACTATTCTCCTTTTAGACATATATTATTATAACTTTATTTTAATATATTGTGGCATCTTTAGTATCTTAAATCAAGATGTATCTTAGTCTAAACTGTGTATGTACATCTCAACAGGATCACAACTAAACCCATGCAGTCTGATGCCTTGTGCTGGAAAGTGGCTAGAAACAGGCACCTCAGGAAACAGTGTAGGAAACAGAGCATCCTCATCCTCACACCCCCTCCCACAACTGAGTCTTGGCAGCTGTGGGATTCCCTGGTGTAAGTGAAGAATCATTATGTTTAATAGGCATTTGTACATCTATTCTCCAAGACAGCCCATTAACCAATTCAGATATATATATAGTTCTGCAACGTCCTATAGCAACATGCATCCAAACATTGATAGGTTAATTTGTCATCTAGAAGCTGGATCCGTGGCCCTGATTTAAGCACCTTGGCTCCCTTTTGCAAAATGAAAAAAGAAATTAAGGCATAGGCCCTCTTTTGCATCCAGGATTTCTATGCATGTCTTTGCCTTCTGTCAAATGGGAAGATTGCAATTCCTCTCCTGAGCCCTGAGGATTTAGGATAACAGGAAGGGAGAGGCATCTAAACATCTTAGGCTAGGAGGTGGCCAAGATCCTTTCAGGTTTATGAGATTATGAGGGGTCTCCTGACAGTTTTTTTACAATAGACAAGAGTCTCTGAGGCCTTAACACCAAACCACTGGCATCTGGAATGAGCAGAGGGAGAAAGAACATGCCTGTGAAAAAAGATGACATGCTGTGACCATAAAAAGCCAGAAAGACCATGCTGTGTGGAAAGGGCCAAGCCACAGGGCAAGTCCAGGGAAGGGCCACCAAGATGATTAGAGGGATGGAGCGCCTCTCCTGTCAGGAAAGGCTGAGAGAATTGGAATTGTTCAGCCTGGAGAAGAGAAGCCTCCAGGCTGACTTAATTGCAGCCTTGCCTACAAGATGGAGAGGGACTATTTACAAGAGCATGTAGTGACAGAACAAAGGGGAATGGATTCAAACTGAAAGACACTAGGTTTAGATTACATATTAGCAAAAAATTCTTTACTGTGAGTGTAGTAAGGCACCAGAACTGGTTGCACATAGAAGTTGTGGATGCCCCATCCCTGGAAATGTTCAAGGTCAGGCTGGAAGGAGCTCTGAGCAACCTGGTTCAGTGTAAGGTGCCCCTGCTCACCACAGGTGGGTTGGATATTTAAAGTCGTTCCAGGCCAAACCATTCTACGATTCTATGTGAAGCAGAGACTTGACTATTGGACACAGCATGCAGTTGGAGGACATTATCAGTACTAAGTGAATGAAGGCATTTATCTAGGCAAGTCAGCAGGGCAGAAAGAAGGCTTATCGAGTCTGGGGCAACATTCACATGCACTAGAGGGGCTGGAATTTTTGACAGCAGAATTTAGGTCTATGCACAGATCTTTCTCTGGCTAAAAGCTGAGAAGGATTGGTTCACTGTCTCTTATTTCTTGTAAATTCAAAGAATTGGGTTCATGAGGAATATGACCATATATTCTAGTGGACCACTTGCACAGCTGATACAGTATTGCACTCAGAATGGCTGTGTGCAAACTGGTTTATGTAATCTGAGCAGGAGATAGATAAAGGCACAGTTAGGTAGGTGATATAGGGTATGAATGAAAGTGTGCTAAACTAAGAGCGTTAGTTAGATGTGCAGCATTGAGTTAGTGAAAAAAGGAAACAAATCTATGCAAGGCATGAAAAGGTAAATTAACTTTGTAAAATCATTGGACTACACTGGGGGAAGGGGTGCTCCAGTAATGGGGAGTTGGCTGGGGGTTTTTTGTCTTTTTTTCAAATGTTGAGACATCTGTTTTAGTTCATGACTTGCTTTGAAATCCGTATTTATAGCAAGCCTTTTCCATTCAGTTTTTTGGTTTTTTTTTTTCTTATTTTAGTCTATAATTTTAATTGGACATGCAATAATATAAAATATAACATAAATGATTTCAAAAGGTGTGGAGGGATAAACTAAAACAAGCTAGCCATTTAAAATACTGGGTAGCTTCAATACTTCCCTAAAAGCACTGGGGTGTGTTCTCTGTAATGAGTCTTCCAGTATTAATGACAATTCTGCATCTCAACTAGAGAGCAAAAATAGATCACTTAGTGTTCATATTTCTTCTCATCAAGTTTCACGTAAACAAACATCAAAACAACAATTGAATCCATTGTAAATCTTATGTAGAATCTGCACCTTTGTGTAAGCAAGCTGCAAAGGAAAGTAATTAAATTTAAGATAGGTTTAAGAAAAGTAATTAAATTGAAGATGTGGCTTCTAATTAGGATGTATAGCATATTAGTGACTTAATTTCTCAGGTTATTAATTGCTATAAAATAAATGTCTATATGACTCAACCTTTCAAGCTTCTGGCTTTAATGGCACTTCAAAGCCCTTGACATTTCTATAATGTGCTCAGTGCTACAGAGGATCAAGTTCCTAAAAGAAAAGGCAGCATTTTTTCCATTTCACTTAAGGTCAAAGTAATAAACATCCAACTTCTCAGAGACGTGTCAAATGTACATATGGATGCATAAAACCATAATGTAATCTTCCACTACAATTAAACCAATGAAGCAGAAAAAAACCCTATACATTCCTACTGGTTTGGATTGAGTTTTGTATCCATAGTCTATGTTAATCCTGCAGAAATTAGAATGTTTGTTTTAATGGCCAAGAATTACTGAATCAGGTAATGCTCCATGTGACTGTTTTACATCTTAGTCTTAAACTAATCTGTGTGAGCCCAATCTGGTTTTATAAATCAGTATAACTGGGAGCAGCTCCAAAGATGTTGACAGTTATGCCTTTAAAAAGTTGGCATAAAAGATACTGGAATCTGAACTATTTATCTTTATGCTGTATGACTTTCTCTCTGAATTTCTTGTGGCCAAAACTTGCCTCTGAAAATAAATGTATGTTTTCACATGACTTCAGATGGAGCAGGACTGGACCAATGAAATACTGTGTTATACACTCCCCACTGATGTTCATACTCCAGTAAACTCCATTAGTAAAACTAATTTTATTCTAAACACTTATAAGACAGCTTTTAGATAGGAAAAAAGTGCCATCAATCACTTGGTGTTATCCCACAGACAACACTACACGCATCAGTGATGTGCTCAGAAGGCAAGAAGACCCAGATGAATTGGTAGTTTGTCGAGTTTCTTCGCTTTATAAACTAAAGTGTTGCAGAGTTATAAAACACTATGTAGCTATCATTTCTACTGTTAAACTCAAGCATATAAAATGACCTTTAAGGAAAACAGCAAGACTAAACAACAAAGGAAAAATTTACAGAATTGTGCAGGGAAATGTTTAAAATGTCTTAAAAGAATAAAACTTTAGTATGATAGACTTATGATTAACAGCCAGGCATTAAACTTGAATTTATGTGTTCTGTCTATAGACTGATGTTGGTAATGAAATTTTGCTTGTATAAAATAGAAAGAACTCTATTTACCTCATTGTGTAATTTGGGTTTTTAGTAACGGAAATGGAGTGACTCAAGGTTCTAAAAGAAATATGCTAAAGGGAGTATAATTGTTAGTGCGTCTTAATATATTGACTTTCCTGAGAAGGGCGAGTAGCCTTAGCTACCTGTTTCTGAACTCACAAGACATATCTAACAATCAAGAACCATCTTTAAAATATCTGAAAATCATCAGAAAACAATTATTTTCTGAATTATTCTCAGCATCTAGAGTGGCCATTGGCCATTCAGTTACCATCTATCAAGTAATACAGATTATGTGAAGTTCTGATGAAATGGCTGAAAATGGAAATCATGCAAGATAGTATATAATAATAAACACAACAAGATTTACTGAATGAAAACAACACTTTAGAAATTAAAAATAACAGCAAAAGCTTCACATTAGATTGTTAATTGTTTTCTGCCTAGGTTCTGAAATAATTAAAATTGTATCTCTTCTATTTTCACATTTTTATCTTGACATAGTATGTTGACTGTGCTGGCTATGAATGTAATGTCATGAAAGGTAATATTATTAGATATTAAAGCTAGAAGAGATGGGTACATCTTTTTTTTTGTAACCAATGTCATAGAATTTTATCCAGCAGTTCTTGCATCCATCTCAAGAACTTGCATATTATTATCCACAGAAAGACTTAATACTGATTTAAGAACTCAAAGTAATGATAAAGCCATGTTATTCCTTGCAACAATGTTATTAGTTAGGGTAGGAAAAACCATTTTTCTTTTTTTTTCTTTAATGAAAGAGAAAAAATTCTTATTAATATGTATGCAGCTTAGGGCTATTTAAGCCATTCTTATAAGCTGAGACATTTAAAGACTAGAGATGATCATTATTGTTGAACTTGTTGAACAGACTGTAGTAATTTTCATTTTCTCTTATAATAACATCAAGTCTAAATAGGTCTGCTGTCTATATTACATTGCATTATTCTGGAAATTATTCTCATTTGTGCCCAGTGAACTTGATAATGTAATATGGACAGAATTTCGTTCTGTTCAGTTCTCATTCATGGCGTAAAAGTGAATCAATCCACCGGAATCAGTTCACCTACATTTTTCCATCAGAGCAGTAAGTCTTGATGAGGCAGGTGTAAGTAAAAGGAAATTAAGGTCTTCTTTCACTTCAGTCTTTTAAAATACTTTTTTCAACGTGTTGGTGTTATATTCAGCCACAGCCAATGAGAATTTTCTTCAGCAGCTCTGAAGGAAACAACAGAAATATCTTTATGATTCCAGCAAAATTATTCTTTTCATGCAATAAAAATAGCATCCCACTTACTTTCTTCTCTTCAGGCCTTGTTTATTTACAACTTAAACGTCATTAACTGCAATAACTTAACCTTTGGCAGGGTTCTAATGGACTCGAAATTAAACAGCAAGGTTTTAATTGGCCTCTGAGTGGAGTAGTGCTGGGCACTGCAGAGCTGAGCTGCTGTGGAGCGTGTGTAGGGGAAAGGCATTCCATTTGGATGTTTGCAACAACGTACTGCGGGCTGCGCATCTGCAATACATTATTGATCAAACCGCTGTTATATATAGGAGCATCGAGTTTTGCTACCAGCACCAACCCTCAGATCTCTGAAAGCTAAGATGCAATTAATGTATTCATATAGAAAACATAAACTAATAGTAGGACACTGCTCGGAAACAACAGTGTAATAAAAAACCAGAAAACCACGAAGATAAAACTCATTAAGAATTATAGTATTTATTAGATTAGATAGCTTTCATGACCTATGTGCTTCTTCCCAACACGCCCTTCTTCTGTCAGCATTCAAAACCTCATTACAATTTTGCCAAAACAAGTCAGTTCTCTGTTTGATCAGAGAAAGAAAATCATATGATTCCAGTAAATCTTCTGACAGCTCTGCTGTCAGGGCTGTCAGGCTGGATTACGTACTTTACACTAAATGAAGCAGAATATAGTAGTATAGAAGGGCCTGTAAGGGTCTCTTCACAACAATGATTCATTTATTTTTGTTTTAAGTATGCATTTGTGTTGTCAGACGATGCAAGGTTATTGCTGTTTCTTATTATTTATTGCTGGTGTTATTATCATCATGCCTTGGAGTAGCCATGGACTATGATCCAATTGCTCTTGCTGCCACACACACTATTCTGCCAAGGAATTTATAACTGAGAGTATGTTTAGAGAGCCATCAAAGGCGGCACAGCAGTGAGCTTTACTCGCTCTTGCATGGGTGCCAGGAGCAGTGAAATCACCATAGCGTGCACTGTGGCTGCCTCAGTCCATTCCCCATAGAGGCTTAGGATCTTATTCCTCTTTGGTCTTATGCTGCTCCCATGGCAGTCCGTGGTACAACAGTGATGGGGGTGGTGGCCAAGACAGGCAGCCTGATGATTGCTCAGCAACATGACAGAGAAGATACAGGACAAAGTGAAAGTGAGATAGTCAGGCAGGCAGGAGGAAGCAGTGAGGCCAAGAATGACAAGCACAGCAGTCACAGGACACCAGCTGCCTATCTAGTAAAGCTTTCATTTGAGGTTTCATGGGAAAACAAGCAGATTTTGTGAAGAAGTAATTATGCTTGCGGAGTTCTGCAAGCGGAGAAAACCAAATTGTACTCACTAGATGAAGATACCAAATTGAGTCAGTAAAAGAGGGAAAAGCTTTTGAGAAGACCAGAAGAACAAGCCATAGAGGTGAAAAGCTAAGGATGATCTATCCAAAGAAATGGGCCAGGAATATGAGTTTTCCAAAACTGCAGTAACTTTACATAAGAAAGAAGAGAGCAGCGACAAAAGTTACCGTTGGAACTCATCCTATTTCTAAAAATTTTTTTCTACTGAACATTTTAGGTGGATAATATGTCTGCTTTCTGGAAAATTAATTCACAGCCTCTGTTTCGTGGCTATGAAGGACTACAAAGAGGGTAGACTAATTTTTATCCATGAAAGAGCTAAACTTCTTGGCCTCTATCATTCTGTACATTTGCAGAGACACTAACTTTTGGACAAGCCAGAATTATCTCCAAGCCTTGCTGCAGAACAGTAAGATTCATGGGAATATCAAATATAGGCAAGTGAAAAGGAAGCATTAGGCTTCCAAAATTTTTACCTTAGTATTGGAAAAATTCTCTCTGCCATGGGAAGTATTTATATTTAGAACTTAAATACCTACATAAGCCTGTCATAGTTACTGGTAATTTTTCCTTCCAAGTAGTCATTATAGTATCAAAAGTAAAGCTTTTTCTTTGAGCTGATCTTCCCTGATGAGGGCTAAAATGCTATTGATATTCTATAAATATATTCAAAATAGCAGAAGACTGAATTAAAAAGAAACAGAAGATCTAGTTCTAAAAGGGCTGTTTGAAAGAAACTGAGCATTTTGTCCATGTATCCATGGATATCCACTTCAAAAAATAAAATGAAGGAAATCTGTCAAATACAGAAAAAAAAAAAACCTAAACAAGCAGGAAAGAGAAGATCTTTAGATAAAGTAATAAGATATGATAAGATATGTTTTTGAAATTTATTATACTACATATTAGTAAATTGTCCAAATGTGTTTAACAACTTGAGAAGTCTTTTGCTTCAATAGGGAAACTTCAGGACCAGCTGAAAAGAGGTGCAAGATGGAGAGACTGGAAAACCTCCTGTGTTCTGCATATTGTAATGATATGTGAAACGTAAAGGAAATATGGATACCTGGATGTAAGGACATCTGTCTTGTGAGGATAAACTGTTAGCATAAAAGAAAAAAAAAACACATAAAAATAATAACACATATTAACATAACACAATACATTAATACATAGAAATAATTAAGATAGTAATAACTTATAAACACCTGGGTACACTAATGATCCAGAGATAACAGAGATAATAACAAAAGATGGATCAGTCATGTCAGTGACTGACAGGGCCTTGGAGGAACCGCTCAAGCACAGCTTGGAAAATTTTTGGCCAGACTTCGTCAGTGACAAGAAAAGGGAAAACTATTGTGGGTCTTACGGGAAGGAGATGCTAAAATCCCTCTAAGGAAGTATTTCCTATCTTTATTTATTTATTTTTGGACAAGCTTCAAAGTACACTACACTGAGATAAAGCCTGACTTCAAAGAAACATCATTTGGTTTGTTTCTTTGGTAAGGCACAGGGTCTGTATAACACAGCATTTATAACAAGTAAAACCCAATAAGCAGAAACTAGAAACAATTTCATTGATCCAAGAGTGGTCATCTTTGCTGAGAACACTATTGTTTCGTTATAAACCATAATAGTAAGGCTTTTTGTTATTAAAGAACATTTTTATTTTCCTAGATTGGTGACTTGATGGAAAAGTTGTACTTTCCCTTAAGGAAATTATCTGCTTTAGGGAATGCCTTTAAATATATCAAAATGGAGGGATCATTACCTTGTCTGCGGCTCATTTGCAATATAATCTCATTTTGGCTCCAACCATCACTAAATGGTAGTGGATATTGATCAGTTGTTTCAGCAGTGGAATAACAGCTTCAATTTAATGACTGTGTAATAACATTATAATGGCTGAGACTGTGAGCAGAAAATGTTCATTATTTCACAAGCCATACAAGGCAGCATTAGAGCTTTTAATGTATTTTTGTATGATTTAATTGTGCATCAGGTTGTACTTTCGTACATGGAACAACAATAGTACACAGAGGATTACAGGGGTTTTTTAATGTAAAATATGTACAATTTATGCAAATAGAGCTGATCACATTTACATTTTTATTTCTAGACACCTGCCTACTTTTAAATAAACTTAAGCATTAAGTTTATCATATCATCCTTTCAGTGATACAAGGTATTACAAATGAAGTCTCAGCAGAAGGAAATGTAAGCGCCCGTGTCCTTTCAACTGACATGCCTGCTTCCAGCCAAAGCACAGCTAACCACTGGATTAGAAAAAATTAAAGAGAACTATCAGACATGTTAAAAATCAGTCTTCAAATTTACCAGATCAGACAAGCTGACATAAAGTGGAAGTCTTTTTTAGTGCACTAATGTACCAAGCTTCATTAATCACAATTTGCAGCTATGCTACAAAACACCTTCACATGCTTGGTTCTTTTTCCCCCCTTATATTTTTTTCATAAGATTTCTTTAATTTCATCCTTTCCTAGCTGCACTTCTTGGAACCATGTTCCATATATTTTTCACCTCTGAAAAGCACCAGCATTTTTGAAGAGGTTTAAACTCCGTTATTACATTGACAAGTTTCCACCATGTAAATTACTACTTTGTTGAAATAAGAAATTTTTTTTTGCACATAACTTCACACTTTTAAAAAAGTTTTCATTCAACATTGGAACAGAAAATATTAAATTGTTGTCTAATCAACTAAAATAGTGACGAATAAACAATTTCGAATTTATACCCACTATTATAATTTCCATTATTTATGTACTTGGAGACAAATATTTTGCTTAATTTAGAAAGTGAAAAAAGTAAATCCTATCTTCAAAAAAGTCAAAATACTACTATGTAGTATTATTTGGGAAAAAAAAAATTGCTGAAAGCAAGCTGTGGAAACTATTTAAGGGAGCCTAAATTAATATTAAAAACATTACCCTGAAAAAATATGAAAAAGCTAAGAAATTTTTATAGTTGAAGCAAATGTAGTTTATTCTTAGAGTTTCTCAAATGTTTGAGGAAACCTGCATTTTTTTTGAGAATGAAAAATGTTTGAAACTCGTGATGAGGTAAAGTGAGCTTCCTTAGTCTAACCTGAGAAATAACTGCTTTATTTTTCTATTAGATGATTTAATCACAAATCTGTTTTAGTGGAGTAACACAACTGTTGTGGTCTACAAAACTGCAGGGTAATGTTTCCGTTCAGTAGTTCTAAACCTCTGAAATAGTTTTCATCAGTTTCAGAAGGTATTGAGCTTGAGTGTGTCTCCCACCTCCCTGGCAGTTTTTATGGAGGCACATAGCTCCATCTTCATACAGCTAATTGTAGGCTTAGAACCATGATTTTAAACTTATGTGACCATTTTAAAAAATATTATGGTTTTGAAATTTATCATAATTTTTAAAGCATAATTTTCTAGGAAAATATCTACATTTAAATTTTCACTTTTATCACAACTTTATTCCTTAACTTCTTCTGCTTGTCAAATACTCGTGGAAGAGCTCAGAAGAGAAAGCAAGAGCACATTTTAGAAGAATTTTGAGGATGAAAAGACCAAGCTTATCTTATTTTTTTCATCAGCGGGTACACATAATACTTTCTAGCCAGTGCTGTCAAAACCCACCACCACTCTGTTTGAAAGTGGAGAGCAGATATACTATCAATCACATCAGACATTAGTATGCTACATACCCCATCTCCTGCAAAATTGGATTGACGTACACAATTATCTGTCTAGATGCATTGAGTGTACCAGAACCTTCCATTACCAGAAATAAGGCTACTTTCCATTTGCTTTCCTACAAGTGCCCTGTATATGGATTAAATCTTTCTTGGATGCTTTGAGTTTCCAGAGGATTGCAGGTCTGACAGAGCGTTTATCTTTAGTATTCTTCCATGCTATTATTATTCTTCATTTGATTTTACTCCTAACCCTGTGTGTTGTTCACAGTCTCTTTGAGCCCAAACTGCAAGAAATTGATCCAGTTTATTTTGGAGCATGAGACTAATTTAACAGGTTAGATCCACTTTTTATGTATTCCAGAACAGCTTCTTTTGAACAGCTAAAGCTCTTAAATTCCTAACACACAGGCATCAGAAGTACACATGGAACTTTTCATTTCAATAACTTTAGCAGAAAAATACAGTTTATTTGTAAAACATATCTATAGCTTGAAACTTTAGCTTTAAGTTGTACATCTTAGACAGTAGAAATTGAGCTTTTGCAATTCTGCCTTTCATGGGTAAAGATATGATCTTATACTTGTCATCCCAGCAAAACGCAATTAACTGTCTGTATTTAATAACTTGCTGATATTTGTCCCACCTCAGTACATTCCAGCCAGGGTTTGCTTGCAGCCATTCTGATTTCAGACATCAGTGTAGTAGTAACAGCTCATTTTAGCAGGTGGCACAGCCTTCCTTAAATGTATTCAGGATCCCTGGCATAATTTATTCATAAATTAACTCTATGATCCTTGCTTTCACGTACTGATCAGTTCTTACTTTAATTTCACACATTGATGAGCGCTGCATGAGTAAGTGTGAAACGCTTCTAAAAATAGATAGGGAGGCTATAACAGGACAGGAAAGCATCTTGTTAACTGCAAGTAAAGACCAAACTCACCACAGCTGGGAATCTGGTGTCTGTCTAGTAAAAGCAACATATTAGATGCAACTAATAGCACTTCAGTACTTCCTCTGTAACTTCTGGTTTTGATCAGTCTGAGGTACTATGAATGATCACCCCATTGTGATAATGAATCAATGAAGATGTCTTTGAACAGATGGAGTATACTTTCTGACCTCTGTAATTATTTAATATTATATGTTCTCATTATTTGAGGTCTTTGATTTGCTCTCTACTCTGGTTGTATTCCTTAGTAACCTTATATACAACTGTGTAGTAATTGCTTGTGTTATTAATATATTTAGGAGCCAACAATCAGTACTATGACTAGCCAAGAGCATTTAATATATCTATTTTTGTCAAAATATAATAAACACAGGCTATTGCTGTAAGTTAAAAACAGGACTACAGCCTTTGCCTCCCTGGGCAGCTGAGCAGATCACTTTTTCGGTGGACAGCTGCATCATCTAAACTCACAGTCATCAGTCACTGCTGAGCCACGTGAGCAGTCAAGGCCTAACCCTCATGGAATAGCAGCAATTTGTCTTACAAACAAACAAACAAACAAAAGAAACACAACTCCCCAAATACAGCAACACAATGTAATTGCTAGAAGAAAAATTTCAGGTAGAAAATAAACTGGTGGTCCAATTATGTTGCTTACTTTTAGGGAGAATAGTTAAATAAATCTAGCCTTTGCAGGTACAGCCTTCATCATGATGTTATTATTTTATATTATGTTATATAATAAATAACTTTTAGACTTATATGAAAACGATAATGAAGATGACGGGGGAAACTTGTCCCTAGGTAAGTGATAACCTGATATTCCCCATTTTAAACTTCATTTTCTTAGTGTAAAGAATTTTCTATTTGGATTTCTCATGGGAACAAATAGACAAAATATATTCAGAATTGTGTCTTTTTTTTTTTGACTTCAAGTCTAACCTATATTCTCTGTTCATTACAGTTCCTGGGCTTAATTTCTGGAAAATAAGTATTCACCATAGTGTCAGGTTCTCATTTTGCTCAAAAACCCTGATTTCAAAACAATGGTTTTTAAAAGCTGTCTTAAAAACAAAGCTCAGCATTTAAGTTGAGCAGATACATTTGAATCTAGAAAGTTTCGTTCTCTGAATTTATTTATCATTCTGTATAATAGGACCAGTACTAAACAGAAAAGCAACTTCACGTGGAGCTTTCCATTGGAGTATGTTGATGCCAAGCCTGGGATGTACTGGGAGCCACAGAGGAGGAATTTATCTGTAATTGTTTTTGCTTCATATACTTCAACTTAATTTTCACTAAAGCTGATGGAAAATCTTTTATATTGCAAGGGAACTTAAGATCCTTGATCACTGCGGCAGTTTTGAAAATATTAGAAATTATCTCTATGGTTATTTTGGCTTTTTTTTTTTCCTAATCTTGCTAGCAGCTAGAGTTACTGGTTGTCTAATGTTTTGTCTTGAGATTTTGAGCAGGCTTTTACTTTCAAATGTAAATGTGAAAATTTTAGTCACCCTTTCTTACAAAGTAAGCCTTCATGTTTACTCCTATTTTCTTTTTTCCACATAAAATTACAGTTATCTTCTTAATTCTTTTAACTTGGTTCCAGACATGCTTATGTTTTCTCCCTTCTCCAAGCAGCTGTAATCAACTTTCCTTTCCCTTTGGAAAAAAAAAAAAAAAAGTTTTAAAAATCTGAAGACAATCACCAAATTCGTAATTCTTTTGTATAGGTTATTAGGACATGGAGCTGTCGGAGTGAGTCCAGAAGAGGCTACCAAGATGATCAGAGGGCTGGTGCACTTCTTCTGTGAGGAAAGGTTGAGAGATTTGGGACTGTTCAGCCTGGAAAAGAGAAGGCTCTGGGGAAACCTCATTGCAGCCTTTCAGTGCTAAAATGGGGTTTACGAGAAAGATGGGTACAGACTTTTTATCAGGGCCTATTGCAATACAACAAGGGGCAAAGATTTTAAACTGAGGGAGGGTCAATTTAGATTAGGCACTAGAAAAGGTTTTTTGCAATGAGGTTTCACAAACATGAGATTTCTAGGAACGGGTTGCCTAGAGATGTGGAAATATTCCATCCCTGGAAACATTCAAGGTTATGTTGGAGGGGGCTCTGAGCAATGTGATTTAGCTGAGGATGTCCCAGCCCATGGCAGGGGGCTAGTGACCTTTAAAGTTCACTTCCAACTTAATCTATTGTATGAAGATTATATTACAATTATGAAGTTATTATAGAGTATATTGTATTATAAAGCTATTGCTTCAGGATTTACAATCCCATTCTGCCATTTTGATGGTCTCTCCAGCCTGACTCGTTCTCATGTTATTCATCTGTTTATCTCCTCTCAATGAAGATGGGGGATATGTTGGGTGATTTATGAGTTACAGTTGAATTAGAAAGCACAACACACGGCAGAAAATATAAATATTTGAGTTGAATTTTTTTTGGCTTTCAGATAAAGTATTTCATATTCTTATACAAAATTTCAAATGTTTCGTTTCTCAATCACTTGATTTTCTAACATAATATCAAAATATCTATTTTTTAAAATTTTTTTTGCCAGAAAATGCATTTTTGTACTGGGAAAGAAATTTAACAGGATTCTGTTGACCAGCCTTGATTATTACCTATTATACATGCATGTCTTATGTGACTGAAGGGAAGTAACATCCTTTTCTTCCACTTCAAATAGTCTATCTTTTTGTTTTATTCTTGTTTATTAAGAATCAAAATTCTCCGAGAAATCTATAAAATTTTACAAATTTAAAAACTGGAGTAAAAAGCAGCCTCAAATATCTGCTTGAGTAGTTCTCCAATTTACACTGCAGAGGGAAGTTCAATTTATTAATATTTATCTACAGTGCCTGTTTAAAGTACTGGTTTAAATATTCTTATCCACGGATTCCAAAATGTATTTTAAAATAGCCCAGATTTCTTTAAAGTGGTGGAGCTCAGCTCCTGGTGCTTGGGTATCTTTATCCTCTCCTCTTCCACTTTCATGCTTATATTCGTCAGCAGTCCTCTATGTCTGACCTGCTGCTATAAAACCACCATCTGCTTTCTCAGGTGAACAACGAGAACAGAAAGTTGAGTGGCGGCTGCAGTAGCAACACTTATTCAGTTCCTCTGGTTGCAGTAAAAAAAAGCAATGCAATGAAGCCTCCCTTGATATGAAAGAAAATAATGCACTGTGCTGCCTTGCTACTGTTTTAATCCCAAGTGAAGCCACAGTGGATGAATATTTTGTTCAGGAACCAGAGGGACTCTAATAGGCACTTGTTTAGGAAAACAGGTGATCATCTTGAAAAAGAACTGAAAACTAAAGTGCTAAAACTACTTACTTTGTTCCCATGACGTACATGTATCCATATTGAAAAAAAGTACTTAACAAAGTAACAAAACAAATAGGATGTATTTTGATTTAGCAATGTTTATTTATCTCTAATGCAAAATTTTAGTCAGTGGTCTAATTATTGTGCTTCTCAGTCTTTCAGAAATGTTTTTAGACACTGTATAATTTGCTTTTACAAAAAGACAAGTGCTGCAGCAAAATAAGACAAGTGTTACAGCAAAATAAGACAAGTGTTGCAGCAAAATAAGAAAAAAAATACAGTTGTGTATGTATGAGCATGCGAGGGACTCCCACAGTAGCTGTTACATATAGGCTGTCTTTTATAGCCTTAATCATATCATCACTGGAAAATCAGTTGCTGTGTATCTAAATTCATTTGCACACATTATGTTTTTCACCCCTGAGGAGTAATATGGCATATAACTACATCTGAAAACTAAACTAGTGAAATTTATGTCATGCCGGTGTTTATTTTGTTATAAAATTGACTTTCAACAAGTAATCCAATATCCAGTAAAGGGTTCTGATCAGGCAGGCTTATAATGTCATTAAATGCTACATTTGTTAATGGCTGCAAATATTTTCTTTCCTACTACTTAAGGGTGTCAAAAAGCTGCTTCATGGCAGTAGAAATGAGCTACAAATGAGTGCATACATATGGTAGTAAAGTAATTCAGCCATTGCTCTTCCTGTTTAAACCAAAAGAAAAATGTCAGCAAGGACAAAAATGACAGAGAGATCACAGACACTCTTCAGCCTGGTAGACATCAGTCTTTGGAATCATTTTCTGAAGGAGCAGATGGAAGCTGGATTTTTGAACCATTAAAAACATAATGTGATGAAGTAGTGAAGAACAAAGCAGTCTTGACTTCCCATGGACAGGGATTCTGAGTCTTAGGTCTAAGATCTAGAAGGCATTCCTCAGACACTGCTGACCTGCCCAGTATTGATCAGATGTTACTTAAGTGCTGGTAACTTCCCATACAGAAACAACCCAGTGCTAAACCACTGTGTTAAACCCAGAGTTAAACTACTGTGGAACTGTGTCCATTCCCTCTTGACTGACTGCAATTCTCTGTCATGCCCAGAGAGATGGTTTTCAGCTTCTTCAGGTATATTGCTCTTTGTTGTCCGTTTTCCTGTCTGGCCCTAGTTCAACATTGTTTTTCAGCTGCAGCACTGAGGAGGTGATTCCTTATGGAAAGAAATCTGTTTCCAGCAACCCCCACTGAGAGAGAAGGTGAAGATGCTTTGTTACAACAATACCTCTTGGGACCAAAGGTATGGAAATCAAGCAAATGAGCTTCAGACTGTGATTCAAATAGCAGCATTTGAATATTCCCTATGGTATACAGGATCAGCAGCTTGTTTTAATATCTTTATACTTTAAGCCATAGCATTGCTCAAGAAAAATGGAAAAAAGCCACATGGCCTTTTGAAGGAAAATGCTTATATGGGATGTGTGAGTGAAACAAAGGTCAGGGTTTGTTAGCTGTGCTGTTGCAAAAGGAGTCCATCTGGCATTTTACTTGCCAGGAGTCCACCCTGACTAACAACTGCTGCTGGGAACTTCCATTGGAGGTTTAGATAGTTTTGCACCACTGTAAAGCCAGTGAAGCCCATAATCTTCCTTTGCACATTTTTCTTAAATATGGGAATATATTTTGAGGTAAGTTAGAAGGAAAATCTATCTCCACCTTATGAGATACTACCTGCAAAATCAATGCTAAAAGCGATACTGGAAGGATAAAAAATTCGTTGCAGAGGCCAAATTTTTTCCCACTTCTTAATTCTTTGATCACAATTTACTTATTGTTCCTGAATCTTAACCATGGGATGTAAATTTCTGCTCTTTATTGTATGTTTTTCCAACTTTTATCATGACCTATTGCTAATTTATCCACAGACCAGATGAGAGATGAGTAAGACCAACTGAGTTGAAAAAAATGTGTATAAAACTAATGTCAAGGGAATGAATTTCAAATTTGTGAAACTGCAAACTCTGTAACATACCCCAGTAGTTACAAACAGCTTACCATCAAAAGCAAAGGAGGCTCTAACACAAAGTGCAGAACTACAGTATGGATTAATATTTTAATTGGTTTTATTGTAGAAATAAATAAATCTTACAGAGACCAGAATCTGTCCATTCCAAAAGATACCAAAATTGCCGTAAGAGAAAGTTAATGAAATGATAAAAATTTGGATAGGAGTTAATTTGATGTTTCTTGAATTAAATACTTGGGGCCAGTCTTATCTCAACCATAGAAAATTACAGGTATATTTCTTCAATTACTCTGTTTTTGCTGGTTTTGGAAGGGACTTAAGCCCTTCCCATAGCCTAAATCTTTCTGGTTCTGTAGCTGTATACGAGTTAGTACTGGGTGCAGAGACCCAAAAAGGGATGAACTGAGGTGGTCCTGCTCGGCTTCTATCCCTATTTTCTGTGGATTTTTACAGTACTTCTTTTTCTTGCAAGGAGCAGTCAGATTGCACAACCATTTTAGGCAAAGTGGAGCAGAGGGGAATCTGGATGAACGTCATGGAGCAGGTAGGGAAAATACAAAAAGAGCATAAACACTAATAACAGAGATGGTTTGGGGGAGGAAAGTGGATTTCTGGGCATTTAGGTTTTGGATGTTTTGTTTTTATTTTCTTTGTGGCTTGGTTTGGTTTTCTTGTTAGTTTTGTTTGTTTATTTGTTTTTAATTATTGAATGGTTTGCTTCAGGCATCAGAAACCTTTCTATCAGACAAGGTGCATAAAAGATAAGAACAGATGAGGCAAAATATTAGTGAAAAAAATGTGGCATAAACAGATGAAAGAGAAATGTATAAACAGGTGGAAGTAGGACAGAGGCAGTTTTATTTCTTGACAGTCAGATGTGAAAATCCTAGGTATAGATGTAAGAAAAATTTAACTGGTCTCAAAGCCCACACTAGAAGGAAATGCATTAGGAAGGGGCTAGTCTTTTCTTGTCAAAGTGCAGAAGTCTCTACGCAGCATTATTTATCCTCTTATTATAAAGGGAAAAATTCTTAATGGATTTCTGTCTTCTCAGAGCACGAACTTGAGCAGTGATTTATTTACGCTTGGATGGTTACCTAAAAATAAGAAATGAAAATGCAAATGTTTGCATTTGTAGATGTTAATATGACAAGTTAGAGAAGTCACTGTCTCATCCTGATGTGTGCAGTCAAACGGAGAGGACAAAATAGACTGGGCTTTCATGAACAGTGAGACACTGGGGGAGCAACTAGCAAAAGTGTAAAGAGACCATGAAGAATTTAGAAGTGAGAAGGTGATTTTTAGTTCCTTCCTTGATAAAACAGAAATCAAGCAAGGGGAAAAGTGGTGAGATAATTGCAGTTTCCCCCACTGTACTTGATAAAAAGCTTAGTAGGTTTAAGAATTATTACAAAGTTACTGACACTGACTCTATTTACTTTGTAACACTTATAGTGATTATCTTCCCATTAGACTGACACTACTGGATATTTACTCTGCAATCAAATGACAAAATCTACCATGAAATGTGGTAAAGAGAAGAAATATGGCAACAGTGATTTTCAACTTTATTCATTACCAAAATAATAATTACCACATAGCTTAGGGCATTTCTGACTCAAGAATGCTTTTTAGAATAGTGTACATGCAAATCACAGACCAAAATAAAGTTATTTCTTCCAAGGAGATTCAATTTTAGACTCCAGGTATTTACTCTGATGTTATTTTTGGACAACTGCCATCAAGCTTGGACAAGCTCCCGCTTCTTTGAGGAGCCTGGGATAATTCCACTGCAGTAAAGCACTGAGGAGACAGGATTATTGTCTCCTCCGACCCCCTCCATTGCTAGGAAGACAGAGGAAGAGGCATATCTAAAGGAAAACTGTGAAATCTGATGAGCTAAAATGTAGTCTAGAGGTATTTATTTTTTTTCACTGACTATTAAAGGAGCCTAGGGTGGTCATAATCCTAACGTAAGCACCTCTGCTAATTGCATGAAATTAGATAAATAGCACTCAAGCCTGAATTAAAAAGCCAAATAGATTAAAAATAAATTCAGCAGAACCCTGCCTGAAAAGATCAGGCTCTGACTGGAAGATCTCCTGTGTATGCTCCATGTTTGTAAAATTATTTGCATGCCAACTCAGCCTCAGTATAAATATCATTATCACTTTCATTGCCTTCATGTCTTTTGCATTTTATCCTACAAACTCTGAAATCATTAGTGAAAAATTGTGTCTGATACTTGAGAATGAGGTAAATGTAATCAGTGTATCTTACAGTAAAGTACTTACTAGCCATGTGTCTTCAATATATTTGAATTTGGACCATTACTTTTGATTATATGATAACCACATCAAAAATAAAGAGGATAGATATTAAGATCATAAGACAGCTTCAACAAGTGAAGTACATCAGAGTTACTGAAGATGAAATTATTACTTGCAGACGAGTTTCTAGTGAGCTAAAGTCTTTGCTCAAAAAAATTCAAATGACCATGAAAGAAGTCAAAAGAACATCTATTCGTGAAATGGATCCTTAGATCCTTGTTTCAATAAATATTTAATGAAAAGCTAAGAAGTAAACAAGGGAAAAAGGATAAACTTTTATCCTTTCCAAAATTTATAGAAAACTATATCCACTGAGGATATACATCTCAGCTTCACAGAGCAATGAATGAATTCACAAATATATTTTCATATGCCTCACATTCAAGATTTCCATTCCCTTGCTACTGGACACTATTTTTGGAAAAGCAGAGGAGGGTCCCTTATTTCATTCCTCTCATTGAAAAGGCTTCAAATATGAAAATACAATCTGAAAGAAAGTAAATCTAAATCAGAAGAGTGGCAGAATGAAAGAGCTGACAGAATGCCTCCCATGCCTCAAAAAAATGTGATGACAAACTGATGGTCTAAATTTATGTATCTTTGTTCTCATCCTAAATGGGTACCAATGATGTATTGAAGTTGTTAAAAAATGACAACTTTGACATAACATTGATTTCATGTTTCCTACAATAGTAAAATTATTATGGCAACTCGGTTACTTTTTTTTTTCTATTTCATAGAACGAATACAGGTTTTTGCACTATCAAATCTTCCTCATAATGAAAAACCTCCTTGAAGACTATCTAATTTTTCCTATCTAGCCTTCATTCTTTTTGCTTGATTCAGGAAATCACAGGTTATTTGCTGCACCTGCACAGAGAATGTCTATTCTAATGACACTGATGTTTTGCAAGCAATTCTAGTTTTTACAGGTAAAAAAATTAATTTTGAAGTACTAGCTTACTTTGTACAACTTTACGCATATTTTTAGCATGGTACAGTCAGAGTTAGCCTGTCTTCGTGAAGTGGAGAGATTTTTGTCTTCACTGTCTTCTGTCCCCTTGGGCTGAGATGCTGTAAATTGTTTCTGGACAAGTTTCAGAGCTGCCTGTAGCACTCTTTTAATGTACGTCCTCAGAAAACTGCTGGGAAACAAAGTTTAGCTTTTTGCACCCTTGTCTGACATACACCTTGTTCCCAGAATGTGTTTAATGTATGTCTTTCCACTTCTTTGCTCACCTTATGTAAGGGGATCTATTCATAGCTGATTAGGAAGTGAGCAAGCGATCACTGTCAGCTCTGCTCCCAAGGCGGTAAGAGAGAGTTCTTTTCTGTTTCTCCCTCCCACAGCAGGACACAGAGTTACATCAGGGGAACTTTGATTTGGATTTCTTGGAGAATTCAGATGTCTGCACAATGGTGATACCTTGTCAGACTGACACTGAGGTTGTAGTCAATAAATCTAGAAGAGGCTTCTTCGGTGGTTGGGGCTACAGCTTCACCTAGAAGAATAAAGCCGCATAGCACCACCTCTGAAACCAGAGATGATACAACCAAGCTAATTCAGAATTTCCAGTTTTAAAGCTCAAGCTGAGTAGAAGCACCCTTCTGGGTTAGAGGATATGGAAATCTCATTCCAGATATAAAAGGAAACTGAAAAGTCAGAGACGGTAAATTTTATCTTCTTGTGTTATCTCCTGACGAAGTCAAGTGTGCTTCCTGGAAAATTGCAAAAGCAATTGAGAAGCTCTTGCTTCTGGCCTTCTTGCTGCAAACAAATATATGCTTTGAATTATTCATGGCATTTTGAGCAATGGTTTCATAACCACCAACAATTAGACCCAGAATTCACATGGGCAAGACAAGAGTTTCAACTTCAGATTTAGTTTTGCCAGGCAGAATTCTCTGTATAGCACAGAAGGACTTGGTCATTGATTGACACTTTATCATAATTAAATTTTAAACCCTAGAAGTGATTACTGGTTTCTAGTAAGGTAAACATCCTGGTTTCCATTTCACTGTTCAAAATCCCACCTCTGGCTGGCAGGATGCTCCACTCCTATTACCATTCTCTGGAGCTCAGCCTACACAGTGGCTTTCCCGGACAGAATTTAACTTCCTGCTTTTCACTGAAGAAGAAAGGATTATAAAACATTTATAGGGTTAGCTTGCAATAATAAGAGAACTGCCAGTAGAACACCATGCCACAGGACAGCAGTTTGAAGGATTCATCCTGAAATATAGCCACAATAGAAATTAATATACAACATGTGAGGAATGTAGATACAGGACAAACCTCTGTCTCATTTTCCAGAAGGAGCTGAAATTATTAATCAGGTAGAAAAGACATCTCAGTATATTTTTACAATTCAAATTGGTTACCCTGTCCAAAGAGACTTAGAAAAATCTGTTGTCTGTCTAAACACCAAAAAATGTGCGTGATAACACTATGATTTTTTTATCTGCTGTCTTTTTAGCAGTGGATCTGGTGCAACATCTTTTGCATAATTAGTTCCATCCCAGTTAAAACTGGATTTGTTAGAAATAGGGAATTTTAAACCTCACTGCGTGTATATTTTCTCGTCCTAATTACAACAGTGTGAATTAAGGTGAAGGGAGGCTGGATTTGGAGTGCTGTGTCCAGCTGGGGTCTCCTCAGTACAAAAGAGACATGGAGCTCCTGGAATGAGTCTAGAAGAGTGATGCAAAGATGGTTGAGGGACTGGAGCACCTCTATTACAAGAAAAGGCTGAGTGAGTTGGGCCTGTTCAGCCTTGAGGTAAGACAACTGAGGTGGGACTTCATCAATGTCTATAAATCTCGGAAGGGAAGGTGTTAAGAGGATGGAGCCAGGCTCTTCTAAGTGATGTCAAGCAAAAGGACCAGAAACAACAGGTGGAAACTGATCCACAGGAAATTCCACCTGAACACAAGCAAGAACATTATCGTGTGAGTGACCACACACTGGAACAGATCGCTCAGAGAGGGTGTAGAGTCTCCCTCACTGGAGATATTCAAGAACCATCTGGACACAAACCTGCGTCATGTGCTCTGGGATGACCCTGCTTGGCAAGGAGGTTGAACCAGATGACCCAATATGGTGCCTTCCAATCTGACCCCTTCTGTGATTCTGTGAAATAAATCATTGAAGACTACGAAATTGTTTTCCAAACAAGAAATATTATTTCAGAAAACCATGAAATTTATATATATTTCTGAAGGTATTTGCACACCAATAGAAAGGAAAAGCTTTCAATATTATGGAATGGTTCCTTTCCATTCATGTGGAAGAAATTCTATAATAACCAATTCATTGTGAAGCAATTTCCGTCTCTTTGAAAGTGGACATTTGAATAACTTTTTCACACTTCTGTTGGCTGGAAGGAACACTTTAAGACACAATTCTGAGATATATAGGCAAAATCCTGATGTCATTGGACTCAACAGAAACTTACCATTTACTTATATTAAATAGAAACTTGGCTCTGTGCTAGATAAAAAAATACTCAGATAGATTTCGATGCTTTCTTTGGATATGTCCTTGCCTCCTGGAAGAAGTCCAAGAGGTTCTTTCAGGTTCATGAAACTCATAAGAAACTGTAGCTGCTGCCTATATTAAGGGAAGTTGGGAAAAAAGAAATTCAAGCTTGTTTGTGATAAGAGGTTTCTCATAAAATAAATTGGTTTTCTGGTGCTTTGCCTTGAATTTGATACCAAAGCAATACTGATTCAAGGGTACCAGGAATGGGATAAATTGTGCAGAACTCTTGAGTGCAGATTTAAGGCAAATTTACAGGAGAATACTTTCTCCAATGTATTAAATTGTGGAAGATTCAAATACTGTATGTTAGTGAGAAACAAGACGAGATAAGGAAATTGAGTTAATATAGCTAAGCTGGAATCTTACAGAAGAAATTAAAACTATAGGTGACATCTCTCCAATGGAGCTATGTCCATTGGAGCTCAGCGCAATTGCAAAGGATGTAAGCACTGCTCAGATGAGCAAAGCAAAGAGCAAAAGTATTAAACGTTGCATCATCTGGCAGGCCAATGAAAAGGAAAGACAACTCCTGAATTCCAGCCCACAAGTCAGTGCTTCAGATGCAGAGAACTCTGCTTTTACTACATTCAGTCCTTTCACACACTTGAGCTTGACACGATACTTCTGTTATTTCAGTGGGTGACAATCAATGTGCAAAAATGTAAATCAAACCCTAAAGCTGCTCATCTTTGAGAATGACAAGACTAAGTACTGATGTGGGTGGGGAAGAGAAAGAAAAGGTACAAATCCTTGAAAAGTATTATTTTCTCTCCCAAATTACAAAGAAAGCCAATCTGGAGCGTTGCTCACATATCCCAAAGCTGTGCCTTGTAAGGTACCACACAGTCCTGATTTCTTTCCTTTGAAACCTCTGTATGAGATGCAGTGAAAATAAAAATCACAATGGCTTGCCACTGTGTTGCTCTAACTAGGACAACCAGCTTCCCTTTCTCTTTCCTTATATCTAATAATGGATTATCTTGACCTTTCCCAGGGTCTGGCCAGTCTCAGTGAGGTATCTCTAAATTAAGCCAGATAAGGATGAAATTATGTTGGAAAGGCACGTTTAAGATCTCAAGGAAAAGCAATAACTCTTTCATTTATGACAGTTTAAAGGCTGAATATATCTGAGGAGTCTCACTGAATCCTTCAATGTTAATAAGGTATGGAAGCGCTAGCCACAATGAAAAGTGACAGGATTTGGCCTACCTCAAAAATGTATTTATGCAAATTGTCCTGTCTCCTTTAGAGTGAAAAAAAATTTTCTTGCACAATTGGGATGCCTTAAAAATTCAAAACTGTCAAAACAAGTGTAGTTGAACGCATGATCAAGACTTGGAATGGGCTGTCCAGGGAAGTGGTGGATTCACCATCCTTGGAGAGACTTGAAAAACGTAGATGCAGAACTTAGGGGTATGGTTTAGTGGTGGTCTTGGCAGTGTGGGGTTAAGAGTTGGACTTGACGAACTTAAACTTCTTTTCTAACCTAACTGACTCTATGATTAAATTACACTTATAATTACATTCTTAGTTTATACTTGGTTCAGCAGTACAAATTGGACTGAATACGAATGGGGAAATTACCCTCAGAATCTCCCAGCTAATTTTCCCTAAAACAGCTGAAAAATATGGCCCATGAATCCATTCATCTCTATTATCATGGGATGGTCATGTGGGGTTTGCATTAGAGTCAGTCGTACGTTAAGGTCAAAGCGTCCTTGAGCATGAAGGAGAACAGTAGCTATGGTGGTACTTTTAAATATAGATTCATGTTTGACAAAACAACAAACTCCTCGTGCCACTGGGTTCAGGCATCTTCTATGTGACTGGTCACACGGGTAATGGCTCCTAAATCCCGCACTTCCAAACGCAGACAGTTTAATGTAGCGTTGAGTGACAAAATCTATATTTAGGATGGAATCTATCGCCCTTAACTTTAGCCATCAAAAAGACTGTCTAATCTAAGCTAGCCATCAGTGACCTTAGTAGATTCCCTGAGTCAAATGGAAATAGGTCTTACATAGCTATCTTTATTACCTGAACAATTTGTTTATCACCGGAACCAATTCCTGATAGAAGCTCATCTTCTCCTGCTGTCTTCCAAGGGATCTAGGTGATTAGCATAGATCCTCACCGTTCAGACAGTCAAAAGGAGACTAAATGAATCCCATCCTCAAGGGCAACATAAATAGGTAGTCACTGTGGAATGCAAACCTAAGTTTGTTTGAGTTGTCAGTTCTAACCCTCCTTTCCCCCACATACACACAGAAAATTCACATGAGAGGCAGCTGAGAAGGTGTCACAAACCATCAAAGACCTCCGAAGTGGCCCCGTCAGGCTCATTCCTGAGGCCTTGCAGCAGAGCACTGCGTGTGATGCAAAGTGATGCGACAGATCCAGACTGCTGCAAGAATGTCAAACTTGCTCCCCGCCAGGGGAGGTACCTGGCCATTCCCACCTGGCCCAAACACAATATTAATCCATTGAACTCTGTGTTTTGCAGGACCCTCATCACCAAGAAGATCAGAAGAAAAGGATCAACAGGATGCCACTGGGATCCATGGAGTGGTGATCTTTTCTATTTAATCTGTCTCTCTCTCACTCTATCTCCCCCACTCCTCTTTTCCTTTCTGTCTCTCTGTCTCTCTGTCTCTCTACATCACATTTACTGTTAAATAAAATCCATACTGTTGACTTCAGCCTATGGTCTTGTTTGCACTTTAATTCAGGCAGAGGCATCTCTCCAATAATTTTAATAACTGAATCGTAACAGTCTGGTGAGGACAATTATACCTATTCATGGCGAGAAGGCATTCTGCAGAAATAGCATTGCTTTGACAGACACATCACTTTGCCTTAGCTTTTGCTCAAGTTCATATGTATTGGCAAGTCTTCAAGACCGAAAAGGACAAGTGAAGAATTTAGGAAGAGATTAAATACTATGTCAGGGTACCCTGGTAGATGGTGATTTTTTCCTTCCTGGTGAGTTTTGTCACCCAAAGCAGAAAGAAGATGGAGAAAGTATTGAACCATAACATTGTGGATGTGCTTGTGTACGTGTAATTAGAAGTCCATTGTTCAGTATGTCAGTATGTAAATCAACTTGGTTTTGCTGTTGTATTACATATTATAAAAATCTTATTTTTCTATGAGACTGTAATAAGTTCTATAAATTCTAATAATTTATTATTTCTTTAATCTTTGTTCATGGTCTCCTAAGAAGGAAATAACTGTTTCTAAAGTTCAAAGCTTCCTGACTACTTTTGAAGTCATGACAGCACTGTTCCTAGGGAGGACTGTGATCTAGGCAGCTGTCCCCCAGGAATAAAAGTAAATTAATGGGGAAAAAAATCATACAGATATAAAATGGTGCTTTCATCAACAGTACTTTTCAGTTTTGCTTTATGATATGTCATCTGGTGTGGGAGGGGAAGCAAAGTTGCCTGCACTTTGAAGTGGAAGCATGTTCTGAAGCAGTCATTAATGCAGTTCATACCTCTTCTTATGTACCTGATTCACTGAGGTGCTCTGTGCAGTCAGGATACCTTGCAAAACCCAGGCCTGCACAAGCAGCCTGGAGGGCAAAAGTCTGACAAAGAAAACTATTAACTGGAGAGCCTTGGCGTTGAAAATATAAAATATTTCTCAGTTAAGATGTTATAATTTTCTAGCTTTTTACAGAGATCTTACAGCTAGCCTAGCTTTCAGAAAAGTGTCTTACATTCAATTATTTACAACTAAGAAAAGTAGCTTTCTCTTTAGCTTCTTTTAATTTCAAGTTGAAAAGTTAGATCATAGGTTTCACTCTTTTTTCTTCATATTTAAATTATTAAGACAAAAAAATCTTTTCACATTATATTACAAATACATGAGTACATTCCTATAATTTTTATCAGTCTGCACACACTTTCATAATGTGTTAATGCCTGTCTCATACAGTTGTTTCTAATCTTAACAGTGAATTTTAATGTCTTCTTCCATGGAAGAAGCATCCCCTTAGTCAGTTGATGCATAATTAGCACAGTGGCTCTTGTATGATAAAAAAACAGTTATTTCCCCTACTGTGAGTGTATCATGCAGCTTCCATTACATTTCCTTTCTTTGAAGGGTCAAAGAAAGTAGAGGTCACTACAGGAACTGTTAATTCTTTTGATAGATTGTACCTAATTACTTAATTATATTGGTTGTGAGAGATTGAAATGGTTAATGGCTTAAACATAATTAAAATTATCTCAGGACTTGTGCCCACTGTAGTGAACTGCAAAGAAGCAGCTGTTCATCTGCGACCACCGAAGCCCACCCCTCGCTGAATATGCCTACTAACGAGAATTTGGACTGTGCCGAGAACTTGAGATAAGATTAAGGTGGTTCTGTTGTACAGTTATCTCAGCTCTGGGGAGAAGAATGTATCCGCAAGTGATACTGGAAGACAGACTGGAATGCTGGTGGCTCAAGCACTGAGGGGGTGAGCTGCCGATGTGCGAAGTGCCTGCTCACGTGGAGAGGGTGAGCACACCCCTACAGGCTGCAGCTGGGTGTTGAACGAGATAAACAAAGTGGCAAACCTTGCGAGGCGGGGACTGTCTCTATCCTCACGCAAGTGAACTCAGAACTCCCCTGCCGGGGATGTAACAGGCAGCTGTAACATCTTAGCAGGTGTCAAACTCCTGAGCTGTCGTTTCATCGTTCAGGTGCCTCGTGATCCACAGCATTCAGTGTGAAACTCACTGCCACAGGGAAGGTACCTGGGGAGTTCCACCTGAACCTTGGTGAATATAAACCCATCAGACCTCATATTTCATGGGTTTTTTCCACCACTGTGATGAGATTTTCCCAAGAACTTGACAGATTATTCAGTCTGCAATTGCCACTTTGACCAATACACGTTGAAATTTCAAGTCTTGTCAAGGACTCCAGTTGGTGGTGACTATATACCTTTCTACTCTTATTCCTTCTCTTTCTTTTCCCTATTTCTTTCTGTCTCTACCTCACATTTACTGTTAATAAAAATCTGTACTATTGACTTTGTTATATGATCTCATTTGCACCTTAATTTGGGTAGAGGCATGTCTCATATAATTTTAATAACCAGATCATGACATTGACCCATATGATAGTTATTGTATTGAATCGTTTTAGCTGATAATGGATAGTGTTATGCAGCCAAAATAGAAAAGTGCTTGGAAATAAGCTCAGTGTGTTCGTATTTTGTACCTTCTGGAAGGGCAGTTTATCAGAGACCTACTAGACACCTAAGAAATTCAAGTGCTTTGAGTTTTCCTTGTATGTTTTCTATCACAGATTCTGCTTTGAACCAAATTCCATTTAGGATTGGCTCTCACAGATCAGAGCAATGCCTGCTTAGACACCCATATAGAATTCCCAAAGGAGACAATCAGAACAGGAGATGTGAGTAGGTGAACTTTCACAGATGCTCTCCCTGCTTCCAGTAATTTGTAGATGATTACATAGAGAGTCTTATCTTGGTATTTAATAATCACAGACAGACTCTCCTTCCATGTCTTTTTCCAGTGATTTTTGTCAACCCTGTCACCTACTAGAAATCTACAGCCCTGTGGCAGGATAACTACACCTTAGTTACAAATTGCAAAATAAATCCCTCACTTTCAGAAATACCTTTTGGTTTCTATTGAAGCTTTTTTATTCTTTTATTGGAGGAGACCATGATCAGATTCACTCTTTGTTATTTGCTCTTTTATGCTATTCATTCTATTGAAATTACTTGATGATGTACAGAATTGTCTTACCTCTTTCCTCACATTCGCTTCTTTTCCATGGCATTCCCTGCTCTGTAAATACACTTCTCATACCTAAGCCAATTCATGACTTTAATTATCCTAGATGTCCTTTGCTGAAAATTCTCCAATTCTACTAATTTGGTACACTGCAAAGAAAGCAAATATTAAACTGACATTTCTCACTTTATTGCTGCAGTAAACCACAGAAAACTGCACAGTAACATGAATTTGTTATATTTCACTGTATTGAGTTCGCATGTCAAGGTTTTGGTAGTGGAAGGGGCTACAGGTGCGGCTTCTGTGAGAAGCTGCCAGAAGCTTCCCCCACATCCCACAGAGCCAATGCCAGCGAGCTCCAAGAGAGACCCACTGCTAGCCAAGGCTGAGTCCATCAGCAATGGAGGTAGCACTGCTGTGGTAACATATATAGGACGGGGGGAAAAGTGGCTGCACAACTGAAGCCACAGAGAAGAGCGAGAATATGTGAGGGAAACAGCTTGGCAGATACCAAGGTCAGTGGAGAAGAAGGGGAGAAGGTGCTCCAGGTGCCAGAACAGAGATTCCCATGCAGTCCATCATGAGGCAGCTGTGCCCCTGCAGCCCATGGAGGTCTGTGGTGCAGCAGAGATCCACCTGCAGCCTGTGGAGGACCCCACACCAGATCAGGTGGATGCCCAAAGGAAGCTGTGACCCCCATGGGAAGCCCACACTGGAGTAGGCTCCTAGCAGGACCTGTGGCTCCATGGAGAGAGTAGACCCCTGTAGAATAGGTTTTCTGGCAGGACTTGTGACCCTGTGGAGAACCTTCAGTAGAGCAGCCTGTGCCTGAAGGACTGCACCCTGTGGGAGGGACCCACACTGGAGCAGTTCATGAAGAACTGCGGCTCATGGGAAGGACTTAGGTTGGAGAAGTTTGTGGAGGACGGTCTACCGTAGGAGGGACCCCATGCTGTAGCAGGGGAAGTGTGTGGGGAGGAAGGAGAGGCGGAGAAAAGGTGTGATTCTGTCACTGCAACCCCCATTCCTCTCCTCCTGTATAACTGCAGGGAAAGAGGTAAAGGAAATCTGAAGCTGAGCCCAGGAGGAAGGGTGGGAACGGGGGAAGGTGTTTTTTAAGATTTGATTTTATACCTCATTACCCTACTCTGACTTGACTGGCAATAAATTAAAGTAATTTTCCCGAAGTCAAATCTGTTTTGCCCATGACAGTAATTGGTGAATGATCTCTCCCTGCCCGTATCTCAACCCACCAGCCTTCTGTTAGACTTTTTCTCTCCCCTGTGCAGCTGAGGAGGGCAGGGATAGAATGGTTTAGGTGGGCACCTGGCATCTAGCCAGGGTCATCCCACTGCATACAGTTAGCTTCACTTTTGCTTCTACATGTCACCCTCCATTACGTGAAGGGCAAAGTAATATGCTCCTTTAATTTTTGCAAATTATCCTTTCTAGGCATTCAAACTACTGAATACTGAAAAGGTCAGATTACTGTGGTTCACCAGTGTAATTTATGATATGTCTCATGAATGCTAAGAAAGCACACATAGAGGAAGAAATGTAAACTGAATGAAAAAAAATTATCAAATTAAGCCAGGGATGGTGTCCTTCAAGAGTAATAGTTGAGTTTTAATTTCCTATTTCATTTATGTTCCATTTAGATGACAAAACTACAGCTGCCATTTTACAAATATTGATTCATCTATACCTTAGTTAAATAAGTACTACGAAAAAGCAGGGAGTGTGGTATCTTCCAGTTAGAGTGTACACTCTTACTTAAATTAAGTAGTTTACTCTTGGTGAAAAAGAAGACATAATTAGGAGGAATTAGAATCCAGAACTTCTTGGAAAAATCCAGTTTTCTTCCTATGATACAAATGTGTAATATTTTTAGAACTTTTTGGTGTGCAACAATCCTCAGATTGTTTCTAGATTCAAAATCTAGATTTCTAGATTGCTTCTAGATTCAAAACTTCGTTGTGGTCCTGCTGAAGCTACCACTCAAACTACTCTAAAAGTCAAGGTCAAAATGATGGTTTCTGTCATTATGTGAGGCTGCACTTTGCTAATGCAATAACCTAGTACAGAGACCAGTAAGGCTGCGGGTGCAATTTCTGATTTGAATCTATTATGTTCTGTGACTCAGTTCCTGGCTACCTGACATAACATCTCTTTCTCAAGGACATATTATTATGGTCGAGTGTGATTGAACAGCTGGAGCCAAGGACATTCTCATATAGACAAATACGAGCTGCTCAAGGTGTAGTCTGCAAGGGATACTTCCATTCTTATCTCACTCCTCCTAACCAGCTATAACCCAGAAATAATTTTTCATAGGCCCCATTGTCTCGGTTGAAGACAGACTAAGATATTTTGGGAAAAAGGAGTAGGAGATAGATACACTGGCACGAGTTAATTCTGCAATGCATTAGTTTAATATATCAACTTAAAACCAAGTACAATATTTTCTATACATAAAATTCATTTTTCTTTTAGTATAGGGGTGTGAGAGACAGGAGAAAATGATTACTGTCTCAAAACAACTGAAGCCAGGTTTGGCAGGGAAATTTCTGCCAAGGTGGAATGGTGCTCTGCTCCACACCCCAACCCTGGAGCCTCTAGTCCAGCCCAGGATGGCTGTCAGTCACTGGGACACCTGAAGCAATGCTCCACATGCTGCCTCTGGAACACCAGTCGAGCCCTTGAAATACGGGTATGTAAGGCTGGATGGGTAGGGTTTGCTAAGTCAATGCTAGGTGAAATGCTTTATTTTGATTGAATGTTTTCTCTAAATTTTGCTGAATTTCTGGTCTTCTAAAGTTTGGCAGTAAAGTTTGTCTGTAAAATTGTTTTTTTAACCTCCTGAGAACATTGTTGCATATCTCCTGTGCCCACTGCAGGGAAGACTAGCACCACAAACACCTTTTAAGTAAACTCGCCAAGCAAGGACAGCAAGGGGTTAGGTGCTTTTTAGAGGGAAAAAGAGTGAAATGTATCATTCCATTTGAGCAGGAATGGAATGCATCATGTGATGCATTTTTTAACGGCTTTAGAATTCCAAATACAGTTTGCAATGAAATGATGTCTCTAAATACAATCACAGAATCAACACCAATGGACTATTTCTTTCCCATGTGTATGCAGTGGAAAATGGAATTTCAATTATTACTCTTGACATCTTATTAAACTTTTCCATTTTAATATTTTTGTCTCAACTTTCCTGTCCGAATACACACAAGAGAAACTTTTTCTTCCTTGTATTTATTTATTTCTGACAGGATGGAATTCAATTACCATTTTTTATATTGAACCACTCTACCGTTATAAACTACCTTCTTCTTTCTAAGCTCAAAACATGTATTTAGGTGAAGGCATTCATATCCCTCAGAGACATTTTTGTGATGCTTTGTATTTGACTGGCAGTGCAGCACAACAGTGATTGAGCAATATAAATAAACAATAACAATAAATTTCAGTGAAACTGAGTCTCAGTAGTAGCAAATGTGTATTGTTGCAGGTTGATAATTGACACAATTGATTCATTTAGTCATTCTGGATTCTGAACACTTTTATAAGTATTTTGAATCAAATCTTATTTAAGGTACGCTACAGAAAAAAAATCCTCTTTCTTGTACATGTCAGTGCAATAAGTCCTTCAGCAGAGTACTTTTGAATACATATTTAGGAAGACAGATAAAAGTTTTAAAAGACTGAACTATGTTTAAACTGTTGCTGTAGTGTTTCATCAAATAAGGCTCTAAAGAATCTTCCAAGCCCTGAAAATAGAGTCAAAGTAATAGCCCGAAAGAAGCAAAACATCTTGTAAGCAATCATGTTTTGCTATAACCAGCAATCTCAGAACCCTTCATGTGAAACTACTGATAAACGCTAACCATTCACCATGTGGTACCCTCACAAGAGAATATTGGAACCACTTTGCAAAGGCCTTTCTGAATCCTCTTACTTTGTGGCAGGGTGTTTAGATGGCAGCAGGATTCATGGAAATGAGGGAGAGGCCTCTTGTATGACGATGCCCCACAAGAGACAGAAAGCTCTAGCTCTCACCTGTTAAAGGATCAAAGATTTGTCAAAATAACTAATACAGTGACACTCAAGGTAAACCCCTGTCACTGGGACTTGGAATGAATCTCAGGCAGTGTCTTTGCAGGGCGCCTTCTAGCTGCTTCGCCTCATATGACAGAGTGGGAAGAGCCCAAAGCAAGCTCTTTTTGTAGGTCAAAATACTCCCTATGCTTTGTACTGACACTAAGTTATACCTTGAAGTCAGGAGTCTGGATGGTGGAAGCAATCCTTTAAACGGGCAGCAGAACCAGCACACTTTAAACTATTCTTTCAAGCAAGAAAACACAATGGACTCAATCAAGTTATTCTAACTGCAGTTTAGTAGTCTTTATGAGGAGATCCTGGAAGGGGACCAAGACATGAAAGTTTTCTACATTTTTCTACAGTATTCTACAGAGGAATTTTGTCACCAACCTCAAGGAGGTAAACAAAACAACAAAGCGCTCAGAGGTTGTCTGTGACTTTACTATTGAAATTTAATTTATTTTTTAAAAAGCTAGCATTACAAAATTCATAATTAATTCAAAATTTTAACTTTTGTTCTGAATAATTCCCCCACGTGATTAAACCCCTGTACCATCTATACCAGGAAAGAAAGCTCACATATTTGATTGTTATGACAGTAGCCAAACCTGAAACCGAAAAACTACATTTTACCATCAATTAATTTTCTTCAAAACTAAAGTAATAATCAAAGACTTATTCTGTTTACAGCAAAAGGCACCCTACCTAGACTTTGAATGATGTGTTCTGTGGTCTCCAGAATGCAGAAAAGCACAGCAGGGAGCATTGGCCAAATTGCATGAATAGCTAATTTTAAAATTGCTTTTTCTTTGAGTTTTGATATATGTGTCTTGCATCTCAATTTTGTTCAGGAATAAGACCCTTTCAGATGCTTGCTTAGAGTCATAATATGTTATCAGAAAGAGAGAAAAGTATACAGAAAATTACAAGATGTTATAGCATGCTATAATAAGATAAAGTTAAGCTCTTGTGTGTTAAGCTTTGAATGAGTGGTACAAGAGTATTTGCCCTACACATTCAATAGTATTAGATACCACGCAGGACTATTAATGTTCCCATTTTGACCTCATAAATATATTCAGGAAGCAAATTATCTGCTATTAACACACCCACTTTCTGTCTCCTGCTTCCCAAACAGATTTGGCTTAGTGTGAATGTAGGATGGGGTAATTTGACTTTTGCAATCACAGCAGACAGCTGCGAGTGATACATGACATGAAAATGAATTATCTTTGCTCTTTCTCATTGAGAGCTTAGAGTGCATTATAGTTATTATGCTGGGTTGTAGTCTGTGCCTGACAGGTATGAAGTACAGGAATATAAAATAAGATTTTACACCAAGTTTTATTAATTATTCTTATACATACAGAAAAATAGCTTTATATAAATACCACGTTCCTTAATTTCCTTTCTATCTCTCTCCTCTCTCCATTCTTCATCATTGTGCGATAATTCCGCCACGCTCTCAGTCATTCAGGCTTAATAGCAGAGTGCTAAACTTGACCCCCCTTTTCCCTTTCCACCCACTGCTGGAATGTTTTTAAATGTCACCAGTTCTTCCTCAGTAAGATGAAGAAGCTATATAATTTCTTTTCTATTTCAGCTGTTACAATTCTGATAATTTATCAAAACTGTCTTATCATCTCTCCTCTCACCTGATTCAGCTTTCTTTTTTTCCTCTTGGGCTTTACACTGCAAGCCTTCTGTTCCATTCATCAGACTTTTTTCTCAGCTTTGCCTCGTTATTCCACTTCATATACTGAGCTCGCATTTCACTGATTTGGAAACTCTGTGGCTTCTTCATGAGATACAACCTCCCTGTTACAACCTGTCACTTCTATATATTCTATCCCAAGTTGCCACCAGTTGCTTGGAGTTCAGTTCTGTCTGCTCCTCGGCCTCTTCATCTTTTCTATCTTTTTCTCATTGGAAGAATCTACACTTTTGCAATTCAGCACATTTTCCTTTTCTTTTCTTTCCTCTACTCTGAACCCTTAAATCTTGGCTCATTTACACCAGAAATATTTTAATTATTTTCTAATGCATTTTACTTATTCTGAGCTTACTCTGTGTCTCAGGTACAGATTTGAACAATTTGTGAGACTTGTCTTTTGTTATGAACTCCAATTATGAATAAGGGCAAGCAAGAGTGGTTTTGCGGACTTGTGTGTTAGCATCTGAGTCAGTGAGCCATGCTTGGCAACTGTAGTTTGAATAATTGTTTTAATTACAAGATAATGAGAGCACAGAAACTTTTTTTTCCATGGATACTTTTTGACAACGAGTTTTGAAAAAAATCAACAGCTTGCACAATGTAGTAAATATGACAAGTGGATCCCTGTAAACACATTCATTTCAAATCTAGGTGCCCTTAGATAGGTTCCTAAAATCTCATGTAGACGGTCACATGAGCAGTCTACTCTGAAGCCGTGAGTAGTTACATCTCACAGTGACTGCCTGACCTGACTGGTTTCTGTTTGAGTGCACCCCATGATTTCACGTGACCTACCAAACACCAGAAAGACCAGCCTGCCTGACCAGTCCATGCCAACATTTGTGTCTGCTCCTGAGCGGTCCCTGGAAGTATCTGATTTCCAAACAAATCACTCTGATACGCTACACTGAAAACAGCTTTTGCATTAGCAAGTGCATGTGAGAGCCTACGTGTTTGTTTTGTGTATTGCTGTCTTGTGTGTGCTGCTATGTGTGACTCCAAAGGGTCAGCCACGTAGGAAGCGTTGTGGTCCTCTGCGTGGCGTGACCGATTCTGTACACGTCAACAACGGGTAAGGGAGGGTAAAGGTTTTGTCTCCTCTTCATCTGTTCTGTTTTGGTTCCTGGACCACAAAAAAGTTGCTTCTAGCTTATGTTGCCACCTGCCGAGTTCTCTTTCTCTCAAGCGGATCTGCAAAGGGGAAGATCCCTCCACATCTGTCCAATCGCACACCTGGTCCGGGGACTGCAGCATACGCATGGGACGTGCCATGGGTGGCGCAGGAGTAAGGTACCAGTCAAATGGAAGTAATTTTTTGCTTTCTCAGAAGGAGAACAAATGACAGATCTAGCTGTGCCTGACACTTCCTGAGCTCCCTCTAGGGAACCTCAGGTTAATGAGATGGAAAATGCAGTCAGCAGATTCCACGCCATCAGAAACCATCAAACTTGCACGCACTACCCCTGTACCTCTGAACTGTCCCTTATTTCTAAAGCTAAAGGACTCTTAATACCAGATTCTTAGCTCAGTCCTGATTTGATTTTTAATATCTTCACTCTGCCCTTCATACTAAAAATATTTTTAAAAGGAAAAGCAGAGGAGGTCGCCTCAGATACCAAAGTCTCTACAGCAATTTTCAGGCAGAAAATCAAATTGCCTGTGGGCTGTAGATTTTCATCGTGTGTATGCATAGCAGAGGTCACCTTTAACATTAAGGGCATGAATCTCGTTTTCCCTCCATCACTTGAGCTTTGGTGTAATGTCATTAATAACCAGCAGATTCACACTGACTGATCTGTGGGGTTACTAAGACCATCAATTTGGCCCAGACTCTGTATTTAAAGTGTAGCTAATGGCAACAAAAACTCTTAACTGTGCTTTAGAGAGAAAATAGAATAATGAAAATCTAGTGACAGCTTCTAGGAACCGTACCAGACTGCTTAATTTTATACAAAATTGTCTCATTGCTAGATCCCACCATTACATCTTTCTGAGATGAAAATTAACCCGTTACCCCAAATTTGCAGACAGAAGTGAGGTTCTAAGAGATAAAAGGACTGTCAAAAGTCATTCAAAGGGCAAAATTACATGGTTTTTCAGTCCTCTTATAGTTCGTTACACTTGAAATATGACAAGCTGGATCCTCCAGAGAGAAGGGGGAACTGCAGCAGTATAGGACATCGAGAGAGGGAAAAGAATGAAGTCCGACTTTTGAGCTTGTTTTGAATTGTGATACTAAAAAGACAACAACTACTTGGCTACTTACAGAGTTCCTAAAATCCCAAAATATTAGCCCTTTTGTGTGAAGGAGCTATTATAAAGAGAGGCTGTAACATGAAACAGTCAGAACCTCAAAATTTCCAGGACAAATATGAAGGGTGCCAAATGTAGTGTCTGCTAGAGCCATAGACTCAAAACATGTCCTGCTGTGTTTACAGCAAGAAGCAGTTGACTTTGACACTGAGGCTTTGTGTTCTGCTGAACAGCTATGAGCTGCACTGTCACACCCCATTTATACTCGTATACTCTTGATTTGCAGGGAGAACCGCGAGGGGAATCTGCTGCTACCGGTAGACGCTTTCTCTTATCATTTTTGCTTGTAAATAAAAGAACTATACCAGCAGTAATTGCAGCAATGAGTCATTCCAAACTCATGAACCCTTTTTTCTAGTGTCTAAACAAACCAGCTGTGATATGCAGTGCATTAGTTTAATGTGCTCTATAACAAGGTTTTTGAGTACTTCCCCAATACTAAAGTTACCTTCTCCTGCTTAATTCAACTATATTTGTTCTGACATCACCCTAATACTGACTGTGCTGAAGTGTCTGTGCCTGCACTTTCCCTCCATCTCAAAACTTCCCAGGAAAAAACAGTCAAATTCTGCTTCAGAAGTGTTAGAGCCTGAATTAAATTTATTTCTGATTCTTCTTTCCATGGCTACTTGCCTCCACAGATTAGAAAAACCATTTATTTGCAGCCCTCCATAGTATCACACCTTTCATACATCAGATATCTCCATTTGGCTGTGTCCTTTATGCACTACAGCCAGCACTTCTATGGATAGATCCTGTACATAATTTCGCTGCCTGCTGTTTTTGAGATTTGTGTATTTATTGGCTTCTGAGAAGATTTCCTGCACTATTGAAAGGTGCTCGCTTTTCTTCACGCCTTTCATTGACACTTTTCAAAGCTGTACAGTGACTTGCAAGGCTCCATAGACCAAGGTTAAAACCACAGGGCTTAATCACCTGGGTGTAGCAGTAGGGTACCTGGAGAGAGCAAAGTATGCAAATATGTGACACTTTGGTTAATGGCTTTCTATTACAAGCCATCATTCTTTTAGCCAAGGCAATCTAAGTGATCTAACTGATATTTACGGTTGCTGTGATACAGTAATGTATCCATGTGGAGTATACTCACATGTGGAATGCACTCATTTGGGTATGTATAAAGATTTGACCTTTGATATGATCATGTTTCTTTTGTGTTAGTTGCTGTGACTGGCACAACCTATTACTGTTATTCATCTTCCTCTTCAGCATTTTGATAATTCTGATTTTTATAAACACTAAATTTTAACCAATTATTTCTGAATTTTCCAACAGTAATGTTTCTAGTATGGACAGGCAAAACCTTCAACATGAACTTGCTTTTCTGACAGTTCACCTTTAGATCAAAGTCTGCTCATTATGTCTTGGTTCATTTTTACTACTGGGTATATTTTCTTGGGAGAAATTTCTTATTAGTGCATTAAAATTCAGGGAAAATGATGCAAAAAGTGTGTGAGAACAATTAAGAACATAGGTATGATCAGTTAAGTGTTAATTGTTGCCGGCTTTCAGCTACACTATAGACAGATTTTTGGGAGGCTATTTTCATACACACCATTTAAGCAGATAGCAAATGCTACTTCGTAAATCTGAATTTATATCTAACTGAATTATCTGAACACAGCCAAGTTACAATCATATAGCTTCTACTTCTAAGATTTACAATGATTCAGATCACCACTTCTAAGAGTCATAATTTTCTGCAAAAGCAAAATATGTTCTTTATGGTCTTTTGATTTTTTAGACTGTATTTGAGTTTCTTGAACATTTGCTATACATTTACATATTTTTCAATAGTAATGTTTTCCCTGCATTGAAGATTACTAAAAGAAGAAAAAGAAAAACAAAGAAACTCCACAAAAACCAAACTACTAGAAAACACTGAGACAAAAAATAAGCAGAGCTTTTATTTTCTCATACAGATTTTAGCCTGTGTGTTTCGCATCCTGCCTTTTTTGCCCCTGAGTAATATCAGAATATGGTTAGAGCTAACTAGAATTTAATTTACTGTTTCAAGTGAATGTGCATAGCTATTAATCCCGTCAGAACTAATTTTGGTTTACATACTTTTAAAGACAGACCTTTAAGATTTCTGCAGAGCACACATTTCATCAGCATTCATCCTAAGAGGAGCATTAGTTTAAACAGAGGTAGGTAAGAACTTCCATTTCAATTTCTTATGATTTAGGCATCTGTTTTTGCTTAAAAACAGAAATTCTAATATTTCTGAGAAAGCAAAATTACTAAAAGAACGCTTAGCCAGTCACCAATTTTTGTTACTATCAAGTTGAAACAATCTTATTGAACTTTAAATCTGAAATTAATTTTGAAAGGTTTCATTTTGCAGAATGTTTGGGAAACATTTTAAAATGGCAACATGAAGCTTTATACCACCAGAAAAGAGTTTTTGCAGTAAGAACATGATATATTATTGAGTGCTCCCCTATTACTGCAGTGATAATGTTCTGCTAAGAGATTCCTGATACATTTATTGGAAGGTGAATCTCATCAAGCCCTCCTCACCCACAGGGGTGGATCTTCTGAAGGTAGTTTGGGTTAAGTTGGTGCCCCATCCAGCTGCTTGCTCACTCCCCACCACATCTATATGGGAGAGAGAAGTGGAAAGGTAAAAGTGAGAAAAAGTGTGGGTTGATAAAAAGACAGTGTATAGATAAAGCAAAAGCTGCACACGCAAGCAAAAGCAAACCAAGGAATGCATTCACCTTTTGCCACAGCCAGGCAGGTGTTGAGCCATCCCCGGGAAAGCTGGGCTCCAGCACGCCTAATAGTGACTTGGGAGGACAAACACCATCACGTCAAACAGCCCCACCTTCCACTGTCGTCCCCAAGCTCTACACGCTGAACATGATGTTTATGGTCGTATTCCATAGGGTATGGAACATCTCTTTGGTCATTGTGCGTCATCTGTCCCTGCTGTGTCCCCTCTCAACTTCAACTGTTTATCTCCAGGCTCCTCATGGGTGGGCAGTATGAAAAACAGAAAAGGCCTTGGGTCTGTGCTGTGCAGTGACTAAAACATCCCTGAATTATCAACACTGTTTACAGCACAAATTCAAAACACAGCCCCATACTAGGATCACAGAATCAGAATTATAAAATAATTTAGGTTGGAAAAGACCTCTGAGATCATTGAATCCAGATCAGCATTGCCAAATGCACCATCAAACCATGTCCCCAAGTGCCACGTCCATGTCTTCCAAATACTTCCAGAGGTGGTAACTCCACAACTTCCGTGGGTAGCCCATTACAACATTTGATAATTCCAGTTACTATGACAAAAATTAACTCCACCCCAGCCAAAACCAGCATTTAAGTAAGGGCTGTGCCTTTATGAAAACTGCATAAAAAAATTCATTTTCCTATCATCTTCTTTACGACTCTGTTACTCTACTGCCTGTGTGAATCTGCCAAGAATGTTGGTTTACACTATGATGATATCAAAAGACCATCTTGGCTGTTACCCGTCTGGGACTGCCAAGGCTCCCTCACTCTCTGATCTTCTCATCTTTCCTTACTGTGCAACCTAACTTCTTTACTTTCTCTTCATAAAAGAATTTACTGCAGAATATTGATTCCTGCTGGTTAGTCTTGAAGACAAACAGTACTATTAAACCTATCCTATTGAAATGCATTTTGCTTTTGCCAATATTTTTAGCACTCTCTGTTCTCTTCCGTACATACAATAGCATACATTTCCCGCCTTCAGAGCTATATTTGAGTAGACTCATATATATGATGATAACTGAATAAAAGATATAATTTTTGCCCATTTCACCTACTTAAAATAGTTGTCTATATTGCTGTTTCTTTGTTAATGCTGGCAAAAAATAGTCCAAAGGAACTATGTCAACTGTGCAAAAAAAGATCTGGAATAGTCCCAGCAGGAACTCTCCAGTCATTCAATTGCAAAAGTTAATCTGCTAAATTCACAATTTTTTACAGCCTAAACAAGACTATATAGAAAATCAAGAAAACGAAGCTAAACTCACCATGTACTAGGTAAATATTTTGTTTTGCCTGATATTCTTTTCTTCTGTCTGCAGAAAGAAAAGTTTCTTGTTCTTTTTGTCGGTTTATTTTCCTCTCTTTTTGCATTACAGTAAGGAATTGCCTGCAAATTCAGTCTAGAATTCAATCTAGTGCCTACTACACATTTGCACTGATTACTGTAAATGTCTCTCAAATGAATATTGACTGTGAGGATAGAAGCAGGTCAAAAAAACCTGGGAGGTGAATGTTCAAGTAAAATTCAGCCCCAGTTTCTTTCAGCTGAGAGCATGATCTAACCGGGTTTTCCATCCTGAAGTAAAATCCTGTTTATAGTTAAATATTTGTTCTCAAACTTGCCCTCAGGAGAATGTGCTTGATGTCAGGGCTGATTTTAAATTCACAGCAACACCCTCTTTTTACGCAGCAGGCAACTGCTGTCTGTCTCATAAAACACACTACAAGCACATGCTCCAAAACTGGTCACACGTTAACTGCAAAACAGCATCTCCTGACCTACTTCTCACATGTTTATACCAGCCTGCTTCTGGTCGTGAGTCACACTGTTGTGTGGTTATCTAAAAATAAGTCTTTGGACAAATAAAAAGGATGTTTTAATCTTCACCGTTGTCAATAAAACTAAAATATGGGAAGAAAATGGACTTCATCTTAAAATAAAGAAACAAGATTTGGTTCAGGCATAATTTAAGAATTAGCAGCAGCTGAACCTGAGGCCATCATGTTTTCTTTTTAACTACTAATCATCAGAAATTGTCCTCGCTTGATCATTATTGCTCAGTTAAATCAAAAATATGCTAACGGCGTACAATGGCATTCAGACACTGTATCATAATTTTTTGTCTAAATAATTACTTATGCCCAGGAATCTCTTTTTCTGTAACACCTTGTGTGAGCTGTGCGGAACAGTAAGACATGGCAGTATATTTGCCATACTCTGTTTTTCCTTATATTTACAGTTCCTTTGTGTTCTATATAATGTCACGTAACATAAATACACAGAGTGTAGATTTCACAGAAGGCTTTTATTAAACACCTGTCTTTCCTAAACTGTCACCATTGTTGAAAGTAAATATATTCTACCTGAATTGAAAGACATCTTTCTTTAGACAAGGGAAGCAGTGCTCTTTCAAGAACTCTCAAAACAGATTGCACTGTCTACTTACTTATTTACATACTCCTTCAGCTGCACCAAATAGACAAGATAAGCTGGTCATTTCTTTCTCAAAGATAATGTGGACCTTAAAATAAAATCTAGTTTATGAAACTTTTAGTATTTAAATAGATTTATTTCCTGAATTCCTTTAAAATGTATTGGTTGGATTAGTTTCCAGATTTTAGGGGAAAATATAAGAGGTTTAGCACACCTTTCAGAGACTCAAATATATCATTAAACAGGGGAAAATGTCTTTGGAGCAGATTATGACTCCAAAAAAGTTAAGTGGGACCACTTAAATTTAGTAAACAACTCACAAAGACTATGATCATAGTTTAGATCATAGATCACTGTTATAGTTCTCCTTTTCCATGGAAAAAGACTATTTCAGAGGGCATGGTTAAAGCTGATGACAAAACCAAGCAATAAGAAAAAAAAGTAGATGAGTGAGCCTGAGATGAGCGTTTGGTCAGATCATGGTGCTAACAACACCGAGGTGGTGGGTTCGATCCCCACCACGGGCCACTCACTTCAGAGTTGGATTCGATGATCCCTGTGGGTCCCTTCCAACTCAGAATACTCTGAGATTCTGAGTTCCATAAGGGATTCAGAAAGAAACAAGTCATGGTTTTGTCTAATCCCTGAGTGCTGTCAGCAAGCTCCCCATAAGTTATCAAGCAAGAAACTCATACGTGGCAAAAGAGAAAGGTCACTCCCCATAACAAGTCAGCAAATGTTCAGAAAAGTTACACACTACGCTGACAGTTGTGGACACTGTACTTATTCCATGGAGGAGTAGAGAGGCAGCGAGGTTTCATTAAAACCAGAGTGATGTTATTAAACTTATAATTTGACTGCGATATGTGCAGCAGCATTTTACATAAGCTCAAGCCTCTGCAACGTGCAATGAAGGAACCAATAAGCAGTGAATTACAATAATCAATATGTGAAATGACAAAAGCATTAATCAGCTTTGCAGCGGTGTCCTGACCTGGAAAGAAATTAGTTTTATATAGATCACATAAATACTAGATAAATTACATACTGGGCCAAATGAATGGCTCATGTAACTCAATTGCTGATATATGCAGCTGGTGACACATTTGGATCTAGAGATGAATTTGGATGATTACATTTTGACATGATATCATACTGAGTCAGGCAATTAGCATAACAACATTTTCACAAGGGCTTATTTTAATGTAAAATTTATGTAGATTCAGCTGTGCTCATGCATTTTTCTTGCGAGGGGCTCCACAAGAAAAAGTCTGCTGCAAAAGTTTTGCTGGCACAGATACCTACAGGTGGATAAGTTTAGGTTTGTGTATTTCATTACCTGGAAACAGGAAAATTATGTTTGGGGGTTTTTAGTTTGTTTGTTTTGGTTTTTTGCTTTGTTTTGTTTTTGTTTTGTTTTGTTTTTTGTGGGTTTTTTTTGAAAGGGACATCCCTTAATACATATAAAATAAAATGATAAATCAGACAGGGGAACATTTGCAAGTTTTCAAAGACTTTGTAGCACAGCAAGAGAAAATTAGTGTCAAAATTTGTGTGTTGCAGTTATCCTTTTGGAAACTGGTTTTGTTTGAGGTCTTTGATAGAAGGCATGCAAATGTAGTAGAGAGGGTGTTTCTTACCTCTCTGTCTTTAGTCTCATTCCAAGCACCTGGAAACACATATATGTTTATTACAATTATTTATATGCTTTATATAAAAAGTAAGGGACCTGTTGGACAACATTCTTACAGAAATGTTTCCAGGATATGTTTAAATGAAGCAGCCTTTAGCATATATCTTCATTAAAGATCATACAGAATGGCAGCAGTGATAACTACACTTATATAGCCATTCTAATTTTCTCAGCTCACCGTTGGGAGGTAGGAGAAGACTGTTTCAAGTGCAAGTATTCCCCTTCAAAAGACAAGAAACAAGTCCACTTGCTGCATTCTCCAATACTGAGATAAATGACTCAACACATATACTTCAAGTGCCAACTTCTAACAGAAATAAAAGCAGGGAGTGAAAATGAATAGCAGCATGTCTGCTTGCCCTAGGTGCATCTCTCTCAGGAAGTACAAGCATCTTTGAAAAGGAAGCAAAGGAACAAACATAAACAGTAGGCAAGAGAAGATTTTTAGTCTAATAAGCATAAATAGCTGTTAAAACTAAGGGAGACTTGCCTTGAATACTGCTGGTTCAGAAGAATATACAGTATACAGAATAGCCCTGCATGGACACCCAAGTGAATTTACCAGAAACAAAATAAACATTTAGAAAGAAAAGGTAAAAGGGTGAATTTGGAACATGTCCAATGTGTGTTTATTAAATCCTCAATATTTCTGTATTCTGTATGTAAAAAAAATAGGAAAAAAAAAATGAAAATGGCAGGTTGCAGACACTGTGCTGGCTGACTAGTAGTGATATGTATTGATCCTGCCAATGTGTCAGAGTTGGTCACATGCGATGATTGCCTTTTTGACTGTTCACTCAATTCTTGTTAGCAAAAAAATTGGAGTGAGACAGTGAGATCCATTAGTCTCCTCAAATGCTGGTGACTGTCAATAAAGAGTTTATTTTCGCTTGGGCTAACTCTAGCTTGCATGGATGAGGATGCCCATGAGATCACCAAATAATTTAGGGGTGACCCAAAACATGACAAACAGCATTAAACTGAATTTATCCAACAATTTAGGCAGAGCCATAGTAACCAACATTGATTTAATATTCAAATAAAGAATTGAAAGAACAATGCTGTCTCGAAAAATCTGCATACCAGAGGTAGATAAAGTTCTTTAATCTAATTTCTGACCAGAAATCTTGTGGTTGTCACTTGACAATGAGGCAATATAAGATGGACACTAACACTGTCCTAAGGGAAAAAGCATGTGAGCAAACAAAAACCATATTAACTTTCAGTCACATTAGCAGAGTTCTGTGTCAATAGAACTAGAACCTGTTACTTCAGTGTCTGAGCATTCACCTTTTTCCGCACTTACTAACACATGGAAAGGACTTTATGTTATAAGCGATTGTCATACTTCTGTGCAAACGGGGATTGCCTTTCTTTTTGTAGCTAGCATTGAAATAAAATGCCATGTCTGAAAAAAAAAGTATGATTATCCAAAAATTGAGGACCTGGGGAGAAGATCCAGGCTGCAGGGAAGAAAAGAGAAATCTTTGAGTTAGAAAACTGATAGGTCAATTGAGTCACACCGAAAACTTCCAGATTGGTCTGTTTTCTGTTTCCACCATTATGATTATAAACACTGAAATGTTAAAGAAATGGACAGACCAAAACTCATTTTGAAAAAGCTGTGCAGGCATATATAATAAAGAGCAATATTAGTCCCAAACCACCACCGATTAAAACTGCATTGCTCAGTTTATCTAGAATTTTATCCATGATTATTAAAGAGTCGTTGATTGAAAATCTGTCTTTATTCCACTAAAATCAAGTTACTTTGCCCAGTTTATCTAAGTAACTGGAAAATAATCAGGAATTAGAACGTTGAATGAAATGCCCTTTTCATGTATCAAAAAGGCATTGTAGGCAAAATTCTAAAATGTTAACAAAGAAGGTTGTAAGCTGGAAAAGTTTTAAATACATACTCCCATTTTTTTGCTTGAGTGAGTACACTTTGCATGCTGGGCATTAGCACAAAGCCTGTCATTGTAAATTACACTTCCAGACAACAAGGAAAATAAATTTTTTCCCATCTTTATTGTTAGTTACTCCATAGTTGCTTGTTGTATTTCATCAGAAAATATTATGTGCCTATCATCCAAGAAAAAATATATTTGTTCTATTATCTCAGCCTAAAAGTTAAAAGCAGTAAAATATAAACGGCTTTGACATTGTGATTTATGGTACAAAAGTACAAACATAAGAAAATGGATACGAAAGGAACCCAACAAAATTAATGTGTGCTTTGGCAGCTCTTGGTTTATGAGAGGGCTACATGAAGCAGTTTACTGGTCTGGAAACATGTCCGTATTTTTCAACCCTCTAAAATTTTCCAGGTAGTTTATTTGTTCAGTCTATCACCACTATGTATGTCAAAAACGTACTGTAATACTGGAAAGTGGAAATGAGGTTTTTTTGACAAGTTCATGCATGAATTACTGAAAAATTGACATTGTCGCATAAATAACTGCTTCAGAAAGTAAACTAAATGAAGTCTGAGAGGTTTTAGCTTTTGTGTTCCAGGATTTCACTTTCACTAATCCTTATATGTGAAAATTTGCATGTTAGGCTTATGGAGAGAACTTTACAAAAAGTAGAAAAAAATGCAGAATTGCTTAAAATCCAAAATAAAAGTGATCTTATTGTCTAGAGCTGTAGATCTCAGTTGTGGGGGACTTATTTTTCTTTTGATATGACAGTAGCTCCTTAACTACTTTAGAATAATCATCATGCAATAGAAAGAGCTGTACTGTTTAATTAGATTTATACAACAGGTTCGAAATGTATTTGTGTTAATTCTAAGAGCTGATTAAAGACCGTCACAATGTGACCTTCCGAGCTTGGATCTTCCACAAGGAGTGCTACAAATCCCCCTATCCCATTGACTTTGTTAAGATATGAGTACAAGAACAATTTTTTATAATGTGGAACCCATCTTGGAAGTTCAGTTCCATTGTTGTGTTTGAATTTCTATATAATCTGCTATTACAGCTTTGTTCTCTCTTTGCAGGAGCGTTGTTTGTTTGCAGGGGTTATGTGTGGGTGTTATTGTTTGTTCATCTTATCAGTCCTCAGCCTTCAAGCACTTCATAGGAGGAAGCATGACAGCTTTTATTACTAGAAGACAGGAACCAGCATTATGGTGCAGCCAGTGAACAGTGTTTCTCTAGACTTAATGAATGCTGATCTCATTTACAAAGTGCATTACTTTGCCTCCCATTCTAAGAGGAATACATTAATGTTTTTGAAAATGACATTTCATGATTAGCTAAGCATGACACCTACACAGTCATTTCAAATAAGATTGTCTGTTCTCAAAATTGTTTTACTATGTCAAAGGAAACAATAGGCTTTCTTGCAAGTCTGTTAAAAATTGAAAAACAATTATTTAAATTCACTTTGACTCACAGGCCTGACTTTTCAGTAAAGAAATAAGCTAATAGCTGTATTTTCTTTTCTAATATTCTTTATTATATCTTATTTTCCAAAGACTTTCAACACCCTGTGGATTTGGGAAGCAATTTTCATTACTATAAGCATTAATGTTTCTGGCAAAGGATTATTTAAGAACATTGAAAATTTAATTGACCAGAGATTCATGGGAAATATTTTGCCTTTTACATTAAATATGAGTAGAATATCAATGAATTAATACAGGATAAAAAGAGAAACCTTTCCAAGGTTTCATCTGTGATCTCGTGACATTTAAAAACAAAGATAACTGAAGCTCTCTTCAGTTATTTTCAGTGCAGGGCAGGATTTACAGTATCTAAAGAGAGTAGTTGAAAGCACTCTTTAGAAAATGAAAGGAGCATGCTCTGTGCTGGGGTGACACAGAAGTTCAACAGCGTTCAAAGCGTCAGAGCTCGCTGCTTGGCCCTCGCCCTCACCTGAAGTCAATCGCGTGTCTCCAGCAAGCTCAGTGATCTGGGTCGTGGCAGGGGCTGTTTCGCCCGGCTCCATTGCCTGCCGAGTTACTTGTGTTTGATCACTTGCACTGTGAGTGTCAGCCTGTCAGCACAGCAGCTGCTGCGATGCCAATTAGAGGTTCTCATTTCGGAGAAATGAGCTCCCTGCTTTTGATGGTGACAGCACCTACCACGTGGGCTACAGCAGCCCAACTCGAGAATATTCTGGATAATTTTGATTGACTCCCTAGTAGGCTGGACTGATCTCTTTTGCAATTGCTCACACTAGTTTGCATCACCATGTTTGAATTTTATATAGGGATCCAAATGCAAAAATTGCAGAGACCTGCACTTCCCAAAAGGCAATAAATCTGGGAATATACACCTGAAACCCACCACTAAAATGTAAATCCCCAGACACTAATATGTGAAGTGGCAATCTTTCTGTAGTTTTATCCAGAACACATATTAAGGTCAGTAAAATATATTAAGTATATACATCTGTATGTAAGATACCATGGTAATTTGGGTTTTTTTTTTGCTTTGTGGAAAATTTACAGCAGTAGCTCTACTGAATTTGGTGTTTGTAATACTTAATTCTGTCATATGAGATATTCAAAAAAGCAGATGAAGGAAAAAAAAAAGGAAATAGAAAACCCATTAGCATGCTCCAATAACTGAAGAAAGAATTTCAAAGATAGTCTATTCACTCTTCAGTGTCAGAAATTCATTTGTTTCTAAGTTTCATCCTTCAGAGACCTTTGATCTGATTCCCATTTCCCATCTTGCAACTTCAATATGTATAATGTTGCTTCATTATTTTCTGACATCTTGCCTCACGGTGAGCAGGTGTGACTTGAAAATAGTATATAAAAGCAATCTCTGGTGCTGTTTCTGATCCCTGAAAAGTAATCTATGCCTGAACCACTCATTTGAAAAAAAAAGCATTTCTTAGGTCCTTGAAACATGGAACAACTTTCTCTCCTGCTTTGGGATTTTGTGTGTGAAGCTGTTTGCCTCACAGGAACATTACATTTGGTCTACCTACCCTATTTCGATGTAAGTGGTTACATACATGTTATTAGGGTGATTCCCAAACTAGATTAAGGCCAGTGAAGGAAAAGGAACTGAGGAAAAAATCTTACTCTGCTTTCACTGCAGATTGCCTGTGACAGAACACAGCTGTACACATCATGTACAGAACTTGCGCTACTTTTACCCTGTCTGTGTAGCTGGAACTCAGGTCACTCTGGTAGCACCTGCCTTCTATACTGGCACTTTTCCTGGCCAACATGCTCCCTTCTTTTGACACTGGTGCCATTCTTCTCCTTAAGCCATTTCACTGCAGGGAATAAAGCAAAATAAAGTAAAGCAAAGTAAAATGGGAAGGGAAGGGAAGGGAAGGGAAGGGAAGGGAAGGGAAGGGAAGGGAAGGGAAAAGAGAATTGGTGAGAAAAAAAAAGGAAACAAATCTGTTTTTAACTAGGTCATGGATCATTGTGACAGTAAGAGTTGCTTCTCTGAAGTCAAGGCTTCTGAAATTAAAAATATTTTGACAGCTTCCTTGTAGCAGATCTAAAGTACTGAAGCACTCCAAGATTATTAACCTCCAAATAAACTTCTCTTCAAGAGGAGTCTTTGATCAAAGCACTCCTTTGTTTATTAGTTTTTTCCCAAATCATATCAGCAAAATATGAAATATTTTGACCATCATTTTGCAAATGATTATTAGGAACTGGTGATAGGGATTTGGGAAGTGGAGAGAAGATAGATTTGTTTCATTTGCTGTACTTTGAGCCCAAGAGATAGATAAGAAATTAGTGCTAGTCTTTAGGTACATTAGCATAATACTTAAAAATTAAACAAAAAAAAAATTGGAAACTGAACTGATTTCTCCAAATTGTAAACATAATGATTCATTCTGAGCTGGCATCCTGCCTGCAGTGCTTTTTGACCCTGCTAAAACAAGTGTTTTCCCTGAGCCAAAATATGTGAAAGGAAAAACGTTGCTTAACATCATGTAGATGATACAGGCATATGCGAAACGTCTACATGCATCACAATACAACCATAAGATAGCAGCATTACAAATATGCTTAGCTCAGATTTGGCAATTATTTAGTCAAACTATGAACAGAGAAGACTGAAGAATAAACTGTATAAACTAGTATATACTAATATTCTCTTTAAAATGTCTTCCTTGTAAGTGTTTATATTTTTGAAGCAGAAAGAATTTTCTGCAAGCATAAGGCAGAACTTCACTTGTATTTGCAAACATATTTTCAATGTTTAAGTTGGTAACTTTCCATGTGTTTATTTTGCACCAATATTTTCTCATGCTGGAAATATTTGCAGAATCTGAATATAACTTTGCATAATGTGCATGGAAAAGTTAGTCAAACTGAATTTCAAAGTTAATGATCAACTTACCCACAGCCATCTCACAGCTATATGTATCATACTCTGTGCTGAATGGTTTCTCTGTTTTTTGTCCTTCAAGAAAAAAATGAGTAAAACTGGAGTTTGAAAATTAGAGACTTACTGCAATGTAAACCAAAAGATGTAATAAATTTCTTTCAGCAGCAGAACAGTTAGCTATTTACAATAATTTGGGCTTCTAAAACACTACTAGCCATAGTGTTTGGAAGAATAGCAGGTCATGAAACTAGAAGACAGTGTGGTTGCAGTACATTCTGTTAAAATAACTCCCCAACATTTCATTTAGTAAATGGCAGCGTGTTTTGTCCTTTAAGATGATTTACAGTTATTTCATAGGTTAATAGAAGGGCTTAAATTGAAATTAAAGGTAATTTAATATGCTTCATAAGCTAATTAACCAGTTTTCAGTGAAAAAAATTATTTTGTGATTTTTATGGTTTCACGGTTACATTCCAAGGATGTTATTTGACTAAAACAAAATATTATATTAAACCTTTTTTTTTTCAGTTCAACAAGCACACACAGAAGGCCAGTTATCAGAACTCATTACTGAAGACTATTTCAAAAGTAACATGAACGTGTTTTGCAGAATCAACAGTTTAAAAATTCCTATTAAAACTGTTTGATTGAGCATTTCAAAGAACATTTCAATATTTCAGAAGTAAAGCAAATCATTTCAGATTGGGATAACATTGCCTTCTTAGCAGTGACGTTTCATATTAGTTAATTTGGTTTAAAGAAAAAACCTGAGACAAAATCAAAGCTTTTGCATGAAAGGAACCAATATTGCTGAAAATAAACCTCATAAATAAATAAATAAATAAATGTCATGATCTTAGTAATCCAATTTGCTATGAAACTTAAAAAGGATTTTCTCGTTAATATTTTTGCTAAATACAGATGTAGAGATTTGGGGTTTCCATATAAGGGATGATCTTTTGGCTGTGCTGTATGCAGAACTGATATTCAAAATAAATGAGGCAGGTTAAAGATGAAGAGGGAAGAAACACTGTATAGGTCATGTACAGGCCATGTCCAAACTTAGCAGGGTGGCATCAGTAAAGAAAAGAAGGTCCCAGTGCTGGTCCACACAGTGCATGTTTGAACAAAGACTTTTCACAAGAAAAAAGCAAGTAGAGAGCTAAGTTAGACAACCACCCACTTTAGAAGTCATGCACATGCTTGCAGGGAATTCAGTCGAGGACTATTAAAGAGAAACTTTCAATTAAGAATGATGTTTTGTACTTGTATAGGAGGCAATCTCTTGCATTTCCCCTTGAATCATTTCATACAAGCTGTTGTCAAAGATGGGGCTGATGTATAAATGGGCAATTGGCCTAGTCAAATATGGACATTTCTGCATGATTATAACCACTACCGCTAAGCACTTCTCCAGAAAAGCCGACGATTTAATAAATGTTGCCCAAACAGCTGGAAACTTGTTTAAATCAGCAGGTAGTATAACCACCACAAAGTAAGTTTCAGAATCTGAATTTTTTCTACAGACAGGGCAGCTATTCAAAAGGCGTAATTGCACTAATTATAGTAAGTGTTTTGTAATGTTTCATCAAAAACACTGACCCACACTGCATAGCAGGTGCTCATTAAATGTTCAAGATCTGCTATTAATAATCATTCACCCCTTGTGGAAACTGTGTAAAGTATATAATAAAGATAAATTTTAACTTCCCAAGAATGCTACCTAAGAAAGTGATATTTCAATGATACCGAGCTAAAACTCCTAGTTGTTTCTTCGCATTCAAAGAATTGAAGAAAAGAATGAAGTGACTCTGCATTCTGATGATCTCTCAGAAACTAAATACTATTTCTCGATAAAACATGTATGTACTAATCTCTGTATCAGAAATACAAAAGCCATTGGATGCTCTGCGGTAACATACATATGTTTTCAGTATTGCTGTGCATAAAAACTACATGGTGTGTCTTTTCATCAGTGTTACTGAGCATCTCAAAAGCAGAACGTACACATGAGTTCAGGAAATTTAGATGGTTGTCTGATAATATCAGTAGGACAAGTTATAGCCACAGCTCTATTTCCTGCTTTCCCACTAAAGAAACCTCTGTCTTTTCAGCTATTTTTAACCATTGACAAGGACAGACCTAGAGTCCTGCTTCACAGAAAGCAAATACAGCTGTAGTGTGCCTAGTCCCGGCCACAAAATAACGAATTGAAAAGGCAATAGTTTGTGCAGGGCAAACTACCTTGTGCTCCCATCGTGAGTAAGTACTACCCTGCACCTGTAAGCACCGCTAAACTTGGAGTTCATTTCAAGGGCTGATAAATATGGTGCAAGTAAGCATTCTTTTTTATTTATATTTTTTGCCTATGCAGTTGGACACCTAGAGATATTACCACAGGAGGAGAAACAGGTACTGTCTAGACCCGTTTCCTGTAGCTTATAAATATCTATGCTCATGATTCTCAGGAGTTATCCTGTTGCTTGAGAGCAGCTGAAGGTGAGAAAACTGAGTAGTAATCACTACAAACTCAGACTCTGAGAATGCACTTTTTCTGATAGACAATTTCAAAGAAATGCACTAACTTTTTTGAAACACATTTATTTTAAAGTACTTCAGAAATATTATTACAAGCCCAGGTGGCTAATGCAGCTAACAGATGTGCAAATTTTGTCTGGGGATTACAAAAAATGCAGTTTATTAAATTGTGTCATATGGCAGATGGGTAGGAGCTCTGTGGAGTATTCGGTTGATTACTCCATAGTTTCTGCAGTCAGAGGAAAAGCCCCAGCCTGTGTTTTTGCATGCTCACAGTTACTGGAGAGTGCCAGTTTGCATTTGTTAAAGAAAGGGTATTGAAACAAAATACCTCAGGGCTTCTCCAAGATTGTCTATTCTGTATTGGTTAAGTCTGAACATTGTCTTCTTGTGTCACGGAAAAGAAATGAAACAGGAATATGAGCCCTTCCAGCTGAACAGCTACTTCCTCTGATAAACGTGGGGTTTATATCTTACTATTTCATCTGCTCTACCCAAATAACCCTTTAAACTTTCTTTATTAGCCATAATTACATTACAACCATTATATGAAAACTAGAACAATGCTTCGGGTTTTAGAACAGCTTCTATGCCTAAATGGAAAAGCTCTCACAAATCTAATTTCCTATTCTGGTTACAAAGGTCTGCTGCTTGGTGACTGATAATCTTCCTATGAGTTGCAGCAGTCAAGAGAAAGAGTAAGCAGTTTATGTTGACTCAACAAAACAATTACCTTAAAAAGAATAACCTGTTTTTTCCTGCTAACACAAATTTTCTGCTTTGGAGTTTACACATTAGTATGTGTAAAATCAAAATAAAAAAGTAGGAAAAAAAGCATAGAAGTAGTAGAAAAAGCGTAGAACTTGAGTACCAAAAATAACACATATTTAAAATAACTTAAAAAATTATCATGGCTACGTATTCTATTGATTTCCGTCCAAAACTGTGTTACTTATTTTGTTATTAAAAGTTAAATAAGACTATCCTGAAACCACCAACACATTTTATGTGACAAGTTTGAGACACTTAAAACTTTAATTATTTCATTTATAATTGCAAGAAAATGATGAAAAGTTGAGTAATATTTTTCTCATCCATTACTATAGCAATTGAAAAGTGGCACATTATAAATGCAGCTGAGTAGGAATATGGGTATAAAAACGGCTGCCATCTAACACTTTCTGTATAAGATCCTGCATTCAATTATCTACCAGTTTGTCAAACTTCAGCTGTTGCTGCTAAAATTTTCCGTGTCAGCAAATGCACTTCAGACAGAATTCCTTTTTGAAAGTTTCTTTAAAAAAGTTTCCAACAATAGCAGCAAGGACTAGTAATTGGTTTATGTTACATTGAGACCAAGACTCTGTGGAATAAGGCCTTCCTACATATTCCTGCTTTTTACCCAGGAAAGCAGCTGTTTCAAAGAACACCTACAAAAGCATGGTCAACTTACTAGCCTGCAAAAAAATCCTTACTGTTTTTCACATTTCCACTGTTGGTCCTTCTGAAGAGTGTGCAAATTGTCTCCGAAACAGAAATTTTTACTTATTGAAATTATCACTTGTGACTGCTGTGAGCAAAGGGTCTATGAGAATGCACTTTCCACTGCTCTAGGTGTGGCTGTTGCTGGAGCCCAGGAGAAAGCACAGCAGCCTGTCAAGATGGGGAAATGCAGCCTTACAAGTCAAAAGACATAGATGAGCAAGAAGTATGCTGGAAGAGGAGAATATACAGTGAAACTAGGACAGCAAGGCTGAAAATAGGTGAACACATGCAAAGAGGTAAATAAAGGATGAAAAGAGTTGAATGAAGATCTGCAGAAGAGGGTATGGCATTCAAAGTTACAGAGAGAGAACCTCTAAGAAGTTCGTAAGAGGACTGGGTAGGAAAAACCTAAAGGGACAGCAAGATGCAGGCCTAGAGAAGGGAGAAGCATCTCTCCAAGTGCAGAGATAGACCCACACATGCCAGAGACACACCAGCCATCAAAGCTGGAAAATCTTCTGCTAATTTGTGGATCTCATCCGTCACTGGTACTGGTTCATGCAGAGAATGAAAACTCCGTAATGTTTATCAGCTACTGCCCCAGCCACAGAAGCTCTGCTCTGAACGTTTAAGCCCTGCTCACGTGTCTCAAGGTATTTATAGTTTTCTTTTATGTCTGTAATTTCACTGTCCTTCATGTCCTGATTAGTAAAAAGAGAACTATTGTACCCTCTCATCTCACGGTCGGATTGGAAAATGATATGTTTTCTGCACTCGGAGCAGGATCTGAACAGTTGGCAGTAAATAAAGCAAAAGACCACAGGTTGACAGAGAGGCTGGCAGGAAAAATAAATAAGTACTGACACAGCCTGTTCTTCCCTTCAGTGCACCCAATGAGGCAGAAATCTGTGAAATAGAAAGTAGGTGATTGTTCAGTAAAAAGCCCTGCAATGGGAGAGGATGTCCACAAAGGCTAGCTTTAGTACTGGAGATTTTAACCTCCAGGCCTGTTGTCAACTGACAGAGAAAACGCCTTTGGGAGAAGATTTATTTGCCTTAAAATGGGCTCTTGTTCTAGAACTATTCTCCAGACAAGTTGCATCTCCCCTTCAAATGAGGAGGGACCCAGAAGAGGTAGCACCTCTCGAGCTCAGCTATGCCTTGTGAATTTTCATCTGTGTCGTACTGCAAGTGTATAAACTTGTTCTGCAGGAGAAAGAACCATCAATTATTAAAAACAAGAGAAAAAAACTCACCAGTAACATTGAAATAAATCTTTTAATAGTTCTTCTTCCATAAATGCTCTGTGAATTTTAATGATACAGGAAGTTTGAAGAGCTGTCTCTCTGTTTCTGAGCTCAGCTGAGACAAGTGCATGACTGGAATCAGCATGAAAAGTCCCTAAATGATTGATTTGCAAGTGAAAGACTAATTAATTTATTTGCAAAAGAAATCCAATACTTCCCAAAACTTAGGATGAAACAATATCGTTCTTCATACATAAGGGTGTTTGAATCCTTCTTTACACACACACCCATCTTGAAACAAGAAACAATCTTAATTCGATATTTTGATATCCAACAGTAGAAGTCTTTTGAATGTGTTAGAACAGCTTCAGGGAGAGAGCTGAAAACATCAAACTGACATTTTTTATCTGAAAGCTATTTTCCATGTGCAGCTCAGCAGAGAAACTGGAGACGTGCTTGAGAAAAACAGCAAGACAAAGGTTGGCATAACAGACCAAACAGGAGCTAATCCTGCTACAAGGCAGGTGGCAAAAGGCAGAGGTGCAGCCCTGCAGTTCATGGCACAGTGTTTGTGCTGGGTATGGCTTTAGAGAGGAAGCCACTGGAGAGGCTTTGAAGAAATTGGCATGGTCAAATTACAGTTCCACCTAGTTTGCGACATGCAAGCACAGGTTTTTACCTTTATGAGGAAAAAGCACTTCGGACAATTAAATTCAGCAGATATATTGATGTAACTGTAGTTTCCTTGCTTACAGATTCATCACTAGGAGGAGAATTTTTGAGTGAAGATCCTGAGATTGTTTGTGAATACATTGTGCACTATGACAAAGGTGCTTCACTGGGCTCCCTAACTCCTTGCTGTATTACTGGTGACCATACTCTACGGCAAAGGTCTTCATTTGAGACGGCGTGAAGGGGACCTTATCCAGGCACTGCTTCTTTTCCAAGGACTTAGGAGGAGGGGTGTCTCACTGACTGAACTACACGAATAATTGAACTGAGTTCTAAGAAGAGGATTATTGTTCTGATTCTATGTGCATCTCAAGGCTGTGACTTCATAAACAGTAAACAATTCAACCTGTATGATGTACAGCCCCTGGCGTATGAGCAGGAGGGCTCATATGGATGAAGCTCTAAGTTAACTCCTTTTTCACCCTCTGTTGTTACAGGTTTTGAATTGACTGAACCAAATCTGCAGGCTCTAACCTTTTCCAGCAACAGCATCACAAAGGAGTGATAGCAAGCTGAGCTATGGATACCAAGCCAAGGACTCACCATATGGTGTTTTTGTTACACACAAGGGGAAAGATTGCTTTAAAGACCAAGGGCCGAATTCATTCCTGGCATTAGACTACTAAATTCAGTGGTGTTAGATCAAGCATGAAGTCAACAGCAAACTAATTCTATGTGATGGGGAACAGGAGTCAAGGTTGTTTTTTTAATAGCCCAAGGATGTCTATAAGGTAAACTCAGTTGAGCCAAGAGGTTTTTTTATGTCTATCTGACATCTGTTCTCAAAAAGCCTGCAGCACACTGGAACTGTTTCCCAACCTTTTTCCCCTCTATAAACACTGTGAACTTCTATGACAGCAAGAGATGGTGAAAAGGCATGTTTCATACAAAAATAGGCACCATAAATGACCCAGGAGATATTATGCTAAAATACCCTGACACTGCTTTAATGATTCTATATTCAAGAAAGAAATACAATAAAACTTTCCAACAACCAGTTGTTAATTGTTGTTGAAATGCATTGGCACATGACAGCAGATGAATTTTAGCCATTGTTATCACCATGCACATTAAAGAAATTAGACTGGAGACACTACATTGTGAGCTAACCAAGCTACTGACAGTCTAAGCCCCTCTTTTACATTTTCAGAGCATTTGATGTGCAGATCAATTAAAGGGCTTATTTCAAGTCGTCTTCAAATAGCACAGCAGCTATGACATGCAGAACCCCCATAATGCAGACATTCAGTAAAGTGCACGTTGGTACACTTTTATCTTTACAGCATGTTATCTCATTTTTACAGGGAGACGTTACCGGAATGAATTGGTTGAAATGCAAAAAGTAATTGAGGAACCTGGCATCTAAACTTCATGAGCTATTAAATAGATGGGGAAAAAAATTGGTTGTTAACATGAGTCACGTTGTCTAACCTGTCTACTGCTGTGGGTTAACTTCTCAATACCTGAGAGAGATTTTAGAGGATATTATTGAAGCCTGGGATAATGGCTGGTGAAGTTATACTCAAGGCGATGTAAATCAGAACTTATTTAACAGAATGCAGTTCACAGCTATAAATCCAAAAGAAATATAACTGGAATCAGGCCAAATATATATTTTGTTTCAAGTAGCAGGAGATGTTACATAGGTATTTTAGAACTGAATTCAAGCAGGAAAGCAAGAAATAAAATAATGTGGCTAAACCTCCTACAATATCAACAAGACCCATCTGCAGAATCAATTTTTTATTGACAGAGCGAAGACAGCTGTGATACAGGTTTCAAGAAGTATAGGTTGTCTCATGACTCTGGCTGTTGTGAGGTGGCAGAGTGAGTACACAAACCTAAGAGATGAGTTCACAAAATGATCAGTCTCAGGCTCCTGTGGGAGACTAAAACCGATCCTGGTGGATATAAATTATTCATGCCTTACCTATGTTATTGATTCTGGCCCTAAACTTGGTGTAACCAGAAAAGATAGAACTCTCTGAGAAGAGAAAGGGGATACCCTAAAGATGCAGTCTGGTAGAGCAGGATGTGCTGCTAGTGTAAGGAGTGAGGCTGAAGGATGCCAGCAGGGAGAGAGTTCATTAAAAAAACCTGACATTTTGCTGGGAGAACAAGAAACTCGAAAGCATTTTAGCTGTTAGTGGTTACTTTACAACTGTCAAGGGTCTCTTATACTCAACTTCTGGCTGACCACCCATGGCAAGAAGCAATTAATAGAGCTGCCTGTCTCTGAACCTAGCCATCTTCTAACACCCTCTTTCTTGCAAGGTGAAATACCAGTATTGATAGTCCAGCTATAGGTTGCTTGATCCTATGGAGTTCCATTGCTCCCATTTGCCACTGTAGAAGCCCCCCACACAGTACCTTCCCATTTTCCCAGAGCTGCTTTTTTCTTACAAGCTCTCCTCCAGAAGGTGGCTGTGATTCCCAGTACTGCACCTGCTTGACTGGCATCCACAGTCCTCTTTGCCACATTTCTTAACTCCACTATTCACTGAAAGATGACACGAAGCACCCCCTTTACCCTAGATTTCTTAAGTCTTTAGCAGACAGTTTTACCCATCAGGAAATACCTGTGAGGTGCAGGACCCAGGCACCCCATGCCACAATGCTAATTGAGACTGAGAATAAGCCGTTGCAGCAGGCTTGTACTGACAGCACTGATGTCCATTTGCAGGCTTTTTCCCTGGGCAGCATTTGTGGGTATAAGTCCATATTTTTTCTCATTCAAGGACAAGCAACTTTTATCAGACTCAGGCACTTTGCTCAAGTGCTCTTTGGCCAGATACCCTAACAATTATTTCTGCACCCAGAAGCTCTTCCAGTCTTGCATTCAGTTTGGACGCTGTATGTTCACAGCTGAAATATTATTATTGAGAGGTAATGAATATATTTGACAGGTACCTAAACACACTATAAATAAAGATATTAGACTTTTTTCACATGCAAGGACTTAGACAACCCTCCTCTTCTGTTTGAGCTCATTAATGCTCTGCTTCTCTTGGACCTGCAACATATAGGATTGCAAGAAACAAGGTCAGACAGATGTATCAGAGGCAGTTCTCTTTGCCAGAGTCTATCTGCGTCCCTTTCTGTGTATCTTTTCTCCTAGATATGTTATTTTCCTCTAGGAAATTTATAATTTTTTTCTGCCTAGTTTTACTTTTGAATATTTTCCAGAGTCTCTGGGTGTATTCGTCGTACGCTTCCCCTCTTTTTCCTCACATTAATATGTTTTCTATATACTCTCTATATCTTAAAGGTGTTAGAGTTGCTGATAAATCATCTCAGGTAAAGAATGCAACTTAGATGGCACTCCCGAGGAAGAGTCTCTAAACAGGATAGCTGAGAGCAATGGGGAAAGAGGAAACCAAGCAAACGGTTTGGGATCGTTGATCAAATAAAAAAGTGTATTCTGCCTCCTTGATGGCATCTGCTGAGACATAAAAAAGAATAGAAAACTGTAGAAAAATTCCATGCAGACTCACACACACAAAACCTTTACATTTCAAAGGAAATATTTTCATAGCCTACAAGAGGAAGAAGGAGTTGCGCAATGCAGAGCACTAAAGGCTATGACTAGGGATCTACTCCATCTCTCTTGAGAATGCAGCACTAGTAATTTGAGAACACTTTTTCTTTCTAGCTGCCAGCGACTTGTTTTAATGACTGAGTATGCACTGAAATAAATAAACAGAATTGTTCCTAAGCAACACTCATAAATCCTCAAGGCTGAGGTACAGCTAGCTAATCCCCATAAAATATATCCAGACGTTTCCTAGGTCAGGCAAGGGCTGCATCTGCATCTCACTGGCCTTTCACACAGTGTCTCAAAATTGTCCTTCCTCATGGAAGTTTTTTTCCAGGAAAACTTTTTCATGACAGAAATCCAGTGAGTTGTTATTAAACAAAAAAATGTGCAAGGTGTTTTGAAGCCATTTCTTGTTACATTTGAAGAACCAGTTATATATTTTAATTTGTGAAATCACTGTGCACCCTACTCCATCTAATCCTTGACTGGATTCAGGACTGCAGAGGCTGAACAGCCCATGCAGGTTTCATAGTTTTGGTAATACTACAGAATATCTTTCACGTAATTAAAGTAAGTATCGCCTGTTGAAGGCAGAACATGACCAGGGCTGTGACTTTACAATAGCATTATATTTTTAATACAGCATCTGTATCAAGAAAAATGTAGAAACAGATCAAGAATTTGAACACAGACTTGTCATCACCCTACGCACGAAGCTTGGGAGTCATCTTTTCATATACCCCTTTCTTTCATCATGAATCCTTCAGCCCAGATTCAGCCATCTGGGGAATCTGGAAGAAATGAAATTTGAAGCAAAACATTCTCTTCAGATTGTAGAAACATTATCAATTAGGGTGGAAAATGTGCATACCTCTATGCTTTCTAGCAATGGGTAGCTGCCATATCTGCTTCTTCTACTTTTAGAGTCAGCAATATATGGCCATGGTTTAAGAACCTCTTTCTTGCAAATTTCTTTTATAATGCTTGAATTGGAAAGCAACCTAGTATTAAGATGCTATCTACTACGCATGTGTTGGTGCATATGAAAGGATTGTTTATATACCTAGAAATTTCTATGTGTTTCAATATGTGATTTGCCATTTTTTATTGTTTATCTTGTCTTCTTCTGATTCCCATCTTAATAGTGTAAACCACTTGAAAGAATTATGCTTTTTCATATATATATATTTATATTTTTTTTACTAAGCCCATTTTAATTCACTGAGGAAATTGTATCCAGTAATAACAACTGAATAAACATCATTTTGATTTGTCCTTATCAGTGAGAGAGGCTAAGGCATAGGCATTTTATCAGTCCATGATTAAGCTGTGAGCATTCTGTTTAATTCAGCTTGTTTCAACTTACTGACAAACCCCTCATAGACAAACACCTCATTCTTGATTACTTAAAGAAAATGCATTTACTTTAAGGCCATTATTTAATATCCAGTTGTGCTGGTTTTGGCTGGGGTAGAGTTAATTTTCTTCACAGTGGCTATTATGCTCTGCCTACTGCAAATTTAAGACAGAAGTAGCTGTGTCCATTTACACTTCCTAGATGTAGAAACTATGGAATGGTGCTATTTTCACTGAATGTCTTGAAAATGAATGAAAAAAGGCTGTGGAACCAGATATTATCATAGTTAACTGAGTAACTGAATCCTTTTCATAGGTCTACGTCTACTGATAGTCGTTGGTTCTGGCGCATTTAATCATGACCTAAATCTTTTTAGCTTCTTAGCTCTGGCTAGAGAATGGATTTACATTACCAAGAGGAAAAAAAAAAGGAAAAAAAGAAGAGAAATTAAGTAGGAGATTATAAAAAGTGCAAGGCGGAATTAATTAACTCTACTCTGGTGCAAATTAGTGCAATATAACCTTCAACAAATTCCATTTTGTCCTTTGCATAATTGCTTCTCTTTCTACACCCTATATAATAAACTAGGCGCTAGGTGAGGAAAAATAAGTGGCACACATCTATCTCTGCTCCACTGGTTACTGTTTAAAAAGTGGAGAATGTTCTGCTTCAAAAAATTATGCCAATTAAAATGGCATTTCTTTAAATGGAAATCTGAAAGAAGAAGCAAAATAAATATATTTCTGGAAGCAGAAAAAAAATCTTTTCTTCAACCTTTGCTTAATTTTTTTTAAATACAGCTGTGGCTGCTGAGACTTTTGTTCTACATGAGGGGTGAATTTTGAAAAAAAAATTATGTTTTTTTCACTTTCTATGCTCCTTGTTTTGTCTTCAGTCTTTGTACTGGAAAACATGCATGTGAGCAAATGTGCACAGAAATGTTACCCGGGTGACTTCATGTTATAAAAAAAACACAATCCAACATTTATTACAGTATTATCAAGCCCAATTATGCTTAGATTCAGGCAAACTGTGTATCCCTAAACATCATAGTCTACCTTAAACTGCAGCTTTTGTCTGCAGTACTTGGTAGTCGAATAATTTTTGTTGTTATTTTCAATACTAGCTATGGAACTTGCCTCCATTAACACAATTTTTCAGTGTTATTTGCATTTTCATTTTCAATTTTCTTCCTGCAGTGAATAGTTTGTATGTCTTTATAATCATACAGTGTTTACTGCAAATTGTGTCTCTTCCCTCATTCTCTTGTAAGTCACAGATTTCCTGAAATTTTGTCTTCTTTACAGTGTACAGTGCATCAAAAAACATCTGTCTATTGAGAAAAGACATCTTCCTACTATATTTGTTGGCTAAAGCACCATTTTTATCTATATACAATAAAGTTGTATGATTGAAAAGACAGGTTAAAAATATTATGTGAAGTACTTTAATATTCACACTTGTGTTGTCTTCATTTAAAATGGTACCTCAGCTCCTCAGTGTCCCATTAGACTTATGAAATAAAAATTGGAAGACAGGAAATACTGTTGTAGCTACTTATCTCTCAGAGAAAATAGTTTAGAAAACCATAAAATCATAGAATTGCAGAATAATAAGATTTGGAAGGGACCATAAAGATTATATTGTTCCACTTACCACTAGACCAGGTTACCCAGAGCCCGATCCAACCTGGCCTTAAATGCTTGCAGAAAAGACTGTTAACAGAACTATAAAGCTTCTGTTTCTCCTGATCCTCTCTTAGACCTAGGGAGAAAACAAGCCATTATGAAATGACAGCCAGCAAATCAACATTTTCTGTATGGCCTGTAGAGCTCATAGAATATCTACTTCTAGATACCTGGCCAATGATAGTTAAGGTGGTATAGAACCCTGAGCACTTCAGGAGAAATATCTAGAAATGAAAATCGACATTTCAACAGTGAGTACAAAGCAAGACTATTAAGGAACACCAAAGATGGGACCAGCTGTATAGACAGATGTAACAGTCCCATATAGTATATTTCAGATAAACACTTCAAATTGTGTCCAGTTTATCACTAACTATTGTGCCATTAAAGCACTGCATAGAGAAACTACTGATTCCAGCAAGCAGTCTAAATTGCACTCAGACATGATCATTTTCTTGCTCCTTGCAAAAGTCTTGTTTGACATATACGACTTAATATGCTTTTTCACAGATTTGGAACCACATACTAAATCACATAATAATCTATTGAAAAACTTTCCTTGTGATTTTGTGCACAAGCCAAATGCTCCTGAGATACTTGCCAGGTTACTATGCAGAGTCTGTCCATCAGCAAAGAAAATTGGTGAATAGTTAGAGAAAGAAGACAAAACGTGGCTAAAATAAAAACCCAACATTTCAGGAACACATAGAATTTCTAGTAGTCAAAACTGCATGTTAGGTATAGGAAACTACAACAATCCTAGAGAAGAGCTGAGTACACAGAGGTGGTCTGGAACTGGTACTTAATTTCACACTTACTACCGACTGTATATTATCTTATATTTCCAGAACAGATCAGTTTGTGCTACAGATCAACCCTGCTATTCACTGAAAATAAATGTAGGCATGCAGAGAATCATTTATTCCTCAGCTCATAATATTCTCACAGCACTTCAGCCACCCTAGCAAATGGCTGAACCAACAGTGCTGACAGGACCATAAAGTTTGCCATATATAAAAATCCACAGTACTGCTCCTCAAAAAAAACCTCTTGCCAGCAGCAGTTTGCATGACAATCCTGGCATTATAGGATGCCAAGAAAGTCAGCTAACAATACAGCCAAGTGTCTTTGGTTGCTAATGCCCATTCCGTACAGGATAAAACTTCTCAGCTGTCCACTACTATGCAAAGCTAGAATTCTGTCAATAAGATAATTCTTTGAGTCCTAGACATCTCAGACAACTTTAAGTTGTTAATTTCTGACAAATTTGCTTACCATACTTACCAACAATTGTACTATATATCACTTGTCTAAATATCTATGGAAGGCTGATGAATCATGAAGAAAAGTCTTGCAGAGAGATGGTACAGTGACTTTAATACTACAGATTGTGTGCACCTATTTGTATGATTTAATTTTTCAAATAAAAGTTAATTTTTCCAACATCAGTTTGCCCCTGTTGTGACACTTTTGTTGCTAATTGGGTTTTTTTGCAGTGTTTTTGTGTAAACCCAAACCCACAGTTTTCACCTAGCCTACTGCTGCATGTCTTTATGAATCATTTCAAAGTATGCCATGTAATTAATTTTTTTTTAATCCTACCGAAACTGCACAGTTAAAAAAATTTTTTTTAACATTTTCATCTTTATTTCCCTCTAGCCCGACAAACATCTTAAGAAAAATATGTTTCGGACATTTCTGCATCTTCCGCACCTGCTTTCTACTCATATCTCTGTGTTCTGTAGCCCTTGTTTACTACCCTCTACCACTGTCACAGGATACTTTTCAAAAGATAGTAAAAAATTTTGCCTGTAGCTTTCCAAATATATAGACTTAACTTCATACGACATTAGATCTCTTTTACCTCTAAGACATAAAGTGAAAGGGTCTCATCAGGTCCTGATTTCCTTATGAATGCAGTCTAAATCACGTAATCCTTGGCAAATTGCTGAGCCCAAGATTAAATCAGACTCCTCTGCTCAGCAAGACTCTGTCTGCAATGGGGATTTGAAAAGTACAAGCCAGACATCTCCAGACAGGCACTGTAAAAATCTTCATCAACATAAAATTTACATATCTGCTGAGTAAAAATCCTCGCCTGCCTTACATCAGGTGTTGCTGCTGTTTGGAGGAATGCTGCTGTCATGAACAAGAGCACAGATGAAGGGGCTTGGAGAGCAACAGAGTAAGAAGTGTTTTAAACTCAGTTGTACAGGGAAGTCTTGTCTTTTCTTTCACCAAAGGAGCTGATAGTAGTGCCCATATGCTATCACCCACCTTTCTGATACATAAGCTTAAGCATGTGGCCATTCCAGTCTACTTATTCCCATATATCTATGTATGAATAAATATTTTTATTTCCTATTTTTATATAATATAAATCTATAAAAATAAAAAATGAGAGTAAAAAAATGCATGAACATTGTTTTATCACAAACTCTAGTAATTATGTCTGGGAACGTGAATTTATTAAGCAGTATCTGTCACAGAACCACACAGTTTCAGACTGGTTGAGGTTTGAAGGAGCCGCCATACATCATCTGGTACAACACATGAAGTTACAGGCAGGATCAGCCAGAGCAGGGGGCTCAGGGCCATGTCCAGTCAGGTTTTGAGGATCTCCAAGGAAACATAACAGCATCTTTGGGCAATATGTTCCATGGTTCAACCATCCTCACAGTAAAACAGCTTAAATGAAATTTGTTCTATTTTGGTATGTGCCTATTGTCTCTTGTCCCACCTCTGCATAGCATGAAGGAGAGAATGACTGTCTTATTTATTCCCTCCACCTCCACCAACTACCCACACACAGTGGTAAGGTCCCTGCAAGTTTTTTCTTCTCCAGGGTAAACAGTCCCAGTACTCAGCCTCTTCCTGATGCATTCTCAGATGCTGCATAAGGCTGAGATGTCGAATTGCTTCTTTATTTCAGTCTTCACCAATGTCTTCTAGAGCCCTGTGCTTGGGGAAAAAAGATTCCAAGAGAAGAACTATCTGCTGTAAATAGGGATCTATTTGGGTACTACTTTGAAAAAATTGACGTACGCTAGTCTATGGTACCCAATAGAAGACAACTAAGGTGCTGAAAGAGATAGATGGCATCTTTTCAAGGACAGTTTTTATCATCATGGAAAACTGATGCAGAATAGAGGACGTCTCTGACAGCTGGAGAAAGCCATCACCACAAATCATCAAAATTGTGACTTAAAAATTAAAGGCTTCCATTGAAACATTTAAATCTTTTCTCTGACATGCTTATAAATTGCCATAGAAATTGCTTTTTAGCAAGTAAAATCTTTATGATTTGTTTATTATTCTAACATTGATTTAGGCATAAGGTGAACATCCTTAGCTGCTGGTGTTCAAACTCTCGCCTGAAGACCTTATTATACTGGTATTATATCAAAGCTTTTTCATATGCTGGCCCAAAGTTTCTATGGTTGCATACATCTCTGTAGTTCCAGCATTTGCTATTTCTCACAAGCAATGAAGCGGGATATTTCAGGAAAATAACAAACTGCATCAGTTGAATGCAATTTTTTTCCACAGATTTTGAGTCCTTGTATTTTCCCACATTCTTTAATCAGGTTTGCCTGCAATTGAATATAAAGGTGTTTTTGTATACTGACATTTACTCATGATCTGACCATTTATTTAAGAGAAAGTTTTCTGTCAAATTTTCAATAATTTCCCTATTTTAATTCTGGATCCTGAGATCTTTGTACACTACAACAGTTTTGCAAAGTTCTGAGTTATACTTCTTTACAGATCATTCCCTAAATGTAGTTTTGAAACACTCTCTGAAGAATAATCTTGCATGTGTTTAAAATGTATGAGGTTTCTTTTATTAAAATTGTGTAAAAGTTAAGATACTCCAGCTTTAATCTGTTTTCCCAGTATAACATTTATTTATAGATTCTGAGTATATTTTAATAATTTCTGATGTCTCCTTTTGTGCATGGAAGTTTCCATTTCCAAAAGATATATTCAGGATATTCAGGTGACCATGTTAACATCATTGCAGCTTTTCTTTGGTTTTCATATCTAATGCTATATCCACAAAAGAACTTTTAATTTCATGAACTTCCATGTTAAACCAAATTTTTAACTTGGGGGCTAATAATGTTTATTCACTGCTTAGTATAGGAAGAAGCTTGGGAAACTTGTAAAGGGAATCATTGCAACTAGCGTGTCAGGATGGAGCAGATAAAATAGATAAAATAAGAAACTCTGAATGAAGGAAGAATTGATTTTAAGAACTTGAGGATGAGAGATTTAAACATCCATGGCAAATTGGGATTCATTGACCAAACCTTGTACTTAATTTCTTCCAAAGAGAAACAAGATCAGTCCTTCTGTTTTTGGTGGTGCTGTCCTTCTGCAAATATGGGTTATAACAGAGTGTGTAGGAGAATTGGGAATAGAGCAGTAGGAACCTGGGAAGCACTGCATAGTCTAAAACTATGTCTAATGAACTGGCTTCTATGATAGAATTAATGTAGAATGTGCCCATTTCAAGACTCCTGATGTTCAATTTAGCTACAGCTTAATTTAGCTACACCTGTTAAGATGGTATGGCACCAAAACAGAGTTATAGTTTCCTAGGGAGTTTACCTGAAAAACACCCTTAGTAATTATGGATGGAAGTTTGTGAATTTTTCTTTTGAATCATTACCTAAATTCTGCTCATGTTCCACCTCCAAAGCATAAAACTGCTTTTACTTTAAAATTTCTAACCCCTGATTAGAATTCTGTCTTTACAAGATATTTTTATTTGAAAGAAAGCATTTAACTTGCCTTGTTTTGTTTCCAAACTATTTGTAACCTTTCCTAAGATTACTAAAGGGAGCATTTTCCTTCAGAGTAGAAGAAAGCAAACTGCTCTGTTTTGTTGATTAGTAATTTGTAGAAAGCAGCAAGAAGCCATCACTTACTGAATGTTCATGCATTTTACAGGTCCTTGTGGTTTTTCACTCCACCTTGTTCACCTTCCTATCTTGCCTGGAACTGATGGCAATATTCCAGAATAAATGCTAGTGTTTGCTGATTGCCATTTCTGGTGGCCATCCATGAACAAATATTTAATTAAAAATTCCTACCCATCCTCATTATGTGTATTATGTAGTGTGGCACGGTATCAAAGACAGCTACTGCCAAAGACATTGAAGGATGCATACAAAACATTTATTTTTTGTCAGAAACCTGTCCTCTTTTGGTTCTTCCATGTCAACCAAAATGGTACTGTTTACTGGCTGTGTTAAAAAGTTGCTGAAGAAACAGCTTCACATCTGTTCTAAAGTAAACTGAAATTCAAAGACAAGAGTAAAAAAATCCTTCAATTTATACTGATATGTTCTATGAACATTTCAAATCAAAGATGTTCCTGGTCACATACAATCATGCATCTACACAACCTTCTAACACTGTAGTGCAAACACATACTGTATTCTATGTATACACATTTGCGAGGTGTGCTGAGGATGAATAGTCTATATAAGTGACAGGATTCAGAAATTTGAGTTATTCTTTTGATATTCCTCTGAAAGATTCAATGAACATAAGTGGAGATCAGCTTAAAATTCCTTTGAAAATTAGAGTACTTTGGGGGTTCAAATGAGATGAGAAATATTTCTTGGATTTACATAGCAGAAGCCTGCTTCCAAGACAGCTGCAGATATCAAACAGAATATAATTAGGGTGAATTAAATCATTCTGGGGCAATAATACAACATTCCCTCAATGAAGAAACAAACTATTTTGAAACAGTTTTCCTAATGAGTTATTTTTCTGTGCTGCTTCTCAAAGACGCCTATTTAGGGACCATTTATGTTGCAATATGGTGTGCAGTGCTTTACCCAGAAATCACTTTAAACAGTTTGTATTTCTCTGATGAACTTATTTGCAGGATCGATAGAAGATACTTTAACAGGTAAGGGAGTTTATGGTTGCTGTTTTCTTTTCTTGTTGTATGAAGGCTATTATAGAGACTCCCTTTGGGATGCTCAGTTTAAAAATTACAGAAACATAGAAATATTTTGCGAGATGCAGTTCTGGTTTTATTCCTTTACGTGGTTTTCAGATTCTTAGGTCAAAAATTTAAAGGGGTTTGTCAGGTCCTTAATAACTAAAGAGAGATTTGCAAATCTCTGCAATGCTTACGAAATAGGAGTTCCAGTATAGTGGTCCGAAAAGCAGGATGGAGTGAAAACAGACAGGCTGAGGAAACAGTAAAAAGGTTGTCCCTCGTGAACAGTGTAGGTTTTTTGTTGTTCACTGTGTTGATGTTGTTCGAGGCACAATTTCTCTATGGCTCAATTCTCTGTGTCTTCTGTAAGAGGCAATATTTGAACTGATGTACTCATATATTCATGACATCCTCAGCTTTTTTTGTTGATCCTCTTTAAGCCTGAAGTTGTATCTGCCCCACAAGGCAAGCGTAACTTGAGAGAAGGATCAAACTTGCTAAACTCTTGTGCTGGCAGATTCTCATTCCATGTAACCAGCCTGTTGTAGCTCTGATTTGAAATGCCCACCTGGCTTGGGGCTATGTTCAGGACATATGCTGGTAAGCCCAGCTGGAAAGCAACCCTTCCCACCAGTACTGCCTTACAGCCCACAGTGAGACAGCTAAAAGGCAAGTCTAGAAACGAGAGCTTGAGCTTTTCTCCTTCCAGAGCATGGCGCTTGGTTTAAATCCAAGGTGAGAAAAAAACATCTGCATGGGCTTTGATCCGTCCTGAATGACCATGTGGACAGACTCCTACTGAGTCTCCACAAAGCAACCTATTCCAAGGATCTGGTCTAGCCTATTTCTCCCAGCAGCTCAGCTAGAGTGCTGGCATATGTAATCTGCATCTGTGAGGTTTTCAGGCACTCAGGGAAAATGTACCGTTTCCTAGCACACAAGTTTGTCAGACAGAAAACAAAACAGGCCAGCACTTCCCAAGGTGCCCCTTAAGAAGACGATAGTAGATCAGAGTATGGATCCTTCATATTCTCAGTTGCCGCATCTGCCTGTTCATGTGGCTGGAAGCACTAAGAGACTAAAACACTTCTCTGTGAGTAGCTAGTACAGATGCATATTCTTAGAAATAAAAAATAGTTGGTAAAACCTTACAGAGGACAATCTTGAAAAAACAGTATCTTAAGACAACAGACTTTATGTAATTTCTTATTTTTTGCTTTGCTTTCTTTGATCAAAAGGTTTTACAGAAAGCTGCAGGGGTAGAAAGTTGTGGATGAACCTTCTTCTATTTTCAGTTTGTACTGTTGTTTCTAAATTGTTTTAATATTTAGGATATGACAGATTCCTGAAATGACTGTGTGCTTTCTTGGACATACCATGATTTCCTTTTTCAGCACTCTTCACAATTTCTTTTGTGCAGGAGGTAAGCTAAGGTTACTTTACCTTTCCCTCTCATTTTCCTGTACATCAAAAATGTAACAAACATCTAACAGCACTAGATCAGCATTAGAAAAAACTGCATTTACTTCTCATCTCACCACAAGATGATCTGAAGATTCAGATCAGCCACTATCTCAGAGGTGTGAGCAGTGAGCAGTATGTTCACCTGAACATATTCAAGACTTGCTGTTTCACAAGATTGTTCTATTGGAATTATTTTATTTGGGAAATTATTCTTTTCAAAAGAGTTGTTTTTTTTATTTCAGTTCCTTGCACATGCTTAGTCCTCCATATGAGTGAGTCCTAGGGTAGACTCCTCAGAGAAACAAATGAGCGATAATTTACCTGACAATACCTTTGTAACACAGAAAACTGATACTGCTTGACCAGAATTGGCTTTTATTGACCTGTAGTGACCCAAGAATAATGAATCTGCCTGTGCAAACTCTTCCACAGATGTGTGTGGAGGCTGATTTCTTTTTCTCAATTATTTTTGTCCTTTCTCCGTTCATCAAAATCTGTTTGAATTTAAATAAATTTTTTTTTTAGGAAAATTATAAAAATCAAACCCCCCCTAAAACAAGAAAAGCATTCAGTCAAATGATTTTAGCCACAGAAAGACATCTAAGCTTTATTTAGTGGAAGGGTTTAGGAAATTGACAAAAACTACTGAGATGAAAATAAACACAATTCCCTTTTTTTTCTCAGCAACATATAGTTGTAGTAGCTCTTGGGCAGTAAGAACAAGAATTGCCTTAAAGAGCTATAGAACATTTCTCATCCTCAGAAATACCCATTTTCATCTACTTGCATTAATAATACCCTTGTGCAATGGCACTTGCACTTCACAGAATATATTTCATTATATCATAACCTGACCAGAGACATTCATGATTCGTCTGCACCAGTTTACGTAGATTTTACTTATGCGTGATGTTTTCATGATCACTGCATAAACCAATGGATTATTTCCTGTGTCATGGGTAGAATATCGCTGTCGTTGAAGGCAATATCTAACTCAATAAACCAACAGAGCACAGCTCAGGAAGCAGAGGGAAATGTCAGAGCAAGGCAATAAAATGGTGCATCTGCAGAGACATAACTATGATCAATACGCAGGCTTTCAGCAAGGGAGTTTTCATCCTGTGACCTCGCTGCATGAGAATGGCAGTCTGAAAACCAAAGACCTGGAAAAAGGAAGATTTTTTCAGTTCTTGAGGGAAGTGACTCCAGAAATTATATACTTTGTGTTCAGTTTCCAAGCACTGTCAATCCTAGGTGAAGTATTTTTTAAGGATATGAGTGACACTTAGTTCCCAAGAAACGCACTTAAGACCACAGGGAAAGGGTGGAAGGCCAAGAAGTCTGATATAAATAGCCAATAAAAGAGACAAGGGTTTTTCCCAAATGGAAAAGGCTGTTCATTTCACACAGTTTCATCACTTTGAAAATGGACACAGTGAATAGCTGACTAATAGTAAAGTATTAAATTTTAATCATGATGTAGTCAGTACTGGGATTCAGATATGCAGGAATTATGAATCCAGTAAGTCTAAAACAGATCAAAACTTCTGCAGATATATGTATAAACACATATATACAAGCATACTTGAAAAGAAACAGGACAAAGTAGTCGAGAGTTACAATTGCAGCAATAGGAATAATAATGTTAGACCTTCACTAAGTAGCTTTGTCATATCACATAGATTCAGACTGCTTTAGAAGTCACCTGTCTATGGAAGGCTCAAAGTTCACAACGGCAGTAGAGAAAGAGTGAAAACAATCTTAAGAACAAAGAAGCAGCAAGAGAAAAGAACCTGTAACTTCAGTCATGGTTTTGGTCCAAACTATGTGTCTGGTTCATTCCGTTTTGAACAAATGTACAGAAATTTTTTGAGACTTGGGAGTCAGCAGCAGCACTGTCACCCCATGCCATGTTCTCTTTTTTGTCTTTTCTTACTTCTCCAGATTCTCTCCTTTCCACATAGCTCCAAAAGGTCCAAAAATGAACCCAAGGTTTTTATAATTATTCATGTATTTTATAAAGAGGAGCAGCCACCCTTTCTGCCTTGTGTGCTGCAATTTGTGAAGACCCCCATCCCAGCATACCAGCTGTGCCCTGGCAGTGTGTGGTTCCTCTGATGCCTTAGGTTTTTAGCTTTTATATTTTTCAGATTCTTTACTGCATTAGTGTGTAACTCTGAACTCTATAGAGAACGTTAGCTAGCTCTCTTCACATTTTAGTCACATTAAACAGTCCTTCCTGGGCCTGGAAACCAAGGTCACACCACCATGGCCTCAGGCCTGAAAAGTATAAACAAAAGTGGTTTGGGGGGACAGACCAGGAGAATGCAACTTCATAACCTGAAGCTATAATTGGACAATTAGCTTCTGATAAGCTAATAGACCAAACCTACATCTGTCTAAGAAACTGGTGACTGTTGGTCCATCTTGGGTGTAGCCCTGCTAGGCTCCTACACTGCCCAAGGTGTATCCTTTGAAGGCCTTTTAATAAATACCTGCTTTATTCTCTAATTCTGCCTAGTTTCTGTTCCAGGTAGCCTCTTCAGGTATCACCTCAAGCTCCGCAGACAGTGAAAGGCAGCCACTGAGCAGCAGCAAATAACAGGTCCTGCTGGAGACACCTGTGTAGTTGTGGTGATGGTGGTGGGGAATTCTTTATGGAAGGGATAGACAGATTTGTGTATGGTTTAGCTACAACTAGGATTAAATAAGGTCAGTAGTGTCTGCTTGTCAGTCTCTTACTGGATGAATGCATGATATTAGAGATACTTAAAACCTGTGTAACTGTTACAATAGGAACACAGGAATTAGGTCAAATCTACTCATTGTCTACAACTTTTTAAGGATTACTCAGCTTGTTATTTAGAAGAAAAGCAATGTCAGGACCATAAAATCTTATTATGAGCCATTACACAGATTACCATGCTGTGAAGATAAGGTTTGGCTGATACCTCATTGTTTGGTTTTCAAGTAATCCTTTGTTTCCTGTACTGGCTCAGTATGCTAGTATCAGACCTGAGCAAAACCACAATGTTTAAACAGACCAGTTTTGTTCCTAGATCTGAATTTGTGATTCACATTTTTAGTTTTGTTTTTTCCTCTTTAACTTGCACTCTCTGAGATTTCTGACATAACCCTTGAGATGGAAGTATTTCTGCTAAGCTTATAAATTAGTTATTACCTTCACCCAGCTTCATTTCATCAGTTCCAGAAGCTCCTTGAGTGTGGTGTACTGAGAAGTGTATTGCACTAGATTTAGAAATGCTACAGACTGCATTTCTGCGACCATCTGACCAGTCTGCCTACATTTAATCAGGTAAAATTCGGTATGCCTCTGCGTTTCACAGCTGAAGAGAAGAAAGGAAGACGCTTCAAGTACAGATAAATCATGATGCAGCCCTCAATTTCGTAGATGTCACCAACAAAGAGACACAAGTCCAGGTAAATGACATCTATTGTTTTTCCCTGATCCACCAGCATTGTAACTCCATTTTAGAATGCCACCAAATTTGTCAGTTGTGATTCGTCCTTTGTGAAGCCATGTTGGCTGTCACCAATCACCTCCTTGTTTTCCATGTGCCTTAGCATGGTTTCCAGGAGGATTTGCTCTATGATCTTGCTGTGCACAAAGCTGAGACCAGCCTGCAGTTACCCAGATCTTCCTTATTTCTCTATTTAAAAATGGGGGTTATAGCTCCCCTTAGTTCACGACTCGATTATTGCATTCTTCACAACATTGCATAATAAATTTTTTATTATATTTAAATTGATAATCTCAAAGCTTTTTCAGCTCTAATTCAGGAGATTTTGCTGGGAGAAAACATTTTAAAATTACCACCCCATTTTACCGTAATTGTAGACAGAGGACATCTCTGACCCCCTGGTAGCAGTTTTAATTAGGTCTCTGCATGCCAGAGAAAATACAAATGAATAAAGAATGCTGTTGAAACCATTGAGCCAGAGTGTGCTGGCTGACCCACATGGCTACGGGCAGGTTAGCTAGACATCAGCCCTGTCAAAAGTAATGAGAAAGCTCATACGAGATTCAAAAAATAATGAATATCCAGGACTGTAATTAATACAAGACAAAGAGTAAAAATATAATGCAAGCAATTGACATGCTTTCCTAGAAAATGTATCTTGTCAAATGATTCAGTTTAATTATTTGAGAAAATTACAGGTTTGATTATTAGAGGTAATGGCACCAGGCATGTGACATACAAGCACTCTGTGTTCTGATATTATAAATAGGGCTGTATTTCAGATTTTCAAATGCTGTTCTCAGATGGAATCGCCAGGGAATATGGGCAAGGTTCCCACAGGCTCAACAACCTTCAACAATTTCTGGACTTTATTCAGAGTAAATATGAAATAATACTTACTTTTAGTTATAAAATGAATAGACCACACTGGAAGTCTAATAATTCACCATTAATTCAGAACAGCTGTGCAGATAAATTGGAGCTTTTAATAATTTATTAAGCAAAACGTATGTTTAATGTAGCCAGTTTCAAACTTTCACATCTGAATAGACATGACAGCCATACTGGAGGAGACTGTGAAGGGAAGGACTGTTTCTATGATAGATTTACAAATCTCACCCACCAAAGAAGAGGACATCGACTTCCAAGATGAGGAATTGACAAAAACAACATGAGAAATTTTTCACTGTACAAATAGACAGCAGTAAATAAGTTGACGAAGACGATTTGTAAGTATGGTATGGAAAATACGCAAGTTCTAATGCTGTATTTTAAAAACAGGTACAAAGATGAAAGGTAATTACAACACACACATAAACACACACCAGCTCGTGAGAAATAGTTTAAAGCAATAAAAAAATCAAACCAAAAATTAAGGAATACAAGATCCCAAGTGTCTTTTTAAACAAAAATCTAAGGTTACAAATTGACAGTTATTTTCTTATTAGTGACTGCAAACACGACTAAGCAGTGTACAATACACTGGAAAAAAATGGATTCGCTATTTTAGGTCTTATTCAATGGAAAGATTAATTCATATGCAACCAGTAAGTTTAATACCCGTGGAAAAATATATAGCCCAAAGAATACAGGAGATGAAAATAAGTAATGTAAGGGTTCCTTCCTGACTTAAATAACATGATTCAGTATGTCAAATTAGCCTCACTGACTGGACCTAGCAAAAAGCAACTATCCATAGACACCAAATTAATTTTAGAAAGGAACTATAATCCTCTTAGTGGGAAGGAAAATGAACTGTAGATAGCATAATCAAAATGACAGAAAAAAAATCCATAACCTAGTGAATAGCTAAAGAAATTATTAGCAGTGGGTATTCTGCCTATTTTCTTGATCTTGCTTTGACTCTTATATTTTTTTATCTAGAACCCTTGGTATACTAATATGGATTATTATCTAAGGAAAATTTAGAGATACAGCAATTTATAGAATGCGGGTTTCTGCAGAATGACTATTCACAGACAAAGTGTATTTCAAGAGATAAAAGGAAAACTAATTCCGAAGAAAGCAAGATTCATGTACTCATCCCACTTTCTTCTAAGATTATTTTCTAACATGGAAAGAGAGAATCTGCCTACTTCAGCTTTGCTAATGCTTATTTTAGTGCATATATGAGGCAGGTACTCTTTTCCAAGACTACCAGATTTAAAGATTTGTTACTTTTTGTGAATGTTTCTTGACATCACTAAAAAGTAACAACCATGGTCAGCTACTAAATAAACATTTAGGATTATGCAGCTAAAGCACTCCACTATTGAGTTTATTATTAATAAATGGATTTGCAGTGTCTCTCTGGGCTGTACCACAAGCGTAAATAATTGTCTGGTTTTGCCTTGCTGGCTGTCTTGAGTGCATCACTGTGGCACTTTTTACTATGTTTTCCTTTTTGTCTCTGTCCAGAGAAAGTTTGGATGGTTTCCAGCTGCAGAACTGAGAACTTGTGTGCTAGACCCATCCCCAGTCTACCTTACTGATGCATGTTTCCTACTGTGTGCAAGAAAAAGATTTTTTGATGGCTTTAGTGCACTTTACACATAGCACATGAATGATTTTAACAGCGGCACCTTCCTGAAACCTACATAAAAAAAAAAAATAACTTAGGCTGTTTGAATTTTTGTATTTACTCATTTTTCTTTTTCTTATGGATGATTTTGCTCTTCCCCCCACCTCCTCTTCTCTTCTTTTAAAAACACGACATCCCAGTTACAGGTGTCAAGATAAAAACATGTTCTAATTGAACAGGAAAACAGAGCAAGTGTAGGTTGTTACCAATAGTAAATAGTACCTGATATGTACCCTTCCTGGCATGATTATTCAATTTCTTGGCAGGATGATTCCATTTCTTGGCAAGATTGCAGCTCCCACTTCTTACCAGCTTTGTCACTCTCAAATATCACACAAAAAACCAAAAAAAACACACAACCAAAAAGAAAGGAATGCTTCAAAGCAGGGGCAGGTGTTTCCATCCTTTGAGACCGTAGAATAAGAGCCATTACACCATTTTCCATAGCTTACTTCCACTGGCTCTTAGCCTTCTGCATTTTAGACTAAATTATGTAGAAGGTCTGAGTACTACTGAGGATCTGAAAAATCAATAAATGCATTAAATTATTGTGCAGTGTTGATTTAGAAACAAAATAATAAATGACGTTCATAGAGCATTCACACGAGATAAAAAGAGCATTTTCATCTTCAGCTTTTCTTAAAATTAAGAATCTTCCATTTTTCTTTAAAAAATTTGTTTATTTTTATTGCTGATCTCCAGGATCAAAAACTCACATGTCTTTCTGTGTTTGACAAGTGGAAAAAAATACTAGTATTAAATTTATATATGTATATATCCATATATACGTATTACATTTTATCCATAATGTGCAGCTTCATCAACATTAACATTTGCAAAATGCAGAAGTATTTCCCTTAACACCGAAAAATTGAATCTACCAATTCACTGTTGTAAGATTCACTTCAGGAATATAAAGTCAGATTGATGTGTAGCAAATAAATATTATATAAAATGGGTCTCTTACAACATCCTCGTAGACCAAAGCACTACCAGCTCTCAATACCAAAGGAAATATTAATTTAGAATCTTTCAGATGGAGAGAGAGGAGGACCATCTTCTGTTTTCAAAAGGTAGACATCAGCATATTATTTAAATGGGTAAAATCACATTTTTGTCACATTCCATTAAATATTTTAGTTCTTTTGCAATAATGAGCTCAGTTTAAAGTGTAAGATATAAAACTTCCATGCATCTACAAACCTAATCTATTCAAAATTTTCAATGTATCATTCCATCCAAATTTTTTTCTGAATATCTCTGTTAATTAAGGATATTGTTAATTAAGGATACCAGAAAATGACATTCAAAAGCGCTAATTACCTAAAAGCTGTTTAAATAATTATGAAAGTCTCCCTGAGAAGCTCGAGGAATGTGTATAATTACACCTACCATGGACCTCCTAATTGACAGGATCCTCACCTCCTATGGATTGTGTTGCGTGTCTTAACTAGCGAGTCCTGAACCCAGAAGTCCAAATCACTGCTGCAGGGAATATGCATACAAGAGCACTGTTTTTTTAATAGCAATTGATTATCAAATTAAAAATATTTTATAAAATAAAATAAAAATAAGGTTTTTTAATATTTGGCTTTTGCTGGAGTTCTGATAATTCTGCAATATAAACAAGCATATATTAAAATGAGTTCTTACAATACATGAGGTGGTTGGCGTGCCTGAAAATAGATCTGATACCAACAAATCCTTTTACCAGACTAATTATGGGTCAGGGCACCCTGCAGGAAGCAGAAAATTGGAAGCAGTTAGATTTGAAACACAAGAAATAACAATAAATTATTAATTAGGCAAGATTATTTCTTTTACATTGTTACTTTTACAAATAAAACCTGTAGACTACAAGTAGAGTGAAAACACAGAACTATACCCCAAGTCAAATCTTGTGAAGAAAATTGCAGATTTTATTTCACAGAATAATAACATGAAATGCTTACCAGCCAAGGAGCATGATTTACTTACATATATGTTGCATAAAAATGTCTGAACTGTCCAAAGGAAACTCTCCTGTCTTTACCAAAATTTTTTGATAGAAGGTCTAGAAAAATGAAATTTACCTGTCCTTGTTTAGTTCCTACTGTCTGAAAATGCTTTAACCTATCTCATCTAACCCTGACTGGGAAAGCAGGTACATTAGCAGTACATCCCACATTTCAGGGGGATTCCAGGACCTGTTAGATTAAGTGTCATTCATTTCTGACACAACAACATCATCCCTGCAATGAAAACAGGGGCGGAGGAGCTGAACATCTTCCACACAAGCAATGTCCTTCCATGCATGGCATGGAGCAAGTTTGCAGTCAGCAAGAACAACCAGATCTGGGAGCTGCCAGGCACTCCTAGGTCTCTTGGTATATATGCCAGTCACGATTTAGTATACACTTGTCATTAGTCCTGCACAGTATTTGTTAAGCTTACATCAGATACTCCCTTAGTTTGGACACAGAGTCCTGATACACTGTCTTTCTGATTAATGTGAAATCTCCACAGTTTTCAGAAATACCTGGAAGAAGGTGTTTGGTTCATACGAAATAATTAAGCCCAGGTAGCTTCACTTGGCACAAAGCAGGCAGCCCAATGGCCAGTATTATGCCCCAGGGTTGAAGGTCAAACCCTAAAGTCTTTCATTATATCCATTAGACCATGCTAATGGTCGTGCATAAAACCCCAGAGCTGCGCTCGTCCCTCAGGTACAGAACTGTGATGCTGTAATTAGTGACTGACCTGCCATGTGGGGCAGCTTCTCAGACAGAACAAACTGTCACTGATCCTCCACTCTCAGCAGTCTTACCTGTCTGAGTGATCGAGTCAACACAAGAAATTTCCAATCCGTTTCTCCATTTTTGACTCATCTTAACAATGCACTGCAGTCTAGCAACACAATATAAAAAACCTCTTTGAAGACCATTTTGTTTCTCTGCTGATGCTTTTTTACTTGCTCTCCTACTACTATTATCTGAGAACTAATGTGAGAAATCCTCTCCTTGCGCTGAACTTTACAATGTGGACCTGTGTGATGTCTGAACACAAATGCTAGGCAAAGGTGTGGGAAGGGAGCAAGTACACAGGCACATTTCTACTACATCTAGCTCTCAGTAGACTGGAAGGTAAGGACTTCTAAAGCTAGAGGGTGCATATCTGGGTTTATATTACCTTTGATGGATTTTATTTTTTTTTAATTTACTGCAAAAGTATGTCTAATCATCTTTTGAAACTACATAAGCTTTTAGCAACTACATCCTATGGCAATGGGTCAGGAAATAGACACTTTATGGAAAAGTATGTAGTTTGCTTTTAAACTTTTGGTATTAATATTGACATTACTGCCTCTGGAGTTATGTTGCTCAAAATACTGATTAAGTATTTCCTATGATATCTATTTCATTCCTGATTTGAGAAGTTTCTGTCATTTTTGAGTCATTCCTTTATCTTGACCAAGGAATTTGATCCACTTCAGGCTTCCTGAGGAGACACTGTTCTATAACTCTTACTATCCTTCCTGCTTGTATTTCTGCCTATTTCACTTCTGCTATATTTTTTTTTACCTGAGCTCAGAAAAGCTTGGAATAAAGATGTGACTATACCAAAGAGGTATTCAGTGGCATAACAACTTACAATTTTCTCTCAATCTTTTTCTTAAGACATTCTGCTACTGTCTTTCTACAGCTTCCAAGGATGGAGATAATATTTTTGAATCCTATCCAAGATGTCTTAAAGATCTTTCAAAGTTGTAATGGTTAAGTTAAAACTCATCATTAGGTATGTATAGTTTATTTTCTTTTTCTCTGAGAAAACTCACTTTACGTTTATTAACGTACTATTTCATCTGCTACTTCACTCAGCACCATGAGATAAATCAATCTTTCATTAATTTAATGACGTATAATAGAGTGTTGTAACCAGAACATCAATCTAAATATCATAAAAGACCATGGAAAAACTACTTGACAGCTCCACTGAAGAAAAATATGTTTTCCCAGTCAGTGTGTTTTCACATGAAAAAAAATTAGATGTACCTTTAAACCTCAATGAAGATTTGTGGTTAGGGAGATTATCTTTGAAATATCTCCTCAGTTCGTATTTGAATGTAAAAGATTATATCAGCTGAGATGTTTCATTATCAGTTGCTGCATTTGAAACTAAAGAAGCATCATGCAGGATTCCCAAAGGCAGGATTCCTTTCCTTGATGGAACCCATACAATGTGCTTCAGGATACCTCCCTACATCTATGGCAGACACACAGCAAAGGCAAAAATAAATTAAGACAGGTCCTTTGATGATTAGGGAAGTTCATTTTATTTCTCTTATTTCACAAATTCTTGCTGTTATGTGTGTATTCTCTTGTGAAATGGGAGAAACAAGCCATGAATAATTATGCCTTAAATCTAAAAACAATGTGTTAACAATCATATACAAATCATCAAGCTGGTTAACGGACTCCTAGTTTATTCACAAACATAAAGGAAGATTAAGCAATTCTCTTCATAGCCACAAAACTATCCTCTCCCTGTATAATATTGATACATTAATGGTATGTTTTGAATATTGACTTTATTACAGATGAGTCACAAATCCATTATGCATATGCTTCTGAGGAGATCTTAGGGTTTTTTCTTTTCCTTCAGTCCCGTAGGAAGAGGCTTCAACATCTCTCATGAGGTTTTCAGTAATTCAAAAAATCACAATCTGGTAACCTTAAATAAGGAGCTCAATATTTGTCTGCAAAAACCAGTCTGCCTGTAAAATTAGCACTCACTTACATCCGTGCTGTCACTGCATGGATGAGAAAAACCTGAGAAACAGAAGAAAACACTATGTTCAATGATCAGTCATTTCAGTCTTCCTAGTTCTCCATTAGGAAGATTTTATTTTTGTTAACTTCATATTTTGCAGGTTAAGAAAAAGACAGTGTTCTGACAAAATGTACACAGTATTGAGATTCCCCAGGCTTAGCCTGCAACTCTGCTAACTGAGCCAGAAGACAGGTGCTGAGCACTCAAAGCTAGTGAAAAAAAAACCTGAATACATTTTCTGTCAAGAATATCAGGGCTTAGAAGAAAAGCAGGATGTCATTTCATGCAAAAGTAGTAATTCCTGCATTTTATGTCATAAACTCCAACGTCAAAGTCATCAGGACAGTGAAGGATCATACAGTTTATAAGTTTTAAACTAAAACCTAACAATTCCACTTACTAGTATGATGCAGTAAGCCACACTTCTTAATCAATCCAATATGATGACAAATAAAAATCTGAAACAGTTAAGCAGATATTCATAATAGGAATAGTTTTAAAATATGGTTTGATGATAAAATTCTGGTCAAAGTCCAGGATGAAAAAGAAACAGAGTTCCAGCCACGAAGAACAGAAGAGAACAGATGGACTGGGTCAGCAAAAGCTGCTTGCTCCACAACTTCTGTTTACAGAATTATATTGTATATCATTGACATAAAAAATCTTGTTTAGAAAATGTGCAAAGGCAGTAGGGACCCTTGCTGAAAGGCAAGAGTGAAAGGAATGATAGGAAATTCCCAAGTCCTTTGCAGTGCCTGTGATTTCAGAAAGAGGTTTTACTAGTGGAACAATTTGAGTAATAGGCAAGAAGCAGCAATAATAAGAATTAAGTATATTAGCAAAGCTAGCCTCTTATAACAGCCATATCTCTTCTGTTGCACCCAAAAAGCAGTGACTGAAAATATTAAGTGCAAAAGAAAACATCCATGTCAAATATATAAAAATCTTTAGTATCAAAACATCTTAGAAGAAAATTTCATACAACTTTACAAAACCATTTTTAAAAAATGTGATTTCCAAAACACAAATTAATATTCAGGAAGACATATGTCAGTCAAGAGTGAAAGGTTTGACAATATAACAAGCTCAGAATTCTGAGATGAATGAGGACTTCAGAAAATAGCAAAGGTCTTAGAAAATACAAAATTAATTGGAATTTTTACAAATATTTCTTCCTAGTAATCATTTTAGTGCTTTCCAATTGTTGTTATTTGATTTTTAAAAAGATTGGTGATGCAAATTTAATATCACAAAAATATTATTTTGCAATCAAAATCTGTTATGAAAATTTGCAACATATGTTGAGTGACATTTTCAGCAATGATTTGTCAGATGTCAATGTAAACTGGGTTAAAATGCCGAAAGAAAGCTTTAAAACAACTTTTTCCATCAAACTCTGCTGAGAAATACTGAGTTTATGTGCTTATCTCTCTTCTGATTTTGCTTATATAATTTCCTGTATTGTTCTTAATGCTGTAATGTTGAGCATATTTGGCTAGTTTGTTAAATATGTGTGATGCTTGCCATGTGGTATTTGTTTTCTATCCTGTTCTGCCACAGCGTTTGTGATTTTATGTACATTTTTGTGGGTTTATATCCATTAGCTAGATATAGCTGCACAAAACTTTTTCTAAAATGGAGATTCATAAAGACGCTCTCTTCCTTCAGTGTCACAAGTATGGGCTCCCCCTCAAACAGTTCTCTTTGCCACGAGCCTAATGATGGAGATCCTTTAAGAAAAAATTAATTGTCCAGAAAACAACTATAAACACTCTCTCTGGCAAGGAAATGAGGCATAGATGACTTGGGAAGCACCTTGGATGCATAGAAAGAGATCTCAGACAAGGTCCTGGGAGGATTCCAATTACTTTTTCTCCTTTCCTCTTCTATTCCTCCGACACAAGATGTTCCAGGGTGTGAGTCTGGCCCTGAGGTGAAAACAGCACAGCTTCAGGATTTCCCACTCTTCTTTTCTCCTTGAAGTATCAAGTTATATGGGCTTCTGTTTCCTGCTGGAAACACATGCTGAAAAGCGTGATGGCACTTGGTAGAGCTGCTACATCTTGGTGGATGGCTGCTGCAGGCTCTGCACCACTCAGCAACCTTCCCCTTCTCTTCCACACAGCCCCAGTCTCCAGGGATTTCAAGGTCTGCACTCGCTACCAGCTGCAAGGTCTACAAAGGATTTTTTCCATCAGGACAAATACAAACTGATATTTTTTCACATTTTGTTTAAGGTGATTTAGGTGTTTTAATAAAAAACAAATCCAACTGTGTTGTAAGAGTGCCCATGAGAGCAGGAATGTTACCAGTGAAACCTCCACAGTCAGTGGCTGCTTCTCCTGCACCTTCCCTCTGCTGTTTGCCCATGTGGAAGTAGGTATTCAGTTTTCAGGTTTAGTCTCTGTGCTAGCCTGGTCCAGGAGTGGAAGCCTATCCATCATGCCTGCCAGCTTGCAATCCTCTTTAAGAGCCCCTGAGTGATCTGAGATAGTTTCTCCAGGAACCAATGGTTTCAAATAAAATGGAACGCTTGGCACAGCCCGCTGTGTGCATTTTTTTCCCAAGGTGTTGTGATCGGGTTTTGTTCATGCTGTGTGAACTAACCAGAGATCCTGAGGAAGTGTTTAGTGTGAACCAGGTGAAGCCTGCTAGTGTTGACTTTCTGAGCAGAGCTAGCAGAGGTCAGTACTACTCCAGCACTGGGGCAGGCAGCACGGTCAGAGCTCACCCTGTCACTGTTACCTTTTGTTTCATTGATTTCAGGAGGAATGCTGTTTACAAAGTGCAGATGGAACTCTTTCAGCATAGGCATATCGGTTAACAGGCATTGTTTTCTTCCTTTTTTCCCAATATTTCTTTGCATTGTCTATTCACCTATTCTGCATTGACTGCACATCTCCCCACATTTCTATGAGGAAGTTTCCCATCTTTTTCTTTCCTTTGTTTTTATTTCCCTCCGCCCCTCTTTCGGTCTATTTTTTATTCAGTTTCAAACACCAATTTGTCTCCCACACAGTCAGATTTGACTAAAGTGCACTTTTTCAGATTCTGCATATGACAAGATTCTGCTCAGAATCCACAAGAACGATTGTAACCTCAGTCCAGTAAAAATATGTTGACCGTCAGCAAGGTTGGAAAAGGAGCCGCTAGAAGTGCAGTTATATGTTATTCAAATTTTTGTTGCATAAACCTATTGACCTTTTAATAGCAGAGTCAATTAAAAAGAAAAAAGCTCACAAGCTCCATTCCCTGCAAGAGCTGGAAACCTCTCAGAAGCTCTCAGGTGCCCACCTCCCACTGGAGCCAGCAGAAGCTTGTTTGCATCACACCCCAGGCGGAGAGCAGGTTCACAGATGTATCCTCCTCGTGTAGAACATTTAACCATCAGAATCTATGCAGCAAGAAGAGAATCTAGCAAGAGCCTTCTGCTACTGCAGTTGTGCTCTAAGGAGAAACCTCATCTAACAGAATGCGAGTGTCTTTCATTTCCTTCTTCCATGGGGCAAGACAGGCAAATGTGAAAAGTGTGCATAAAATAACTAAACTGGAACATTTGTCGTGTTCTGGTCAGACATCCTAGAGAGCCAATAAAGAAACTCCAAGTTAACTCACACAAGTATGATGGGAAATAATCAACTCAGAAAACAGAAAAATAAAATGTCTCCCAGTGTCAATACTGTGACCAGAAACATAAATATTCATTATGTTTCTTTAACAAATAGTCCCAAAACAATGGGATGACACTATGTAAATAATTGAAGGATATGACTTGTGATATTTCCAAAACATTTTATACAGGTAAATGTTTGCAGGGGACTATTACAATGGCAAAAAACTGAAGGTTAAGCTCAATAGATTTGCATGTGAAAATTTCCGGTGCCACCTATTGTCAGAGACAATGGATAGGAGCCAGCAAGGTGCCACATGTCCTCAAATACACTTTTCCTTTGACAAATGGGGAGAACAAATGTTTGTATTTCACATTCAAAATACTGATCCAGATTAGAATTAAACTCGGGAGAGGAACACACATAAATGTTCTTTTCTGATTAATGCCTTTACTTCTCGAGTCCTGCTGCTAGCCGTGAGCCCGAGGCAGTGATAGATGATGGTCCTCACAACCACCTTAAAATGAGCTGCCCAGTGCGCTGGGAGGGCTTCTGAGGCTTTTGTCTCATTTTATAGCCTACACAGCATCCTTTGCTTTTTCCTGACATAATCCGTAAATGAAAGGCTTTAATGAAGCCTTGAACAGCACACAGTCCTTGCCAGAAACTAATTTGCACTGAACCATTTAAAGAACTCTGCTGATTGTTTGCCTTTTCATGGCAATGTATTTAAGTAATCATAATGTCTGAGTGAAAGTCTATTACTATCTGTTTACCTCAGTACTTTGACATTTGAATAGGAATTATCCTATTTAAATTTTTATGCCTCAGAACACAAAGAAAAACAACAAAAAAGCCCACCCAAACAAAAGACCCAAACCAAACCAAACAAATAAAAACAAAAAACCAACCAAACAAAAAATCCCAAACTAACAAACAAACAAACAAAAAACCCAACCCAAAAACAACCAAAAAAAGAGGACAGAATTGTACCTTGTTAGCAGAGTTTAGGTACTTATGACAAGATTGTAGAAAAAAATAATTATGGAAAGTAAAAGCTCTTAAGTTATTTATTGCCCTAAATCCTACCTTTACTTCTGCTGGTATGTAATGGGGAGGCCAGAGAGTTAGAGGTGGCAAATTGCCCTTCTGAGGATGTTAGGAGTCCTTACCATGGCAAAGGAGAGTGTAGAAACCAATGGTCACAGTGCACACGGGTTGCACAGCCTGGTGAGACTTGCTCACGCCATCTGCAACAAACACACTTCACTCAAATTAATTCAGCAGCTGCTTAACACCTGCAAACATGAGGACTGCATGTTTTTGTTGGTGTATTCCAGAAGAACAAGGAATAACACCAAAGCAGATGTTATTCTCTGTGAGTTTGATCTCCACGCTGGCCATTCACTTAAGAGTTGGGCTTGATGATCCCTGTAGGTCCCTTCCAACTCAGGATATTCTGTGGGAAGTCACAGAAATGGGGCAGCATGGGAAGAGGTGAATTAGCGGAGAGGGTCTGGCAGAGCATGGGGACTTGCTAAAGCATCTGTGCCCCAGTCAGGGATCGTGTGTATCCTAGAGGGTGGGGTAAAAGGAGACACTCACAGACAAAAGTTTGCTTTGAAAATAGTGACAGTATTTTCCTAACATCACTTTTTAAGTGTCTAGCTTTTTAATTTCCAGTTCAGATTTTAATTAAACTTGGTAAAATTTTCCATGGAAAATGGAGTAAACACAACAACTGTGGTAGTTAAGTCAAAGATTTTGCAGATATCTCAATCAGAAAATTCTATTTTTCAAGTAAACCAGGAGTATATGTATTTGCAATATAGTCAATTCTAAGTATCATAAAATTTAAATGCACTTCAAGATTTGGTTCTAACGGTTAATAAACTAAAGAACACAATTAATTGTGGGAAAATGTGCTGAAATTGAATACACAAAGACAAGTACCATATAGTATATTTTAAGACATATGAGAACAAAATCTTGCACTGTTGTTAGGAAACCAACCTTCTCTGTGACAGGAAAAGGAAAGTTAGGGCTAGAAAAACTTAAAAAAAAAAAAAAATCTCAGATGACTTCAATGATTATCAGAATACAAAAGCTTTTCAATAGAATTAATTAGTTCAGTTTTCAATACAGACTCCTAAAGCCCAAACATTGGCAGAAGCAATTAATGTAAAATATGTATTAAAAAATATTTTCATGATGATTAATTTTATTTGCAAAATATAATAGCTAGGAAAGCATATATCTTTAAAATAGACTACTCAAAATGAAGTCTTTATTACCAACTCCATTAATTATGTGTGCCTCCTCTGCATTTAACCTTTTAGACAGCTGAAAGGCATTTCAGTACAGACCTGAGGTTAATGTGAATATACATTTTTTTCCAAACTGGATTTTAATAAGTATCAAATTAGAAATATATTTAGTATTTTTCTAGGTTTTCATTAGTTTCCAGATCCAAGCTAAAGGAAATATAATGAGAAAGTCCAGATTTTTTGGGGCCTGAAGAACAAAGGTTAAAGATGAATGATAAGGGGTTGATATGTTCTATTTAAACCATGGCAAAAATTTGCAGGTAGTGAATATGCACATAGAAAATCCACCTCCATTAAAAATCTGTATGGTGTTTCATTCTTAAATAAATTTATTCTGAATGCCATGGGAAGTAGCTATGACTGTACACTTATCTGAGATGCACAGTTACTGAATAACCACACGGCAGCCCCATGAGCCACAGAGATACAGCAGTCTCGAGGTATTAACGAAGTATTAATGTCTCTGTATATGTGCTATCCGCAGTTCTTCACAGCATCCTCAGAGATGACGACACTTCCAAGCCGTTGGTGCTGATACTTGTTATCTGTTGATGCTAAAATGCAAAAATAATTATTCGCTTATTTCTCATCACTTAACGCTTGTAAACAGTAATAAAAAGTCTGATTGCAATCTTTGCTGCTCATCTTACTTCAATATCATCAAAGCAGCAAGATGGAGAAATCTAGCCATTGCTGTATGAAAACTGTAACTTGTAGGGATAACAGTAAGTATTGCTATATTTGTCCTGAGAACTGCTTAAACATCCTTGCAATCATGAAAATTTTTGGGTTTTTTAAAGTCTGCTTGCCCAGGAACACAAGAACTACTCCTACTGTTACGATCAACCATCATATCATAAAATCTTTTTCATCATCTGCTGGAGAAACAACTTGAAGAATGCTGCGGTTCACGTCAAAATCACCATCAACAAAAATAACCATTCCAGAAGCATTCCCAAGGTGGAATGAAACTGTAGATCTTTCAAGGTGACAATTAAACCTCTTGGAGGAAAAAAAAAAAAAGTTTCATTCAATAGGGCAATGGTATGCACAGAGTATTTGGAAAGTGAAGGAACAACCAGATAAGCAGGCTGCTACAATTATGGCCATATTTGTGGGTTTTGCAGTGACAGTCTCAGCTCCTGACTACCTGATATATCAGAGCTGTAGGCTCTGAATTAAAGTATTTTCACCTATGTGAAAAAGAACAAATGAGCAAGACTCATGTAAAATGTTCATTTGACCTGGAAAAAAAAATGGTGATATGGGGAAATTCAGCTTTTTTTTCTTAATGTCTTTGCATTCCTAGCTGGCACATATCTGTCCTTCAATACCTCTGTTTGTTTTTTTCCTATGATCTGACATGGACACATGTCTTTATAAACCTCTCATCACGCACAGATGAAAAAGGTAGACCTGAATAAAGTGTCAAGGTCCTTGGCTGTGCTACAGGAGAGCAGAGCTCCACCTGACTCTCAGTGCTCGGCTGGGAGCAAGGCTCCAGTACTGAGCTCCTTCTGAACATCCTGCGTAGCCGTGTGCTTTGCTGGGCTGCCTTGTTTATTTTCCAGTGCTGTTTTACAAGCCAAACTGGGCATGGGTAGCTCACTGCCTCTCTATAGCCTCCTGCTCCCTTCAGTCTCTCATCTTTAAGCTTTTAACTTCTCTCTATCTATTATTTTTCACAGGTGTTTTTTTTCTTCCTATGTAAGCACAAAGTTCTGCATTAATTGTGGACTTTAAGGAGTGAGAAGTCTATACATCACAAGGACATGTATTTTTCACTGTTTTGATTGCAAAAATTATTTTCAAATGCATAACACATACACATACACATACAAAGAAAAAAATATTGTGCCACAACATTCACTGAAGAGAACTTGTAATACAGAACATGATCTGGTAATATTTCACTGACTCTAGCGTTATGTTTTAAAAAATTCTGGTGAATGCAATGATTTACAGACAGCAAAAGTTACAGTTTTTCTTCTGCTACTTACACATCACAGACATTCATAATTTTTATTTCAATTATTTTATAAATGTTAAAAAATCTTTTCAGAAAAATTTGCTGACATTTTATGTGATTTGGAAAGCTTGCAGTCCCACCTGCAGCTTATCATTACTTTGGCACTGAATTTGTTTTTTGACCTTTCCAGATCTAGATAATGCTGCCAGGCCTTCAGCCAAGAACGACATTGGACTGAGATAAGATACTATTCAAAATTACTGGTGTGTTATGACACATCAAAATTATTATACAGTTTGTAAAAATAACCTGTAGTGAGGGAGTTTTCAGTAAACAGGAATCACTGTCTGCCAAAGGAAATGTCTGATACGTACTGTCTTACCACGTAAGGCTTACTTATTACTGAAAAAAGAATACGTGGGGAGTGCTTCTCCAGTCATTGAACAAACGACCAGGGATTCTTGTCCATGAATGAAAAGAAGTAAAAAAGAGACAATGATGACTCATATTACAGCAGATAGGTTATCTTGATGGGAACTTCACTAAATGGATTTTCTAAGATTCTCAAAGGAAAATTCAAACTGAGACTAGACAACCTACCAATAAATAATTCAAATTAAGGTTTGGCTTAAAAAACCCTGTATCGTTGGCCAGAGCCAGAGCAAAAATTTAGAAGATAAGTTGCAAAATAGGGAATTTTGCTGAGCAAGAAGAGCAGGGAACCAAGCTTTTTACTGAATGTGATTGAGCTCATTTCAGTCACGAATACAGTAAGGTGGTGGGATCAATGCACATAGCATGGTCAACAAAGAGGAGGAGCTGGAAGCCGTTGCTGTAAGGGAATTGGGGTTGTTTATAGTAGAGAAAAGAAGGCTCAGGAGGACTTATCACTCTCTACAACTTCCTGAAATGAGGTTAGATACAGGTGTGGGTTGGTCTCTTCTCCCAAGAAACGAGACAAGAGGAAATGGCCTCGGGATTCAGCAGGGGAGGTTTAGACTAGACATTAGGAAAAATTTCTTCACCAAAGGAGTTGTCAAGCACTGTAAAAGCTGTTCAGGGAAGCAGTTGAGTCACCATCTCTGGAGGTATTTAAAAGACATGTAGATGTGGCACTTAGGGACGTTCTTTAGTGGTTGACTTGGAAATGTTAGATTCATGGTTGGACTCAATGATATCTTAAAGGTCTTTTTGCAACCTAAAAGATTCTATGATTCTGCATTTTTCTGGTATAAAGTATGTGGTTAAGTACCTTCTTGCAATTACCCTACCAACTGCAACCCTATCAAACCTTCTTCTTTTGGGAAGAATTCTCCCTGGTCTTGAATTCATATTGCTATTGATGATATTGAGGTTTAAAATCAAATTTCATAATTTAAGATGATGTTTGAACATATTTCATAAATAAAAAGAAAAATTTGTAGAGAACTTCAAACTTGATAATTCTGGGTTAGTTCTAATTGAAAAAAAGGAATCCAAACTTGCAGAGTCTGTAGAAAGACATAAAAATCCCTGTTTATATTTTTAGCTAGTCCTGGTCTTTATTTGTTAGATTTTCACCGCAAATCTGTTTAGTTAAAAGAGAATTCCAAGAACTTGCATTACAGGTAATTTTTAGTTTAGGGAATTGCTTTTCTCAACCCCAGCCGTGTTTTAGTTTCCAATGTGCAGACACTCTATTAGCTCAGCATGTTTTTTGCCATGGTAATGTCACATGCCAAAAGCAGAACAGCAGCAGTGCTCCTCATGGTGTTACATCTGCAAATGCTTAATGAATAGTGCAGCTTGCACATGTCAATACATTTTTAATTATATTTGGCAGAAAAGAGAAAGCATGACCCGGCTTAAAATGTATCTCAGTCAGATCCCTGGTATTTAAGCAAGAAGCTGTCTCACTGGAATACAAAACCTCTCTAATTGTTTTAGAGAATTCACACTAAGATTGAGCTTTCTAGCTGCTCTCACTTCTAAATGTTTCTCACACTATCTTGTAGATTCTGTGGTCTGTTTTCTTTGATTTTACCCAAGGACTTTTTCAGTCACATCTTCTGAAGCGTCCACTGGTAATGAGAATATTGCACATTATTTGTCAGTGAAAGTGATTTTGCCAGTCAGGGAAAGTTATGGTATAGTCCATGACAGCATAATATGACTCTGAAATGGCTCTTACCAGTCGTGTGCTGATTTCAATAATGTTTTTTTCATAGGCTGAACTCCTCCTTTCCCTCCTACCTTTGGCTCAGTCTCCACTCACCATCGGTAGTAGAATTATTTGCAGAATGTCAGCAAGAGCTTTTCAGGAAAAGGTACCAAAAGTAATTTTTCTCACTTGAGCGGATGACTTTGGCTGCAGAATAAAGCAGAGGATTGCACCTCTGTCCTAAGGAACTGACTTCTGCTGTACAAAACTCCTCTTCCAGAAGCCCAAAGCCTGCAGCCCAGAAGCCAGATTCTCTTAACAGCATCTGTGCCATACAAGTACTTTCAATGCCCTGGAGCAGAGAAGCCTTTTTACTACCTGGAGATATTTTTTCCAGAATTTTTCCCACTTCCAGATTTTCCAGAAATTAGGCTCAATATGCTTTTTAAGATTTCGTCAGCGTCTGTTCTGTCACCCAGTAGTATCACTTTAGAGCAGTGTAATACATATCCAGCACACCTTGCTACAACACAGTGGTCACCAAAGCACCCACGGGGCCATCTGACCAGTGGTTGAGATGCAGAAAATCTGAACTACAACATCCCCTTTAGACTTTTAATTAGTTTCTCATATACTTCATCATTCTTTAACTGGTTGTCATCTTTTATTGCGTATCTATGAGGCACTTTTGGCGCTAATTAATTATTCAGATGCTAATTATTTAGATAAGCCTTATTGGGAGGTCATATACTGCCATATAATTTACTTTTCTGTAGATTTACACTAAATGTACTCTAATGAACCACAACACATCCTACTTGTCAATTTGTCTTCACTTATGGTTAAAAATCCCTGCAACCTACTTGGCACAGCTACAGAAATGAGACCTTTCAGGTAGAGCCTGTAGCCTACATCTAAGCCTATTTCTCCCTAATCTCTGCAAAACTCTCTCCTGCCATGAAATGTTCCTCAAACTAGACCAACTACCATTCTTCAACTTTCATTATAAACTCTTATTCAACTTCCTTATGGTTGCCTTCTAGAAAGCTGAAACATCACGACAAGCTGATCTAACAAAAGATAAATATATTCAAAGTGCATATTTTTAATAATTCAAATAAAAATGTTTTGGATGTGTTGTCTCATGTTTGCTCTTTCCTTTCCGTATGTATATATTTTGCTGCATTTATAGACAATAATTATAGTCCTTATGAGCTATTTTTTTTGATAGGCTAAAAATTTTTAGTCCCATGTCACACAGAAAGCTCTCCAGCCTTTTCCCATCAGTCTTTAACTCCACCTGCTTAATTCTGTACTTCATCAAAATATGAGGCTAAAATTGTGTCATGTGGTGTGCCCAACACATGGCTACTGCGCATGAGTGGGCTGTATTCCTTTCTTAATTTTTGTATCTAGAGAGCTCCCACTTTGTCCAAAAGTCCTTTATGCATACTTTGCATATTGTGCTGTTGTCTGCACCATGTCTCTGAGGTCTTATTCTTTTTCTCCTGGCTTTGGGGGCATCCAGCTCTTCCTGTGTAACATCATCATCTTTGTTTTAACAGTGTTTTTCGACCAAGCGTCTCTGGCAACTTTTAAGTGTTCTCTTGCTCTTTGTGATGAAATCATTAATACTAATTGCCTGCTTTTCACAGGAAAACATATTTATTATTCAACCAGTGTTCTCTAAATAGACTGCACAGGGCTCTTGATTTTAACAACCTGCAACCAGCTTTCACATTTGATAACAATTTGCAGATAAAAATCAATCAGCCATACTTGACTGGGCTGTATAACTGTCCTACCGTGCTTAACTAGGCTTGTAAAATCACCCTGTATCCAAAATTCCTGCTGCTTTTATTTACATAATCATTTTCCTTTTCTTTTTCTTAGTGATTTGAATACTCACGAGAGTCAGTAATTCCTTAAACCAGTATTATGATCAAACATAACATTGCATTATATGTCAAATTTTCAATCCCTATCCCTAAAAAAACCCCAAACCAAAAAATGCATGTGTTGCCTTTCAGAGAAGGATACTTCAGAGACTCAAATATCTTGAAATCTGTTATAAAAAGAGACTTATCAGATATTATTTTAAACCCCCTTTATAAATAACTTCCTGACTTTTCACTAAGTTATTCTATGTGCATGAAACTCATCATGTATTCAAAATGTCTGGGCTGGTAGTGGACTTTGTTGTCATAAGAAATATCTTTTAGTACTTTATTTCTGGAGTGTGACACAAGAGATTTTAAAAATCTATAAAATCAATCAGATGATTTCTGTGAAAGTGTTATGAGATACACAGCTGAAAATAGCTTTATAACAGTCAGTGAGTTTATATAAATCCCATACTACATCAAGGAGAAAAGACATTAATTTAGTATTTTTATTAGAAAAAGGAGTGACAAAGATGCATGGAAGAAAATCCAGAGAGGCCATAAGTGTGAGGACTGATCATTTTTCCCAAGCTCCATCAGGAAGTGAGAAGAATTGGGGGAAAAAAAAAATCACCCTACTATGTTGTAAAATAAGGTTTGCTTGCCGAGTTGTAACTTTTTTATATACCTTGTGGAAGAAGTCAGAAAAGGTTTTCTTCTATGAGATGTCACAAGGGAATGGCATGTGCTGAGGGCTGCTGTCTCTGAAGTGAATGGATACAGATACATCCATTTTCTTTCTTCTCTTTCTCTGTAGTTATCTCTAGATCCAAGGGGTAAAACTTGTGCAGAAAGCAAACCAGTTTAAAATGCTGAAGTTAAGCATAAGTTAAAGTACACTGATGGACATGAATCAAAGTATACAACACTTCGCACAATGGGATTTTTAAAACACTCCTTTTGGAGTAGATTGCTGGGAAATGCTCAGCTGCCTGAACCTTATTTCTCCTGCACCAGCGATGAGAACTAGGAATTTAGTGTTTTCCCGTTGTGGGGTCCTCAGCCAGGTATGGAAGTGGATGGTTCATCTTGCTGGAACAGCTGAACACCACATAGCTCCTTTAACACTGTGTCTCTGAGAATATACCATAACCAATGCTTCAGAAGAAATTGTAATCAATAATACTAGATGTCTTGGGAAAAATTACTCTTACTTGTCAGTGGAAGTGAGGAGTTAATATCCTAAACAATATGGAAGAAAGATATCTTCCACAGGGAGTTTTGCAGATAAATTTCACTTTGCACAAAAAAGTATTCCCCTGAACTATTTCAAATACATTAATCTTACTGTCTGTGAATGCTTTTCTGTATTTATATTATGAGAAGGGCATGGACTAACATTCTTTTTATAATTTCTGATTTAATATATATATCTTTACAATAACAGATTTTACTGTCTTGTATCAAACTTACTCCCCACTCCCTTCAAATTAATTAGTTCAACTGCTTTAAATCTTTCCTTTTAGGGAAGTTCTTGATCTTCTAGACTTCAATAATTATAATTTCCCTTCTCAGGACTTTTTGTATATGTGAGAAGTTTTAAATTGATCCCTCTCATATTCAATGATTTGCATTTCTCCATGTTGAATTTCAGCAGCCATTATGTAGTGTAATTACCTAACAGCTTTAGAAAGTCTTTTTTTTTTTTTTCTGACCAAATCTTGTCAAACCTAAATAATTTCATCCTCATATAGCCTCACGACAGGACTGTTTCTGTTTGATTGAATCAATGAGGAACATTAGAGAATTAGAGGGAAGACCGTGTCATCAATTACAGAATAGAAAATAATCAGAGGATAGTAATTTCTGGGTATTCTATTACTACTCAAGAGAATTTTAATTAACTGAGAGATAATACAAGCTGCGCTGGTTTTGGCAGGGATGGAGTTAATTTTCTTCAGCGTAGCTAGTAGGAGAATATACTTTGGATTTGTGCTGTAAATAGTGTTGATAACACAGGGATGCTTTTTTACTGCTGAGCAGTGTCTACACAGAGCCAAGGCTTTCTCTGCTCCTCACCCCGCTTCACCACTGATGAGGCCGGGGAGCAAAAAATTTACGAGGACACACACCTGGGACACCTGATCCCAGCTGAACCAAGGGATACTCCAACCCATACGGCATTATGCTCAGCATGGAGAGCTGGCCGATGAAGAAGGAAGGGAAGGACTGTCAGAGTGACAGCGTTTGTCTTCCCAAGTCCCCGCTACATGTGACAGACCCCAGCTTTCCTGGAGGTGGCTGAACACCTGCCTGCTCATGACAAGTGGTGAATTAATTGCTTGGGTTTTGTTGCTTGTGTGCAAGGATTTTGCTTTACATGTTAAACTGCCCTAATCTCAACCCACGAATTTTATCTTTTTGATTCTCTCCCATCTAACCAGCAAGGAATGAGTGAGCAGCTGTGTGGGGTTCAGCTGCTGGCTGGAGTAAAAGAACAGAGTTTTCTTTCCCTGTTCCTCTGAAGTTAGAAGGACACATCTGTTGTTATACTTAATTTCAAGAAAGATGGAACTTTGGTCCTCCAGTGACACTTGATCACACCAAAACTGAAAACATTCTTCCTATACATAAAACATTTTAAGTACTTTTACTTTTACATATACACACACAGAGGAATGAGGAAACAAGTATTATTATTAAATGTATCCAGAGAGAAGGCACAATGCAATCCCACAGGAAGAGTCAAGAAATTCTCTTTTCATGTCTTGACAAAAAAGCACAGAGAAAATATTTTGAATGCATGAAATACCTCCAGAATATCTTGCCTTTCAAAGATATTTTGATCCAGAACACAATTTGTGGCTGCTAGGGCATGCTTGACACCAGTGTTCTGTACGGCTTTTGTTTGGTGCCAGATTTTGGTGAAGTGCATTTGTGAATTTTCCTGCAAAAGGTGGTTGGATACCAACACTGAAAGCCCAACAGACTGGAAACCCCAGAGGGTGGAGAAGCCCCTTAGGACTGTGTAGACTGAGATTTTCAGTGAGGTCTATGGGATACCTGACATACCCGAGATATCAGATAGAGCAGTTTCTGGGGCTGAAAAACTGCAGGGTCCTAAAAGCAAAGCTTTAGATTTGAAGTTTGATAATCTCCCTAACTAAAAAGCTAGTGAAGGGCAGCCTTTTGGCACTATACTTGTCAACTTGGATACTTATGGGTGTTTTTTTTATTTAGCCACTTGTTCAGGGGCCCAGAGACACAATTTAGGAATCGCTATTACATTCTGAGTCACCCTGCCCATTTTGTTTTAATGCCAGTGCATATTACACACATAAATGCAGCTCTAGTAAAAGTAATCCTTACTTACAGTAAGAAAACAAAACTTTAAAAAGAGAAATATATAGTTCTCAATTTGTGTATTAGGGAACTCCTGCCTCTGTGTAACCAGGATGCCTTGCACTAGGCCCTTATCCTTAAAGATCGTTTGGATGAGGGGATCGAGTGCATCCTTCGTGGATTTGCAGATGACACTAAGTTGGGCAGGAGTGTTGTTCCACTGCAGGGAAGGCTCTCCTGAGGGATCTGGACAGACTGGATCAATGGGCTGAGGCCAGTCGAATGAGATTCATGGCATGGTGATGTTCAGTCAAAGGTTGGACTCAATGATCTTTTCTACGGTTCTATGATTCTATACTTCAATTAGTCTTAAATGATGACTAATACTTCAATTTTAATTTATTGCAATGAAAAATTCCATCCTCATTGTCTGGGCAGGTTCATGTTACTATTGTTTCTTTAGATACAGATGTTTACCTTGGATCAAAAATTCTGAAGTGAGAAAGAGTTTGTGCAAAGGAAGTTCTGCATCCAGTTACGCACCTGCAGAATTGTATTTATTAGTTGTAACACTATACATGTTTCCTCTGCCTACATATATTTTGCACTTTTTTTTGTATTCTATAGTGTATAATAGAAATATTAAATTCTTCTAATCATAATGGAAATTTGATTAAATTTGAAAGTTTACATCAAGAAAGTAATGAAAGCTTCACATTTTGAAAAAGAACCAAACTCATTTCCATTGTAAGGACCAAAGGAATGTCGGAATTACTCTTCCGTGAAAAAGAAATGATCATTACATAGATACCTTGTCTCATGCACCTGCACAGCTAGAATCTCTCAGCAGCATTTTTCTTGTTCAACCAAGCATCCCTTGAGCTCTGACTTCAGAGCCTTTACCTCATTCCCTTTCCCTCCTGATATACTTTCATTACCTGTGTGAATTAGTTATCTTCTGGAAAAAACTTCCAGTAATAAAGCAAAAAGGGAGTTTTACAGGGCAGACTGGAAAATCTCATCTGGATGCTGGCAAAATGGAGTAATCAGACAAACCTGAATACTGGCCAGACTGCTAAGTATTTATGTTACTTGAGAATCTCAGTCAATAATTAGGGTGCTACTGCCAAATTCTATGCATGTATGTAATTTTATCTCTTGAGCTTTCTTTTTCTGCAACAAAATTGCATTGAGTCCTGAAAGTTCCCATCAGTGCAAAGAAGGATACATCCTCTACTGGCCATGGACATTGCAGGTGTTGGAGGGTCTATTTGCATCCCATGGCTGTGCCTGAATCTCTAATCAGAAAACAGCTGCTGCAAAATACTGTCTCTGAAACAGAATAAGGGCAGCAGAGGGAGCAGGTTTGGGTTTTTTCCTACAGATGCTTCTGAAATGCAGCCTGGGTGTTATTACAGAAGATGTCTCAGCACAAAGGACAGCCTGGCAGGGAAGGTATGTACAAGGGACTGCTGTGAAAAGAACACAGGGGGGAAGGGAAGGATCTGTTCTGCACTGCTCAGTGCAGAGGCTGTGAGCAGAGTGTGTGACTGCTTCCCTGGGGAATATGTGCTGGTTTCACCTTGCCCACAGTGTGGGGAGATCCCAAACTGGACAACAGGGTCTCTGGGACCAGGGGCAGAACAGTGACTTCTCTACAGTTACCCCCAAGAAGCAAGACTACACAGAATATTCTGCAGAGGTGCAAGTTCAGGCAGAGTAGCATTTGGTCTTCTCAAATCAGCACCATCTAAAAGACACTTTAGGAAATAAAAATCTCACATGTTTGGCAGCTGGCCCATGCAGAAACATTTGCAGTGTCAATAATTTCAGTGCAGCTGTCACCTTACCCAGCTTTTACTGAGGTTGCCATGATGGCACATTACTGAGAATTTCCAAATAGACTTATCCGTCTTTTTATATATATATATGTAATACATCAATTAAAATACAGCCAAATATGCAAAAACAATACTTTTGAGAAAGGGCCGTAATATGCCCAGTTCTGAGCTAACCTGTTTTTATTCTTGTGGGCAATGTTTTTGAGGATCAGATTCTATGCCTGAAAAGTGGGAGCTACAATCATGCTTGAATACTGCTTGAATTATAGTCTCAGAAAAGTATGTTTTACATGGCATAGGAAAAGGGTAAAGTAAGGATATGTAATAAAAGGGTTGTCTAGTAAAACAGGTTACAAACTAGCTATCTCTGCCTACAGAGTCTCTCTGTCCCTTCCTTTCTAATCCCATAAGAGAACTTTTGCCTAGGTTTTTGCATTGCTTTGAGATTATAGCTGGGAATTTTTTCAAATCTATATAATTGCTGTCCTTCAAAAAATTTGTCTTTGGAAACTGTTTCCTAGCAACAATGTATTTATCATTCTCAGGCAAGGAAATGACATCTTGCCATTCAGATACACTAATTGTGATTTTTTTTTTTTTTTTTAAGACAAGGAAATAGCATGCACTCAATGCAACATTAAATTAGAAGGAACAGAATTAAGAAGAAATAATGGCAAACATGACTGGGAAAAAAACAACCTAATAATATCTATTTGCATATGATGATGGAATTTCTTGCCAGCGAGGCTGTCGCTGCCATACAAAAACAAACTGATAGTTCCTAGACACATATAACTGACTAGCATCCATTACTTTTAAAAAGCAAGGAGGTAGAACAGCATAATTTAATGATCTACAACTTTGAAGATATTTTGTAATGGAAGTGTACTTCATCTTTCTTCGTTAACATCAGCGGCGTGTCCTCTGCTTGTATCTGACGCATGTGAAGAGAAGAGCTGTGCATGTCACCAGCTGGTGACTGTAGGTCCTTAATTCCACTGATGTCGTACAGTACTGTCAGAGTACTGTCAGGCATTTTGTTACATTTTTCTCTGTGCTTCTAATGCATCTGTTTTAAAATATTTTCTCAGCATGAATTTCGGGGACGCTAAATGAATTAGACTTTAAGTATATTTAAGTTTATTCATGCTTTGTTACTAAACAGGTGAAAGAGTATTATCGTGATGGTGTATCTTAAGCCAGACCATTTTGCCCTTCTGATAACGGGATGCTCAGCAGGACGGCTGTCCTGAGCAGTTCTTCAAAACTCTGTGTTTGTGGCTGAGGACAAGTATTGCCTGAAGGTAGAGTGGAAAGCAATTCCTCTAAAGCAAAATTATTAGTACTAGAATCAGCAACATGATGAGTGTTCATTAAGAAATGTGCAGATATGCAAGGTTTATTATGATTTGGATTACACTTTCCTATATATTGACACCAGATTGGATCTATATAACCTGAAATCATTTGATCTTAAGTGCTCAGCTGTATCATACTGGACTTTGTATTTCCTCTTTTTTTTCCTGTGCTTCCCTGTCTTTTTAGTGCTCAATGAGGCAAACAATTTAAGTGTGTAGGCATTGAAGGCAAAATACTTTGTGGTACTGTTGGGGGAAAAGAAATTGATTTTATGTGGGAGGACAAAATTCATTATTGGTGGAAGAAAAAATATTATTTCTATAGTTCCATTTAATTACACAAATCATGGCTTACAATATGTGCTCAGAATATTAGCTTGATTGCCACATAGACAGATAATTAAGTAGAAAATGTTAAATAACTTTCATTTAACAGTGAAATTTTGTGTTTAAAAATGCTCATAAGTATTCTCATCAACCTCCTTTGTCATGGTACTGTTGATTGGGGAAGCAGGAAGAAAATTAAAGCAGGTGTCAGCTGTAAATTTTGAACCTGGAGAGTTGTGCTATCTATGAGTTGCCCAATTGAAAAAAAAATCAATAGACGAAAATTATTTATGTTTAAACCAGACCAGTTTTTTAAAATATGGAAAGTACTACACAATAACAGTGTAAAAAAATCTCTCCTTTCCTCACCTTGATGTTGAAGAAATAAATAATAACAATAGTTGTCTGTAAAAAAGAGTATATAGTACTGCTTTTTAGCATATTTTCATAACTTTATGCGGAAGCAGCCATTCTCAAGCAAAAATCCATTTCATTAATAAGCTAGACACACTGATACTGTGAAGAGTAGAATGACTGACAGAGCTGGCTGGAGTTTTTTATTGCTTGATTCTTATTCATGGTAGAGCTTTCTCTGAGTTATTTGCTTTTCTTACTATTAGGAAGCAGAAATAACAAGTATCTGCAAGAGTAATATAACAGTATTCAGGTAGAAATGAGTTGTCCCATGTCAACTGTATGAATTTCCACTCTCTGGAAGCCTCAGTATCCCATTGGCAAGAAGTTGAATGTTGCTTAGAGTGTATCAGCTACCACTAGCAGGGGGGATCCTTCTGAAATATAATGAAAATCTCTCAGGATGAAATTCCCTTATGGACTAGAGCTAGTAATTACACGCCTCGAGGGCTAAAAATAGCTCTTTGACAGTATTAAATGTGCTTGCTAGGATACTGAGTATTTAATTCAATTTCTTGCAACCCTTTAAACATAAATTAGCTGATTGGTCCCAGTAGACTGGAGGCTATGGTTTTAATCTTCAGAATTATCAGCTCCTTCTCAGAGACAAAGCAGGAGCTGAATAACCCATGCCAGACTGAGCTGGAATATGTAGAATTTCACAGGATTGAACTGGCTGGCTTTTCATGAAACAGTTATTGTCTTTTGGGAAAGTTTGTGTTTCTCTCGTCACCTTCTGATTAGAATAGCTCTTATCGCCAAATTAGAAAATTAGCTCATTTTTCTAATTGTTATTTTATTGATCTTAATTTTCATCAGCATCCAGATTTCTTGTGCTATGCAGACAAAGTTGCATGCATTTTTCACTTCGCTGATAGTTCCCAACAAACTGAGCAATATTTAGGAGACATAAGTAGCAAAACTTTGGCATATATTTTTTGCATAATGGTTGGGACTAAATTTTACAAACTATAAAGGCACCTGAAATATTAACATGTTAATAACCAAATCTACACTAAACTTCATCAGCTTTATGCCTCTTTAGAAGGATTTGCAGCCATCAGGTATCTTAGGCCTTTGAAAGCCTGGTATTAAAGCTGGCAAGAACTTCATTTTCATAGTGATGCCTTTCCTACTAAAAAGAACACTTATTACAACATGTTTTGAATTTTGCATGTCGTAACATATAGAGGAATACATCAAGGAAATTAGCTTTTCCTGTATTTGGCCAAGAAGCCGTGGATACTTTTTCCCTACTTATGTGCTCTAATGAATTTTGTTAAGCTTTTGTCACTTCAACTTGGTTTATTTCAGCGTAGTCTTTCTTGAAATGACACACAGAAACCACATCAACATCTGAATGAACACTGAATTTATTTGCTGGGGACCACTCTTGGACAATATGCATTTATATCAAAAGGTGAATGAAAATATTTCCTTTGAACTGCTCATTCATTTTACACAGTTTTAAATATTTTGGGCTCCACACAATTTAAAGTGCTTCTGCAGACACACTAACACAAAATGGCTGACTGGTAGAATACAAACTAGTTGAAGGAGAAAATTGAGACATGCATTAAAACCTCTGGTAGATAATTTTTAATTATAAACTACTGTTAAGATTTGCTTTGCAATGATACAGGGACCTTTTGTTCCCTATGCGTGTGTGATACATATCTTGGCTGTGTAGCAAAAGACACCTAACTATCTTTCTTTCATAATAGAATGCTAAGCTGAATTCTGGGCCATTAGAAGCAAATTTTGTGCATATAAATATGTGGAAAACACCCTCTTATACAGAACAAGAGAAGCCCTTAAAAATATCAATTACTGCCAATATTACCTCTTTGAGCATAGAAAGATCAATTAACATGTCTTAGGAAACTGTCTTTCTAAAGCTGAAATAAGTAGTCAGCAAAAGATAATAATGATGAGCAAATGTGAGGAAATGCTAATAAATGCTGCAAAAAGTAAAATAAGACACAGTAAAAGAGTGGTCAGGACAAACTGGAAGGCTGACTTGCTAAAGACTACTCAGCTACAGATGCATTCAGCAGCATTTGTTTCAATGGGCTTCACCACTACTGCAGGGCCAACATATGTGCACGTACACACGTGTGGGGCTGTGCATGCATTTGTATATATTTACAATATTTTATTTGTATATATTTATTTGTATATGCTTACTACGCTAAGTAACATCTGATACAGGTCTCTGCTTCTGGAAACAGGCCCCAGCATAAAAATCTTTCACCAAAGCTGTGATTTAAAGTTACAGATAAAGTTGTAATAAATACTGACACCTTTTGCAGTTCAATTGGACTTTTTGTAGAGAGGGTAGGGGTCCCATCCTCTTCACAAAATGAGAGATTTCAGTATACTCCCACAATACCCAGCTGATGGGCATCTTTACTGGGACTCATCTGCTTGCAGCAACAGAGAGCACTATTGGTCTTGAAAGGTTTTAATAGCATTGCATTGTTATACAAGTGGTATATGAGTGTCACAGAAAGAAAGGAATTCAAACGAGATTTATTACAAACAAACTAGTGACAGAATTAGAAATGGGACCTTTATATCCTGAGTAATTTCTCTCCATACCATCTCCAGTGTTTGTACATCAGAAAGCAACAAGTTTTCAAATCCCTTTTTAAATTAAACTTTGCTGAATATCCCAAGTTAAGCACTTGTGCAGTGCTGCACAACATATTTTCCTGCAGTTCAGGACTGATCTTCATTTCAGCACTCTCATTCAGGCCTGAATGAATCCAAGTTTGAAATCTGTAGCTCATTCTCACATGGCTTATTTCTAACAATTTAATAGCATTAATAATTTACCTGAGTTAAATTATACAACTAAAATTCCACAGTATTGTTGAATACATTCATTTGTTACAAATTATTGCTTCTGCTTCCAGTAATATCAGTCGTTTATTGTTAATTAAAGATATTACTACATTAAGAAAGCAATTCATTTAGTGTCTTTTGTTAGTTTGCCATTAAAAAAATTACTAATTGGTATTAGAGACAATGAATCAACATCATTTGACATAACCCACTGTCTCCTGTGAGTCAAAAGTAATTTTCATTTCACTACGAAAATCTACAATTCTTCCAGGGACCTGTTTTGCTGTTAACTCATATCGGTAATTATCTTTAGTGTTGAGGGAACTGCACCTGAATGCAACAGGCAAGTAAACATCATCCTTAAAATTTTAGCACTATAACTTTAATATTCTTTCATGATGCTGTTGAAAGGGTTTGTATTTTCTATGGTACTTTTCCCATCACTCTTTAATAAAAACCATTCTATTGAATAGATCTGGGAGAGAATATTGCTACTATCTCTTCAGCTTTCTGGTAGATGTTACTCCTTTGTTTATCCATGTGCTGTGAGTACCCAAGATAAACTTTCACTGATGTTGACTTTCAAATGCTTTTTGTAACACACTTTTTTTTCCTCCCCATATCTTACTTTTTTGGATCTGCACATGGTAGACTCATGCCAGTCCCAGAGACAAATGTTCAGTAGGCCTTTTTAACAACTTTTAAAAATATCCTTTTCCAAGTAATCCTGTGCTCCACACTGCTATGCTACCAGAGACGTGCTGAGACATGGATTGGTAACAGAGGCACATTCCTTTTTATAGAGATGACCTTAGGAAATGAATAGCATTTTAGCTACCAGATTTAGAAGTTTACTTTGTCTATCAACGAGGAGAACAAGGGTCACATAGTGTATGTGCTGTTTTCCTTTTTTTCTCTGAAAGCCATAATTTTCATATTTCAAGCTAACAAGCAAATGCCTAATTATATTTCATAATACCACTTCAGGGCATTTCACCATTCCCTTTGTGAGAAGAGACTTGGAGATCCTAAAAATGCTCCTTAATGCTTTTTAAAAATTATTTTATTTTATTATAAAATGATGAGAAAAGAAACAGAATATGCACAATTCATGAGAAATATGAGAATTAAAAAGCTTTGATTCCATTTTTTTCTTATGTCCCTTATTGTAAGACTGCAGGCTTGCAATACTTAGCAACACACTTTTAAGTCTACATTTACAAGTAGTGATTTCTAACATGAAAGCTACCAGCATCTTCAGTCACATACGAGACACAAAGACAATGTTCTATCAGACATCATACAAGAAATAAAGTAGACCATCCCCTGGCTTGAAAGAATTTACAGTTTAGGCATACTCGCAATTTTTTGCCTGCAAAAAAAAGAATGTTAGTACTGACGCAATACCGTATTAGTACCTATACAAAAAGGTACATGAAGCTTAAAATTTTCGAGAGCTTGAAAAAGGTCTGTTCAACACTCTGTGTGTATCCATGGCAAAGCCACATATATAATGTAAACCACCTTTGTGAATCAAGCCCCTAAGAGCAGATATGGTTCTCCGACACTGAAGAGAAGTGTTCACTTGCAAGTTATGGAAAAATAGTCAAATAACAAAGTAAGAGTGTTTTCTCAGCAGCCTGATGACACCTTTTGACTAGAGGCTGAAAAAAAGCACTTGGTATACTCAAGATGTATGGGGAAAACAAAGGCAGGAAGACAGCTGAACAAACACCCCCCTCACTCACCCAGACCCAAACCCAGTACCAGGAAGAGGATTAAACTAGCCAAAAATCCATGAGTAGAATAAATGATTTGATGATTTGGGCACTAACAGGAACATGGCCTTATTATCATCTCTTTATGCATCAGTTTTATAACATTCTCACTGTGAAATGAATTTCTGTTCTGTTTTGTATGGAATAAACCAGACACAGATTATTATGGTTTTATTTTTGGTTTTAAAGGTACTCAAGAATCTGCTTAGTTTGTTTCAGCCACATGATTTTTCATGCCTGAAGAATCAATTTACAGCATGAAAAAAGATATTTGTGACAGAGAATATTTCGGTTGGTAACTACAGGTCTTGTAGCAAGCCCAGAGGTATGTAATAATGATAAAACCTTTAATAATTTCAAAGAGGAAGAATAAAAGTAGCAGTACACAAGATTCAGCTGCCTAAAATATTAAGCTGTTGCAGTAAAGCTGAAAAAGACATGAAGCATTGTAAATCTACAAGTAAAAGAGACCCTAAATTTTAGGGAAGAAAAGAAACGCTTATAATTTTCTCCAGGAATCAAAGCTAACAGTAAAGGTTAATGCTCATTTAACTCTTCTTTTGCAGAAAAAAAAGAGTTACAAATAATTAAAGAAAAAGTAGTAAATTTGTTGTTTCACATAAATATAAAAAACATCATTAGCAAAAATGCAATTATGAAATATTTTTCTTGACCTGTTAGTGAGATGTTCCTTTTATGCCTACTGTATGTCCACATTTTCTGCAGTTATATAAAGTGTCTTGTGTTAATAAATTACTTGCTTTTGTTTTTTTTTTAAAAAAAAAATTTAAAGCACAGGCAATTAAGGTTTAAAAGGACTGTTTCTATTTGATAATGAGATGGATAAGCTCAGTTCATAAGCATTTGGATTCAATCACCATCTAAACTCCCTGTGAGAAAGTTAAACCTCAATACTTGATGCCACTACATACACTGCAGGTTATATACAGAGAGATCTTAAACAAAAACTGAGATAACCATATGAGTGAAAATGTGGGATTGCCTTTTCTGAAAACAGAAAATGTTTAAGGCCATACTCTTCAAAATAAACCAATGGAAATAGGAATGCAGCATGCTACACGCAGAAGCAGGGGCCAGTTGTTGGAAGGAGCAATATTCTTGTTCTGGAAATGCTGTATTTACTAACACTAGTAAGAAAAGAAATTCCTATTAAAATGTTATCTAAGGAAATTCAGGAAAATACTCAAAGAAATTTTAGATTTTAGATTAATTTTAAAATTTCCTTCAAAAAAGAAGTTGAAAAGATGTTTTTTAAGAAAAGAAGTCTATCAAATAGATTTTACTGAAAAAAAAATCAATTAACATATTCTATGGGAATCTGTAAAAAAAGGACTAAATTTGTATAGGCTGTGAGTTGTGTATTTTTTCATACTTCTCATGAAACAGCTGACACATGGTAACTTGTTAGAGTGCCTAAGCCCTTGTACCTAAACCTTACTGCATGATTCATTAGTTTTATTACTGTGTGAAAGTATTTTATTTATTCCAGTTAGTGCTCGTACATGAATAATATAAGAACTTCTAGTGAACTATATGGGGGAAACAAAATTTCGATTATATGCACTATGAGACAAGCAGAATATTTGACAAAGGATGGTGAGATGTTCCTATCATACGGACATACATCATTATTATTGGTGGTCTAGAGCACATGAGATCCTTATTGCACTGCTAGCATCTGTTTTATCATCATCATTTTTTAATTTTCTTACCACAGCAGGTCTTTGATCCACAGCATTTGTGAAGGGAAGGGGAAAACCTCCATGTGCTGTATTGTTCCAAGGGCTCTCTTTAACTGAAACGGGGAGAGACAGAATGTTGAGTCAGTGGAGGATCAGAGGAGACCCTTCACCTGTGAAACTGTTCGTTAGGTGACAGGCTTCTTCATAATTAAAAAGCAAACTCTTTGCCAAACTCATGCCAAAGATTATACCAATTTTTTACTTGATAATTGGGTTAAAAGACAAAGCCTGAACAGTAATACAAAAACAACTGTACAGGATTTTGAAGGCACAATTACTTTGGTCAGCAACTAAATGAAATGAAAGAAGCAAGGGAGATTTTTAAGATGCTCAAAGGATCATGGCAGGGAGATAGGTGCTCCTTTTTTCTAACCAAGTACAAAACTTGGACCATGTAATAGAGCTGTTTTTTGCCACCTTTGAAGAAAAAGACATTCTGAATTTAAGATGATTAGTGATCATAATTATGTAGGTAGAACATGAACAGCTAAGCAGTGGTATGTACTGGATGTACATATTTGATTTATTGAATGCTTCTTCTGCAAGAAAAATCTCAAATATTCCTACTTATTTCAGAATTTCTGAAACAAATTTAAATCTGTAGTGGTTTTCATTTATTCTACAAAGTAAATTTCTTCATTCTTTGTAACAGTGGCAGAGAAATTCTTCTCACAAAGTTCCAGGATTCAGCTTAGGGTTCTGGAGTCTGCTGTCTGCTGTAGGCTTGCGTCCAAGCCAGGTTCTCTCACTGGATTTAGAGTGGTAAAGAGGAGAGGCATACTATCCACTGAAGTAATAAATGATGGCAGAAGCTCCTTTTTAGGGATAAAAGCAATCTTAGACCTTACCAAAGTTTTGAGAAGAGTTCTTAAAAAAAAAATACCAATAAATTAGTTTATTTCATGCAGTTCCTGCAGTCCCATTTCAGGTATACTTTTAAGTTGAAAGTATTAAACTTTTTACAAAAAACTATTAATACAGTCTCTCTTGTAGATGCTGCTGCTCTGATTATATACTTTTTTGGTAATTTCTAATAGATATGACAAAAATCTTTGTTTATCTCTTCAATGCTCTGTCATCTTAAATTGCTTTGTAGGTCAGCAATTTAAAACTGAACATATGTACTTGGATTCATGTCTGTTTGCAGTTTGAGGCTGAGGTCAGCAAAGGTGGTTGCTGACATCCCTGTACTACACACAATCTGTGGGGGATGTGAGAGCTACATCTGAGCTACATCACCCTGGTGGGATGATGAAAACATCTACTTGAAACATCATCACTGAGAAACATTGCAGAGAGGATGGTGCAGTACTGATGATCCTCTGTTTTCCTATTTGTTCTATAATTTTCAAAACAAAATTGTGGGTCTCAGGAATTGATGTAAGAGTTATAGCCTACTTCTTGCATAACCTCTGTTTCCAGCTAGGTAATTAACTTCTCAGAAATATAAACCTAAATCGTCCTCATTCTTAGGTCACGGCAGATTCAGCAGTATATGGTCCCTGGTGTTGTCCCAGACCACACAGCAGGAACCTGGGAGCACATTCCAGCTCTCTGGAGGACAGATCATGTCTTAAGCATCCCCCCATCTAAGTCTTGGCTACCTGTCCTCACATCTTCAAATGCCACTTTGAAGTAAACCCTGGCCCAGGGACAGAGCAGAAATCTTAACTCCACTGCAGGACTAGACTCACCTCGAGCCAAAATAAGGGAAAGGATAATTTTCTGTTCTCACACCACAGACACAGACAGCTTTGGTCCTCTCCATGATGTCTGGGCCATACATGTGTTCTTCCTGGATATGTGTTCTTTTCTTCAAAGCCGAGTGTGTTTGGAAAGGATGCTGGCTGATTTCACCACAGCTGGCATCAGGGCCACCACGAGCACCCAGCGTTTGTGCTCTCACTGGAACTACAGCCTGAGCAAGAGTTGGGTGTCATATGCCTGTCACTGTGCTTTTCTTTCCAGTAGGCCTGCATGCTGCAAAAAAAAAAAAGTTAATTAATTCTTGTGTGACAGTTTGGTGATATTTTTGAATATTTTCAGAAAAATTCACCTAGCTCTAGGTTATTTTCTCACAGATAATTCCTGTAGTTATAAGCCTTCATCAGTTGCCAAATATGGCCGAAGCAACCACCAATCTCATCAGAGCACAATCCACTGTCACAAATCTGAGCATCTGCAAATATTCTGCAGTCATGGTTCTAGATGCTACAGTTCGTGTGTGATGTGTTATCTTTAAGGATTATAGCCACACATCTTGGAAAATTGCAGTCAAATTTAAAAAAAATTAAAAATTGAACATGCTCTGTTTTTCAAGCACTGGAACTGAAGACAGCTCTGGGCTCGCATCTTCCCCCCACAAGAACTTCTGCTCTTGAAAGTCTCTCTTGCCTTTGTTTTCTTGTTTGATGCCGTAAATCAGACACCCAAGAGACAGAGGGGAACTAGGACAGACTTTTCAAATGCAACAAACAGAGCAAATGTAGCTGGGTGGCTCGATGGCAATTCTCAGTGCCACAAAGATTAGAGAGAAACACTTTTTCTGAACTGGCACAGAGAGGAGAAAAAGGGGGGAGCCGGGGGGGGGAAAAATTAAATATCTATCTGTAATTCCTTTTACTTCAGCTAAAGATGTTGCCATGGGAACTCCCAGCAGAGGAGATGGAGCACTGGACCTGGCAGTTTGTAAGAGCTGGTTCAGGCATAGCTGACTTGTTTCTTGTGATATTCGAAGAGGGGAGAAAAATATAAAAAATGTTTTGTTTACATTTGTCTCCAAAGTAAAACTTGAAGCCATAAGTTGTCAGCTTTGCCTGCCATAATGTTTATTATCTTCACTCACTATTACTAGGTCACTGTCTCTGGAAGAAGAATGGAGTGCAAAAATCATCGGACAGACAGCAATTGAAAGCTTTTATACTGCTGCTCATTCTCTACACACCGAAAGTGATTTTTGAACAGACAGTAAATATTGGTATTCCTGAGAACTGGCACATGGTCCTGCTATGGTAGTTGCTAGATTTCCTGTCAGATGATTTGAAACGGTATGGTTTATATAGTACAACCTGTCAGAAATGAACATGTATGTATTTTCCGAGTAATGAGCGGAAAAAGCTTACCATAGTTCCTAGAGATATTCTGTAGTGGTACACCAGTTCTGAATACAATCCAATCAAAAATGCAAGCAGCAGTACACTTATTTGTGGTCCAAAAAGCATTCTTACCGTTCTATGTGAATTAAAGTGTGAGCAGAAGACTTGAAATTATTAATTCATAAGATCAATGGGAGATGGAGCCTCTAACCATTAATACCAAGCATTGTATTAGCCCAATCAGGCTTCAAAGTAAATTAAATATGTAATATGTAAATTGCTTTGGTGAAAACTAGTAAGAAAGCATGACACTGAATGTGATAACTGAAATCAGCTGAAGTCTAGAGAATGGGCTACCTAAGCATATTCTAAGGGCAGAAACGTTCTGGTGATGTTATAGAAGACCTATTGATACCCTTACTACAAAGAAAGAGAGACTGTTCATTTACAAGTTTGATCTGATTCTTTTTATGCTCCTTCAGATTCATTTTAAAATATAGAAGAATTGCTTCAGAGAAATACAAAAGATTTTGTCAGAGTCTGTTTCACCTGGTGGCTTCTCAATGCTAACAGTTAATATGGCCTAATAAAAGGATATTTAATCATTATATCTCTAATTAGTCTGTTGCTATTAATAATCTGGTGGTAGATTTTGAAATTTTATCATTTTGCAGAGGATGATGTCTAATATTTTAGTTCTAAAACTTCAAAAGCTCTTGAAAGGATCTGAGCAAATTATAAATACAACTCTCACCTTTTCCTATTAACTACTATAAGAAGTGGGCGAGAATCCTGGATATATACCAGGATGTCCTGGAATAGCCGCTTATATTTGAGGAAAAAAACTTGTAAAACTTGTGGGAAATTTCAGTATTTGTATTTTCCATTTTTACTTCTGTGATAGTCACAGATCAGACAGGAGGTATAAGTAATTCCCTAGTAGAAAGAAATTACTCTGTCATGGCATTTATCAGGTTTCTTTAGCTCAAGATTTTTTAGCAGCAATTGTTGTCCTAGGAATCACTGCTATGGAAGTATTAAACCAAGCCCGTCTTTAAGGGATGTATTATGCTGCTGCTTAATTAATTTGGTACCTTTTCCTAAACCTAAATTAAAACAGGAGCTCAAGCATGAAAAAACCCTCGTGTTAGGAGCAATAATGTAGATAGTTGACTCCGGATTCTCAAATGCATATTTCCATATCCCACAAATGAATGCAGAGAGTTTATTTCTCATGTATATATATATATATATATACAACTTCTTACAGGTTTTAGAACGAAACCTCTACACCTCAACTGCAGTACAGACTTTGAACTTAATATTTCTCCACCATTCTTGAGCATTTTCAGGTTTGTATTTTTTAATTTATTGTTTTTGTAGCACGAACTACTAGTCTTGAGCAGCAAAAGAAACAAAGAGAAACTTCGTTTCACATTGACACATCTTTTTAAATGTCATGTGACTGGCAAATCATAGAACCATACAATGGTTTGGGTTGGAAGGAGACATTGCAGATCATCTAGTTCCAACCCCCCTGCCATGGGCAGGAACACTTTCCACCAGACCAGGTTGCTCAAAGCCCCATCCAACCTGGCCTTGAGCCGTTCCAGGGATGGGGCATCCACAGCTTCTCTGTGCAACCTGCTCCAGAGCCTCACCACCCTCACAGTCAAGAAATCTAATCTAAACCTATCCTCTTTCAGTTTGACACCATTCCCCTTGTCCTGTCACTACATGCTCTTGTAAATTGTCTCACCCCATCTTTCCTGTAAGTTCCCTTCAGGTACTGAAAGGTCACAATTAGGTCACCCTAGAGCCTTCTCTCTTCCAGGCTAAACAATCCTAGTTTTCTCAGCCTTTCCTCATAAGAGAGGTGCTCCATCCTCTAATCAACTTGGTGGCCCTTGTCTAACAGGTCCGTGTCTTTCCTGTGCTGGGAGCCCAGAGCTGGATGCAGCACTCCCAGTGGGGTCTCACCAGAGCAGAGCAGAGGGGCAGAATCCCCTCCCTGGCCCTGCTGCCCACGGTGCTCTGGATGCAGCCCAGGACATGTTTGGCTTTCTGGGCTGTGAGTGCACACGGCTGGGTCATGCCCAGCTTCTCAGCCCCCAGCACCCCCATGTCCCTCTCTGCAGGGCTGTTCTTGGTCTGTTCGCCCCCAGCCTGTGTTGATACTGGGGGTTGTCCTGACTGAGGTGCAGCACCTTGTACTTGGTCTTGTTAAACCACATGAAATTCCCATGTGCCCACTTCTCAAGCTTGTCCAGGTCCCTCTGGATGGCATCCCATGCTTCAGCAGTGCCACCTGCACCAGTTAGCTTGGTATTATCAGCAAATTTCTTTCCAATCCCTCTGTCATTAATGAAGATATTAAATAGCACTGGTCACAGTACAGACCTCTGAGGGGCACGTATCAAGGTGTCAAGAACAACAGATGGGATTACTTTGAATTGTAAGATAGATGCTTGCTTAGAACCTCAAAGGAAATCTTTCTACCTAGTATTATTACTAAAAGAAAAAAAAAAGTAACGAACGAAAACTAGAAAAGATAAAAAGGAATGCCTACTGCATTCAGAATTTATAGATTGGTATTTTGATACTTAAACTGGTTTACCAATATCAGAGTTATGTAATGGTCACAACTCCACAAACACAGGTGCCACCATGTAAAGATCAGTGTTTGACAATGAACAAAACCTTAAAAATTTTCACAGCGGTAGCAAATCATATTCATAAACTATCAATTGCATGTCGTATCCTACTTGAGTGCAACTGTAAACTTATGACAGTATGTAATTACTATCATCAACTATCTATCCATATTATTTCCAATTAAATATGAATTTGATTATTTGAGAGCTTGATAGATCTGAACAAAAAGATAGATACCCGATCTCACACCTTTTATTTTCATTGCATAAGCAGGCAAATCTCACTTTATGAGCAATGATCTCATGCTCCCACATGTGGTTTCATTATTCTCCTTTACTCTGTGTCAGAGCTTCCAGACAGTAGTATTTATCGGACCTACATGGAGGAATTGATGCAGACTACAAACAAAACAGAGTAAATTAAATCCACCTGTAATAGTCTCAATAAGTACCATTTTGAATTCCTCTTAAATAGATAAATCTGTGGGAAACACGTAGTGTTTCATTCTACATGTAGTAATGATTGTTCATGAGTATTTCACAGAAGCAACAGGAAAAGAGTTAAATAGAAAGAGTTAAATAGTTCCATAGAAAGCTGCAATATTTAGAGAAGCAGTCTTAACATTACCTGTAAGATGGATTAAACAAAAAAGGAAAAGAGCTGTTTCTAAAGAAAAGAGAACACCTTTGAATTATTAAAGGGAGAAGTTTGACTCAAGCGTCTTTTGTCTTTGTACTAAGTCAGAGGAGCATTTATTTCACCCAAGTCTCCAGCATCAGAGAGAGCTTTTAACAGTGGAAGTTATTTATTGTGAGGGAGTTTCTTTAAAGGTTTTTAGCTGAAGAACAGTGCTACACTGAGCGGAAACCGAACGATTTTCTCTTCACTTGAGCAATCTAATACTTCGCTTTAATTTCTAATGTCTCCCTCCACTGTTATTCTTATGTTACCTCATACATAATTGACAGCAACTTTATGAATTACTGACTGCACAATTGTTGCCTCTTTGGTGCTGATATTTTTCATCTAATGGAGTTCTGACTTTTACAATTTGCCACTAGTTGTAAGAAATGTTTTTAGTTCATGGCTAATATTAGAGATAAAAGTTTAACTTCATTCTTTATAAGAACCAGAAAAAGGAAAGCAAGCTGAGAAAAATAGTTTGAATTTATATGGTTTTCAAAAGAGTAAGACATTTCAAATTAAACATACTCACAAAATATAAAAATGAGAGAAAACAAATATACAAATGTCAAATAAGTGTATTTTATTAATGTTATTTTAGCTTCCCTGATTTTGTACTTTTGGATGTACAACAGTCCACAAAATGATCATTCTTGTAGCTATAAAGTTTTTGCTGTTATAGACAATTAAAAGGTATGGAAAAATAAAATATTTTACACCTAAATATAAATGAATATAAAATACATATAAATGAGTTTTTAAAATACAGTTTTTAAAATATAGGACTCCAGAATTTAAATAAATATAATTTGGCCTCTTTGTCTGCTTTATTGTGTAGCCTTCAGTTAGAGGATCACTAATTTTTTCACGTTTCCGCGTATAACAGTGAAAGTCTCTTTCACAAAAGGCAAGCTTTTATATTTGTAATGGTCAAATATTTATGTCATTAAAACTAATAGTTAATTTTATTCAACCTAGATTTCTCTCATTAATCATAGCACAGAAATTTATATTTGACACTTCTCCATTCAGATTTCCTGAGTCAAGACTCCCATAGTCTCCAAGCCAGACTTTTCTGGTGTGGAAAATAAGTCTGTCACAAATGAGACAATACACAGCTCATAACAGATTATTCCATCAATTCTGTCAGACTGTAAAATATTTAATTTAATGACTGAGCACCAGATTTTAATATAGACAGGCTGTATTTGGTTTTAAATTTTTGAACCCCACATTGGTTCAGTTTATTTTGAAGACCTGTCTTAATGTGTGCTGCCGAATGGTACTTACGTAAATTGTGACATTAAACCAGCTATTCATTGTAAAGTGCAATCAGAAATGCACTTTTTAGGTAAGAATCACAGGTGCACTTGCTAGGACTGTCATGTCACACTACTTGGTAAAAGAAACACTTCCAAGCTTAGAAGAAAGGACTTTAGAAGAATAAAAACGGAGGGAAAAAAAGCAAAAGGAAATGCAGTGGCATCGGTATGGGGTTGATGATTCAGTCTGCATCTATTTCTTGATGAGACTTCGATGGGCTCGCCCTTAGCCATCAGAATTTGGGTGAAAAATAAAAAATTGGTTGCTCAGTTTGCAAAATTTCTCTGTGATTGCTACTGCAATGCCTAATTCTAGAGGCTGTGTTTATGTCAGGAACTTTTAGGGTTCCAGCAGCAATAGATAAACATGAACTCAGCTTTTTTATTTGTGCGCTTACCCAGTCATATCTAATCAAGCATAAATACCAGGAGAATAGTCTTGCATAGGCAAGCACTTTAATAAGTTCATTTGATTTTGAGATCAGATAGGTAAGTGAAGGTCAGAATAAAAAGCAGGACTTCTGAGGAAGGATTTATTTTTGTAAGTTTTCTCAGGATCTGCAAAGTCCTTTGTGGATGTTTGTGTCTTTTTCCATGTTGCAATCAGGTCTGATTCCAGAATGTTCTCAATCCCATGGAATTCAGATTTATATTAAGAAAAAATTCACATTCATTTATGATATAGACATGCTATATTCCCCCCTTCTTTTGTTTATCTTCACTCATTTCATGCTTTTGTTTCAAGAATGTTCATGTAAAAAAGTCTCTCCATCTATAACTGCTGCTGGGTCTGGCTGGGTAATGTTAATGTCCTCCAGAAAAGCCCATATGCTGCTCTGTTTTGGCTTTGTGGTTAAAACAGTGCTGAAAACACACCAGTCAAGAGCTTTGGCTGTTACTGAACTGTGCTCATGCAGGATCGAGGTCTTATCTTTCTCCCACTCCGCAGTCCACGTGAGTGTGCTGGGAGTGGGAAAGAGGCTAGGAGGACAAAACCAGGATCCAAACTGAACAAAGGGCTATCCCATCCCATCTCATCACATCCCATCGCATTTCATATGATGTCATCCTGCACAATAAAAGCTCAAGAAAAGGATAGGAGTGGTGGACATGTGTGGTTATGGTTTCTTTCCAGGTAACTGTTGTGAATACTGAGGTCTTCCTTTCCCGGATGTGGCTGGACCGCTGCCTGTTAATAGGAAGTAGTGAAAAGTGCCTTTTTTCATTCTCCACTCAAGGGTACATCTTTTGCTTCACTTTATCTTGATCCAGGAGTTTTCTTGCCTTCTTTCTCTTTTCTCTCCATTCCACAGCAAGTGGGAATGAGTGTGCTCTCAGTCAGTTCTGGGCTACCCAGTATCCAGAGACCTGGTGGCACTCTAGATAGTCCAGCAAAGGTGGCCACTGAGATGGCTAAGAGACTGGATCATCTCTCATACAAGGAAAATCTGAAAGAGCTGGGACTATTCAGTCTGGAGAAGACAAGGTTCAGTGAGGAATCTTATCAATGTAGGTAAGTACCTGAATGAAAGGTGTAAAGAAGAGGGAGCCAGGCTCTTTTCAGTGGTGCCCAAGCACTGTGGACAAGCTGCAGTGGGCACAAACTAAAACACAGGAGGTTCCCTCTAAACATCAGTGAACACTTTTTTATTTGTGAGGGTGACTGAGCACTAGCACAGTTTGACTAGAGAGGTTCTAGGCTCTCCCTTCTTGGAGATATTCAACAGCCATCCTGGGAAACTGGCTGTAGGTGGCCTTGCTTGAGCAGGGTGTTTGTACCAGATTTCCTCCACAGGTCTTCTCTATCCTCAACCTGTCTGATTTAGTGACCGGCTCTGTTGATGTCTGGCTGATAGCTGGGTCAACCCACCAAACCCACTTTGAATTCTTAAATGCACACAGAACTTACAGGAATCAATGGGGGCTGAAAGAAGCTAGACATCATCAGGAGTTTCAGAGAGAATTCTGATGTTGTAGAACATCAGTCATTATGAAATAAGGCAGGAGAGAGGACCCTTTCCTTACCTCCTCAGCTAAAGTTATTTGCATACTTGGATTTCTATTAATTGCCTTTTTTTTTTTTTTTGTTACCATGAAATATCCTGTTTCAGTGTGGGATATTATTTTTTTTCTGTTCAGTTGCGTGCATCTTGCCTAATCAGTTCCCTGCTGGGACCACATCTTCAAGTCACATACCCTGGTTCTGATTCATAGCTCAGTTTCAGGAACTTAGTCTATAGCATTTAGGCATCCTACTGGCTATATGGGTAAAATTTAATATCTTGTGGCAAATGGCTAACTAGATCTCTGTTCTCTTACAGCCCTAAGTTCTAAGAAATAAATTTGTGGCATCAAATCTCAGAGGAAGATTGGAGAATTATCTTCAATTTTAAAAAAAATTTATTATGGCGATTTAGAATCAATTACAACCAGCTGTTTTGTGACTGTGTATGGCTAATAACAAGTATTGCCACAGATATCAGATATTACTGACATACAGTTATTGCTCTCATCCTTTGGAAATGGGATAGGAATAGACTGAGGAGATGGAAGTGTCTCTGCTTTCTTGACAGAAAATTATTGCACCTACATCAAAAATATCTATTTCTTCATTTTACTCCACTGAGTTCTCTTTGTTGAATTGCTCACTTTCCTGATTTTCCTGCCCTCTTGCTTTTACAGGCATAAAGTTACTTTGGGAAAACCTGTCTCTTCCACTGGGAAATCAGCAGTGGCAAATTAACCACTATTTGGCAACCTTTCACAGATGGTGCCAGCAGAATTTCAGCCTAAGTCAGTAAGAACAAGGCAATTTAAAAACATTAAAAATGCATTGACAGCAAAGAAATAAAAGCAGACATTCAGGTACAAGCCAGAATTGTTAAAAAGCTTTTGGACAAAACCAGGCCTTTTGTTTTGTATTAAGCACTTTATTTTGCACAGAGAATTTTGTAAGTAAAGAAAGGCATAGTAGTGTATTCTCTACTCAAGATGTTTTTGGGGAAAGAGGGTTGTAGTAGTTTGGTCTGATTAAAAACTGGCATCAAAATAAACATTCAAACCTACTGAATGCATTACTAATTTTTATTTTATTCATGATGGTTTCAGGTCTCGTCTATCATTTAGCAGTTTTCTGAAAGCTATTGTCTCTCACACACAGCCATAAGAATTTCATCCACATTTGTAAAGCCATCCATTATACATGAAGAGCTGTACTGTGACTGCTGTGGGGGAAGGGATTAGCAAGTGTATAAGGCAGTTCTATAAATATTTGTCCTGAACTGGGACCTCATTACGGTGTTTACTATAGGAATGTGAAATACTAGGCTTTCTGCCCATTGGTTCCTTTAGGAATGCATTTACTGCTGGTCTTAAAAATTCCTATTTTTTTCCACATTAGTATTACTCTAATGTGGATTTTTGGTAATTCTCATCTTTTTGAAATTATGAAATTCCATCAGCTAGAATTGTGTATAATATATGAATATGTACAAACCAGAAAAATTATTTAATATCTATTATAGATGTGACAGATTAAGATTTGATAAATCATTTATAAATGAATTTTGCTTTCTTGACAACTTAGGTGATTTCCGTTTTTCCAAGTGCAATAATTTTTTAAATGGTTGCTGGCAGGCAATTTATTAGGATATTTACTTGGTATTTAAATTTTCCATATTTAGCTGGGTGATCCGCTATATTTGATTTGAAACCTAGAGTGAATAGGTAACAGGATAAAATTGCTTATCTCTGATCTTTTGAGAGTTGGGTCAATTCCTCGTGAGATACATGAATTTTCTAATCTGTAACTGTATGTTACCATAGAACAACCTGGTCGTTGCATTGCAAGTTAGAATTTTCTGGTGAATAAATCAGAAAAAATCACAAATCTTAGGTGTGGGAGGAAACATTATAACTTACAGAGGTTGTGTCCTGCAGTTCTCTTTTGTTCTTATTTTCTGTTGCAAATATTTTGTTTTTTGTTTAACCTTTCTAAATTTGGTTCCTGATATATTGATTGAAGAGAATGCTTATACACTTACTCAGCCTTGATTTTACCAAGATAAGCCAACTGGGCCTTTTTAGTTTTGTCTCTCCATGCCACGGACCACCATTCTAGGTCTTTTTAACAGCAGTTCCTTAAGAGTCCTGTCTTTTTTTAAGTGCCATGACCAGCTTTTCACAGAGTTTTCTCAATAAGCTCCTTCCACCACTTTTTAGGTTAGTTACCATTATGTGGTATGCTACACAGGCAGAATGAGGGGAAATATCCCTATCTACCTTTTTCACAGTCCGTGCATAGCGATAGGTCATAGCCCCACTGACAAATCAGTTACAGCCATCTTTTAATGTTCCTTTGACATTTTCTGCCAGCTAGCCATGACTTTATTGCAGAAATTCATATCAGTCATTGAATATATGACCTTTTAATTGTGATACTCCATTTGTATAATTCTCGCCTACAAGATATTCAATTTTTCCTGTAGGATATTTTCACCTTCTTTTGTACCAGTCGTACTGCTATTACTCGATTTTAAGCCCTTTTACACATTTTTTTCTTTTATCCTTTGTCCAGTTCCAGCAGTACTGACCAGGATCACCATTCAAGCCTAGCTTCAAAGAGCATCCTGTATTTCATGGATATGTGGAATTAACAGTGGAAAAGCTATATCAACTAGTCAAGCCTAGCACCACCAAACAATGTAAAAATTAATTAAACTGTTTCTGGTGTTGAATCTAGTTTAAAGAACTTCATCTTTTAGTGAAAACTAACTGCAGATCTCAAGAACAAGCTCATTTTTTTCTAGAACTCTCTTCCATTCCACATCTAAATTAAATCTGTGGCTTCATGTCTGAGGCTCTGTAAGTTACAAAAATTACCAGAGGCATTTTTTCTGACACTCCTAACTCAGGTAAAAAAAAAAAATAGCATGCAGAAATCAGTTATAGACAATTTGTCTAAATAATAATTCTATGATTCTAAGTATTACAGGAAGAGGAGGAGATTGTTTTTCCCCCAGCTAACTAACCAGCCTGTTTAGGGAATATTATTGTAGGTTCTGTGATAAGAATATGTAAATCCCATATCCTCGTGGGAGCAACAGAGTTTCCACTTTTGGGAGGAGATTTATTTTTGTTCATCCCAAATACACAGAAGCAGTAAGACATATACCCTCAATGACCACTGTACCCTGAAGCCTGTATATGTCTACAACCTGCAGATTATTTCCAAATGTCACAGCTTGCAAGGTTCTTCTTTTCCAACAGGTAACAATTATTTTGCTGCTAGTTTAGGACTCCTCAGTGGCCAAGCCAATTCCCTTTCTGCAAGAGGAAAATCCTTCCAGGGTCACTAAAATAAGCTACCCAGGCCCAAGTATTGTTCATGTTTTTTTAACAAGGTGCAAATTTTGTTTATGATACAGTCTTACAGCTAGAACACAATCTGGTTTTTCATAAACTAATACTTTTTGAGTTGTGAATTATTTGAAAGGTAAATCAAAACACCAGTAAAATGTTTGCCCAGAAATGTAACTTTGACATAAAACCACAAAAGCGCTGGTATGGCAGATTGAAAGAGACTGCATCCAGAAATACACAAATTCTCAAACATTTATCATTACATTTTCATTCAGAAAGAAAAATATATTAATTTAGCCTAATTCATCCACCTTTTCCAGAAAAAGTATTGAATTTACAGATATCCACATAGTTAAAAAAGCATAGAAACCTGAGAACAGAATTGATAACAGCTTTTTTTCTGTGAGGAAAACCATATGAAAAGGATTTGGACAAGGCTGTGGATGCTTCAGGAATTCTGCAGTCCCTGGTTCAATTCTTAATTTTATTAGGTGCTTTAAATTTTGTGAATCTACATGTCCATCCGTATCTCAAAGGAAGCTATGATATTTTCTCTGTGTAAAAAAAGCAGGATGTTGTAGAACCATGTAAGATATTATATATGCTATGCTTGAACCAGAGATTTATTTAATTTACATATATTCTTTCATTAATTGAAATAAGAACAAGATTTATTGAAACATATAAGAACTGATTCACACTCTTAAATAATAAAACTTACAAAGATTAAACAGCACATTGGAAGGCAATATAAGCATGCCTGTAAGAGAAAAATTCAGATAAATTAAATTTCTTTAAAGCACCTTTTAGCCTTGAAATCTCAAATTTTTATGTGAATATCCCCTGTGTTTATCTAGGAAAGCTAGTTACCATAAATCTTTGCCTCAAAGAAAATTAGGAGCCATTTCACTGGTAGTTTTACAGGGGATTAGAATTTCATCCTAATTGTCTGTACAGTCTGACTTCTGGTATTACATTTAAAACTAAATTCCAGTAAAGAGAAAATTATTTTCTTTGCACTTTTGCTTAATAAGATGTTAATTTTTTTTGTTTCTGAAAATATTTGTCCGTCTCTCTTATCAATTTCTATAATCACTTGCATTGACCTTGCCAAGGTCTAACCCCAGCTGGCAACTAAGCCCCACTCAGATATTCACTCAATCCCCCCACGTCAGGATGGGGGCAGGAATCAGAAAGGAAAAAGTGACAAAACTCATGGGTTTAGTTTAGGAGAGTTTAATAGGGAGAACAAAAGCCACACATGCAAACAAAACATTACAAGTGCCTGCACCACTTCCCATGGCCCAGCCATCTCTAGGAAAGCAGGGCATCATCACGTGTAGCATTGACTTGGGAAGGCAAACGCCACCACTCCAAACCTCCCCCATTCCTTCTTCATCCCTCTGCATTATATGCTGAGAATGACTCCATATGGTCTGGAATACGCCTTGGGTCAGCTGGGCTCACCTGTCCTGACTGTGTCCCCTCCCAAATTCTTGTGCATGCCCAGCCTTCTTGCTGGTGGGGTGGTGTGAGGAGCAGAAATGGCCTTGACACGGTGTAAGCCCTGCTCAGCAGTACTGAAAACATCCCTGTGTTTTTAGCACTGGTTTAGTATAAATCTAAAACACAGACCCATACTAGTGACTATGAAGAAAATGAATCCTATCCCATCCCAAACCAGCACAGCCTCCATCTCAGGACACTGAAAAACCTGACAAAAGAAAGGTTCTTATGTAAACTATCTGAAAGAACATTTATTTTTGGTAGCGGCTTTTTAGGGGAAGCACTGGGCAATTCGAGTGGTTGATCACAGTTAATATTTATGTCCCCTCATCCCTTCTGAGTTTGTACAGGAACACAGTGGGTACGATTAGAGATTAATAAGTAGACACGATAAACATCAACGTGGCATAAAAGAAATTTTCAGATTTTAACATTGTATTGAGGGATATCATCAATTCTTTGAGTACTATTTGCACGGTGTGAAATCACCAGAGCACAAAACTTTTACAATTGAATTCCAAAGTGCACTCTGACTTCTTTTACCTTTGATTAGTCTCAGACAAAAAGAAATTCCACCATTATTGGAAATGACGTAATTAAGAGCTCCTCCAATATAATTAAGAGTCCTCCTGCTTAGATTAAATTAAATTTATGTCACGGTGAAAGTAGTGAAATCTAGAAAGTGAAAGGGTCAATAGAAAAGAAAATTAAATTAAAATAACTCCCTCATACAGGTTGAAATTTTTTCCTTGGCTGTGATTCATAGTAAGGCTTTAGAAAGCGACTAAGGTCTTCAAAAGGAACATTAAATTAGCTGTTGACTATACTAAGGTCTTTTTCCCCCTTTTTGTAAGAAAATGTATAAAAGCCACAAAATTTCAAAGAAGACAATAAAAATAATTAAGAGTGTAATCCATACGATTTCATCACCAGCTATAGTATTCATATATTTTCCTTAAATAAGATGTCTAATGGTTAGTACAGTGATTGCATTTGGGATCATATCAAAGTCTGATCTTGTGACCTCTGAGAATACAGAATTCCTTTAATTATTTCTCCTGCTAATCAGAATATGCCCTTATTCTCATTTAGTGAAAAACAAGCCAGTGTCGCAGGGCACCCTCTTCTCCTCCATTTCTCTAGAAACTCTTCCAGTGCTGAAGATTAAAACCAAAACCATCACAAATCTCAGTGCAATTTCTCTCCCTCAGGGTAGCCAATCCCTGAAGTTTTGTGTCCTAATTCTTTGCCCAGAACATTTTGACTATTATCCTCAAATTTTGACATGAATATATTTTGTGTTCTGTTAAAGATCAGCCAAGATCTTCGTACAGTGTTTCAGCCTCACAAATGAATGCAAGCTACTTCGGGTCAGAATGTTTTATTTTAGAATTTCCTTTTTCTGTTCGAATATGGCAAAATTTTTTTTTTAAATACTGCAGTTCTTTGAAATTAAAACCTTCAAGAACACACCGTGAAACGTTAGAAAATATTAGAAAAATATAATAGATATACATAGTAGTTAGATCATTTTTGTCCCCCTCTTTTCATCACTTTCCACCTTCTAAATAGAGCAAAAATTACCTGTTCTTTTTCCCTGGTTAGGGAAAATTGCACTTCAAAAATATCTCTGCTTTGTATGAATGTTGCTCTCCTCAGGATTTTTTATTGAAATAAAAGAAAGTTTTCATTCCTTCTCATGTATGATGGAGCTATCTAGAATACTGTAGATTTTCATAATCGATAGCGTTCCTTATTAATACCTTTTACCTTCAAAGTCATATATGAAGAACAACAAGTTTTGTCAAGCGTTGTGTACAGTTATGAATGGGACATATTTATGTCAACAGTAATTGTTCTGGGTTTAACGCTGGTCATTTTGTTTTCTTCACTTAAATTTGTAACATTATTCATCCTTCTGTAGTTCCAGTGAAATATTATAATGAATTTGTGGTGTATATGTCTCTCGCAACAGAATTTTACAAAGTATCTCGCCCATTTTTGTATATTGGTAAGCATGCTTTTAAGTAATTCATGCCATTTTGATTCAGTCAGGGACTGAAATTCAAAAGAGAAATATTCAAAAGAGAGCTGGAGCATTGCCTGCACCTGCGCTGTCCCAGGACCACAGATGCACAGCACCCCTTTCCTGTCCTCTCAGCTCAGACTGCCCCAGTCCCTGGTGGTAATGGGACCAGTTTAAAGCATCCAAGTTAAATGCTGGACATGAGTGAGTGCATGTTTTCCCCAGGGTAAGCAAGCTCTGACTGCCCAAAACCAAAGTAATTAGTTTCTCATCATGGAGTTGGTAGATTGACAGAGTTTTGGTGGATTCTTGTACACACCTAAGCTCAAAAAAGCAAAGCATTTTCATTCCCAACTCCAACATATGTCAAAAGAATTATATAGTTTCTTCAACTGCTTTTATGTTAGCAAAAATGCTTACCTGCTATTTTCTTCACTACTGGGAGAGACAGAGAATGGAAACTTTGAAACTACTTTTTTTGTTCCAAATAAAAATTATCAACACCCAAAGTTTATGAAGTAATATTTATAATGTGAAGTCATATCTATTGGTTCATACCATTTTCTACAAATGAGTTTTCTTTTTTCTTTTTTCCTGTTTCACCAAAACTTTGTAAACATAAAAGGTAGTCAAAAACTATGATCTTTTTTTCTCTCTTCCATGGTAACATTTTATCACAAACTAAGTAGGGAACAAAAATGAGACAAGCAGACAAAATAACTAGAAAGAAAACAGTTTGAGGTACCTCTGTTCATAAATACAGGCTGTCTGTACTCAAATTACTTAAATTTCAAAAAATTCATGCCATAAATTATCTATCATCTCCCAGAAGGAATATTAATTTACCTGGAATTACAATCCATTGCCTAAGAATTGTTTGCAGTATTATTTACAATGAAGCTAATCGTTTTGTATACCAAACAGAGAATACAGACAACAGCAGTGGTACTAATGTGCAACGTAAATACTTTTTAAAATAATTTGGGTTATTAGCCTTCAGCTGTCTCATTGTGCAATGTGACCCGATATACACTTACCTTTTACATTTAAGAATATTCACGTTCTTCCTTCCATTATGATAGAACAACTTGCATTATATTCCCAAGTGGAACTATAAAGTAGTTGGAGAAATAATAATTTCAAGGAGTGACCTGCTAAACATATACAAAGACATAACTGAGTTGAGTATTGAATCATTATTTCAATTATTTATTTTTGTCTCTAATTGTAAAAGGATGTCATATATGTGCCTAGTATAATGACAGTATAGTAGAATATTAAAAACTTTAAAGTTATTATTAAAATATGAAAATACTTTTATGTTTAAATATTGAATATCTCATTTTTACCAGCCAAAATCTATTATCGATAGTTATCTTTATATTTAGGTTGGCTCAATCAGACTATTTTCCCTCCTGAAGTGGAAAATCAATTAGTACAGGATTTGTTCTACTATAAAGCAAATATCAGATGTAGCGGTCCCATGGGGATCTCATGAGATTTAGCAAAACCAAGTGTGAGGTGCTGCACCTCAGTCAAGACAACCCCTGGTCTTAACATACGCTGGGGGTGAACAGATCCAGAGCAGCCCTGCCGAGAGGGGTTTGGGAGTGCTGGTGGATGAGAGGCTGGACATGGCCCAGCCATGTGCACTCACAGCCCAGAAAGCCAAACGTGTCTGGGCTGCATCCAGAGCACCGTGGGCAGCAGGGGAGGGAGGGGATTCTGCCCCTCTGCTCTGCTCTGCTCTGGTGAGACCCCACCTGCAGTGCTGCATCCAGCTCTGGGGTCCCAGCACAGGAAGGACATCGACCTGTTAGATGAGGGCCACAAAGATGAGTGGAGGGATGGAGCACCTCTCTTATGAGGAAAGGCTAAGAGGACTGGGTTTATTCAGCCTAGAAAAGAGAAGGCTCTAGGGTGACCTACTTGCAGTGTTTCAGTAACTGAAGGGAGCCTACAAGAAAGATGGAAAAGGACTTTACAAGAGCATGTAGTGACAGAGCAAAGGGGGAATGATTTCAAACTGACAGACAGTAGGTTTAGATTAGATATTAGGAAAAAATTCTTTACTGTGCATGTGGTGAGGTGCTGGAACAGGTTACTCAGAGAAGCTGTGGACGTCCCATCCTTGGAAGCATTTTAAAGCCAGGATGAATTGAGCTCTGAGAAACCTGGTCTAGTGGAAAGTATCCCCGTCCAAGGCAGGTGGGTTGGAACTTCCAACAATAACGCAGCCAAATGCCATCTTTCACTAATTATTTTCACACGAATTAGGGTTCTGTCAATATTCAATTGTTTCTTTAGTTAGTTGCCATTTCTCTTCAGGAACTCTGTTCATCTCTTCTCTAAAATACTGCTTATAAGAGTGAAATGAGAGGATATGGAATTTTATAGGTTTTCTGAACAGTATTAAGCTATGTTTTCCTTTCTTATAGAGCTGAGGCGATTTCTTCACAGGAGTGAGATGCTTGTACCCTATCCTCCCTCTCTTCCTAAATCAAACCTGATCTGAAGGGGAAAAGAAACCTATCTAAAACTCGTATCCCTCCTTCTTCACTCCTCAACCCATATTATTATACCAGCTAGGTAAGAAAGCAAAAATTATATCTTAATCTAAACAGCAAATCATGAACTATTCCCAAATGACTTACAAAAGTGATTGCTATGCTTTGCCTACCACTTGGAGGATAGAAGCTGACTGGGAGAGCAGCCTTTACGTAGATGAACATCCATGTAAAATTGTACCAGGAACTATTTCACCTGAACTCTAGCAGGCTACTTATGATCTCAGGAGACATCACAGGCCATAGAAAGACTCCCCACCTTTTGCACCCCTTGTCTAAAACAAGGAATCTAGCTTGTATTGGCTTTTCCTTGTTGCATCCTGATGTAAAAATGACAAACCTCTGACAATCATCTGTATTTCAATAATTTTTTTCAAAATTACTGTAATGACATTTTCCATTGGCTGAGGTTTTCAGGATTTTCTATTTCCCCTCTATTCCCCTAGTTTGTGTTGTATGAATCTGATTTTTCACCTCTTCCTTAATGCTAAACTTCCCTGTGTTTGAGGCTGGAATATTTATCTAAGCAATACCACTTGTTTGTTCAAGGACCAAACTTGAAGGCAAGCATTTTAAATTCACCAGATCTACCTCAGCTGTTCTACGGTACCAGTCCTGAAAAGCTTCCCGTCCTCCCATTGTGGTCCAGGGAAACTGTGACTTGTGCTGACCTCTGTAGGTGTCACAAATTAAGCTCAAGGCTCACACACGCACTTCGCAAGAGTATTGTAAGGATTAATTAGTTAGTGTTTAGAAAGAGCTTCATAAAAGTAAAGTACTAAACATTATTGTCACATTAAAGACAAGCTGGAGCCCCTTGGACAGAGTTATTTTATTATATGGGCTCTTTGTGCAGATAATTATACATCATAAGATATTCATAATTATATCAGTAATTCAAGTAACTCAATCCACATTATGCATGTCTTCTATAAAGCTCCAGCTGTTATGTGATCATTAAAGGTAGGATCTCCATGTGTTCAGAACACAGTTTCAAACCAGTCTAATGCTTGAAAAATGTCTGACCAGAAAATTGGGATGTCTTTATAAAAGTTTAGGTGTGGCTCTATGAGTATCTGTGAGTATCACCACCCATAATTTGTCAGACCAATTACTAAGGAAAGTGAGTTATTTCCTTACAGTCTGCTATTTTGAGAGATATTCAGAAATACCAATAGATTAAGTTGAAAAGCATAAAAATATTAGCAGGATATGCTGAATAAAAACTATTTGTTTGTTTGTTTGTTTGTTTTTAGTTTTTGAGTATCTCACTGCTTTCTCTTTTCCATTTCTAGCAAGGGTTTTCCTTTATTCTTTTGTCTGTAAACAGTCAACTTTTCATGACAATGCTGCAGTTTTTTAAGGGAGTCTGCAGATGAAGCAGAGTGAAAGGATTTAAATGAGTTCTTAGACAGAATAAATTTTTTCCTAGTTTTCTTTTTTGCTGTATGTATTTACAGTTTTTGAAATCTGGCTTGAAATCAGCATCTTTTTTAACCAATTTAATAATTTCAAATCATGTTTACAAAGGATCAGGCTAGTGAGATTTTAAAAAAAAGTCTGCTGTAGAAAACAATAATATCATAAGCTATCTTGAATTATTTATTCAACCAGCAGGTAAATATTTCAGTCTTTATTCAGGAGTTAAAACTTTCATAGGGAATACAATTCTCAACATGGAAATCTTATTTTCTTCCTTTATTAAAGCACATATATTCATAATCACAGTACGACTTCGGTACACTGTAGATCTGCGGTGCATTAGGAAGAGCATTGCCAGCAGGTCGAGGGAGGCGATGCCGCACCTCTCCTCAGTCCTGGTGAGGCCACATCTGGGCTGCTGTGTGCAGTTCTGGGCTTCTCAGGACAAGAGAGACATGGGAATCCTAGAGCAGGTTGAGCAGAGAGCAACAAAGATGGTTTAGGGACAGGAACATTTTTAAAAGCAAATGCTGAGTGAGCTGTTCAGCCTCAATAAGAGAAGACGAGAGAAGGGATCTTATCAATGTCTATAAGTGTCTGAAGGGTGAGTGACAAGAGGATGGAGCCAGGCGCTTGCTGGTGCTGCCAAGCAATAGGATAAGAGGCAATGGGCAGAAACTGATGCACAGGAAGTTTCACTCGAATGTGAGGAAGTACTTCTTTACTGTGCAGATGTCCAAGCACTGGAACAGATTGCCCAGAGAGCCTGTGGAATCTCCCTTGCTGGAGATGTTTGAGAACCATCTGGACACAATCCTGTGCCGTGTGCTCTGGGATGACCCTGCTTGAGCAGAGGGAGTTGGGCCAGATGACCTCTGTGGTCCCCTCCAGCCTGACCCATTCTGTGATTCTCTGGTTCTGTGATACACTGAAGCGACTCCAGATACAAACCTGATTTTCAGAAGCAAGAACAACTTACAGAAACACAGATATCTGGTATTTGCCCATTGTGTTAAGACCACAGGGCAAAGCCACCCAGACAGTCTGAAAAATACCTAGCTCTGAACACAGGTCAGCCAAACACAAGGCCATGCGAGATGGAGCAGTTGTTAGAGCTGCATCACAGTACTTTTATTCTTAATTTCCAACTTTTTCTTCAGTGATTTTCCATAGTAGATTTTCTGCAATATTTACAAGCATGAAAGTACATACTGTTGAAATTTTTTGTCCATCTACTTATTTTGACAGTCAATAAATCAGAAAAAAAAAAATTGTTCTTTGTCAGGAAACAGCACTGAGAAACAGGCATGGAAAGTTTTTCAAAATTAAATATTTGTTATATTGCATTAAGATTTCAGTTCATGAGTAGATCCTCAAAATATCTAAATTTTTTCAAATTTTATGGAAAAATTTAGATCTGAACAATCGCTGCTATATTTTCAGAGTATTAAATGGGTCAATATAATAATGTGTTTAACAGATTTATAAGGCAATTTTCCAAAGTAATTGGTGGCTTAAATTTGCTTCACTAAGAGTAAGAACTTAACCATGCCCATCACTGGAAGCAGATATGGTTTAATGTTGAAATCTTCATTTAAAATCTTCCTTTTCATTAAATAGTAACTCAAAGTAGAACGAAAAGGAGTCTTCCAGTCTTTTTCCTGCATGGTATTTCCCTGAGTCTGCAGCATGAGGTAAAAGGAGGCAGAAGGAGTCTGATATTCCCATCATTATTTTACCATAACTACATGAAGGCTTTTAGTATTGGAAGCATTGAATTCATTCAGGAAGAAAGCACTAGCCAAACAAGTGTAAATATATCTTTCTGCAACCAAGAAGGAACATCTTCATTTTCACTTTCCTGTTGTTTTAACTGTAGGCAGGCAGGAGTGAGCCAACACCATAACAAGTTTTGGGAAAAGGCTTTGCTTGTTCTTCATGAATAACAGCTTTCCGAATTGCAATGAATATGAAAAAGGTTCCAAAATTCTGCCCCTGAGTTTTTCCTTGAAAGATATAGAAAGAAGAAGGTTTTCTTCTTTTATCAATTCTATTACTGAATCCAAAATATTTTAAGAAGAAGAATTCCATTTACATCTATTTTAGTCTGCATTCTTTTAGATGTTGGTCGGAGAGTCTTCCTTCCTGCAAGAAAGGTTGAGTACATCATAGGAGATGGAGTTTACATCTCATATGAGCTTGAAGAAGAAGGTACCTAAAGATACCTAAACAACAGAAGTAGAGGAGATTTTTTGGGGAAAAAAAAAATAAATTCAGAACCAGAAAAGAATAATAACATATGCTGATATAAAGAGATACTAACTTAAGTTCTCATCCCAGACCCTGGGAGCTGCAGAGAAAATGGCATTACAGCTGCTCTTCTTAACACCTCAGGATTCTTCCTAATAATGAGATGTTGACAAAATTGATTTCAGCTTTTTATTTTAGAAGACAAGAAAAATGTCCTATTAAAAATGTTTACGAGTACCTATGATTCATTTCCCTTACCCAGCTTCTGTTCTTTTCAACTATAGTTCCCAAATATGACTGTTAAGATTTATTTTTCTCATCAGATCATCAATGGTAATGTAGAATAGCTCCTCTTTATTATTCCCAAAGATATATATGCTGAACCTTTCACACTGTTCATTTGCATTTCACAAAAAATTGCTGTAAAAAGAATCAATGGTTTGTTTGAGCAACACTTCACCAAACCCAAAAACTATTCACTCCTTCTCTTTGGTCACTTTATCAAGAAGATATCTTACAAGTTCCTACAATAAGCATAAATTAACATCCACCATCAGTACACCCTTAAAACCATGAACGTAATTTATTCGGTAACTGCTGTGAATAGGAGTAATAAAATCTACTGAACAAAAGTTCAAGTAATATCAGAAGATGCTCCATCAGCATTTTTCTGATTATCTACCATAACCTCTGGATGAATAGCCATGATTAGCATGTCTAATACTACTTGCTATAGAAACAGTCCAGATCCATATTAATATTAAAGTAACATGCAGAAAGATAAGGTAAAATCTTTCAAGAAAATGTTACTTTTTATAAATTGCACAGGAGTGATGAATGAAAGCCCAACAAATGTTTTGCAGGGTCGTACTAGGCTACCAGCAAGGACTGATATATTCTCCTGCAGTTCTGCCCCTATAATGCTGCATTGATTATAGTGATAAACCACGTAACGGTATAGTGTGGGTTTTGTACATATAGGTATAGAAGAATTATTTGCTAGGCTGTTGCACTGTTACAAGAAGAACCTATTCAGAACAAGTGAAATTCAAGAATAACTTCTCTCTTTCAGGCAGCACTCTACTGGGTTTTGTGGTAGGCTTCCCTGTGTGTCAGACACCTTCCAGATTATTACAGATTTTTTTCAGATGCCAAGTATCTGAGATGTCTTCCCAGGTAATAGTCATTTACTGCAGCTTTAGTGTGGTACGCTTGAAGCAAGAGACAAGCTCTCTTCCTGACATTTATTTTGAGAGAAGGTGTAAAAAGGGATCCAAACATTCAGAGGTGCAGAGCATTTTCTAGAAAATGAAGAAACCTTATACCATTTTCCCTGAAGAAAGAATTGTCAGGGACTGTTGAGAAGTGGTACTGACAGCTCAGTGCAACTGTTGCTTAATGAGAAAGTGCTGCAAAACTGTTTTTAGAGATGAGCAGCACTCTTGGGCTAGCTAGCAAAGATTTAAATCCTTAGCACAAAAACAGTTGTAGAACAATTTTTCTTTCCTGCAATATTACATAAAATGAAGCAATCAAGACTGTAAGACGCAAAGACATCAAGTCTGTATTAACTGGTGCTTAGTCTGTTGGCATGGAAGAACGGGAGAAAGCAGCCTCTAGGCAGCTTTTTCTTACACTTTTAAACTCCTTAGTTGAAGAAAAAATGAGATAGTGAAAGAGAATAGAGCAGGATACAAACAAAAAGATACAAGAAAAGCAAAAACCTGGGTTTCAGATAGACAATTTGCATGGGGCAAAGTGGCAAGTACTAAACTAAAAGAGCAACTAAAGTGCCTGAAGACCAAAGAAGGGCAAGAAATGTTGGCACAAAGCCTTCATACGTTGTAGTATAGATCTGCCACTGAGAGGGAAGCAAACATAGGTAAGTACTATAAAAAGTGATGAGAAGAAGCATTGTCACATTCTCTCGCTTCTCATATCAGTCATGTAAGATAATAATTCATATGTCCATCAATCTTCATTTGAACAATGACCAATCTTTTCTTTAAAATAAGGCTAGATTTTCAGCACAAAGGAAATAAGGAGAAAAGATCTAATAGACAACAAAATATGCTTTCCAAAGACTAAGCCCCTGCATTCAAAATTCAAAACTATTTCCCATGTGAAAAAGTTGACATGGTAAATCTTTTTTTTAATAGAACTGTGAGGAAAGAGAAAATAGGAGGTGGAAAACTATGCTCTGGCCAGTCATTTTTTTTCTTATTTCTTTCTAAAATTGATACAGCTGAATCTGCTGTTTAGAAACCACGAAAGTGGAAGGCATTGCTTTTCATGGATTCCGTTCCAGGATTTTTTTCTGAAGAGTTACAGGTGGGGTACTGTAATCCAGCTTTCAGGACAGCGAGCTTTTCAGCTGAAGACCAGGAAGACAGAAATAAGACAAAAATGTGGAAAATAATGTCCAATTATGAAGATCCTGATGCAGGAACCAATGGTTATAGGAAGTCCTGATATAAAACTCTGTCAGACAATAACATCCTCCATAGAACTTTAGCTTTATAATAGCAACCAGTCAAGCAGTTGCCATATTCTTATCATTGTGAATAAATACTGGTGTGGTTATAACTAAGACAACTTTTTATGGAAGTCACTGTAGCAAAACAAATAGATAATGTGCCGCAGAGGCATTATTGTACAATCCACTGTTATTTTGAGAAAGCAATAATTATGTACTTAACCAAGATCCTTAAGAGTAGTAGTTAGAGGTACAACCTACAGGAAAATGATTGAATGTTCACTGCAATCAGTGAAGAGATTTAGTTTAGACTCAGACTACTTTGAGTTAGATAAAACAAAAAGACACTTGCCCTGGGTAGATGAGAATTGCAACTGATCCCAGTGGTGAAAAACCTTAGCTATATGCTTGAACCTTGAGTTTAGTGTCAATCATTATTTTCAGCATCCTTTGGAGTTTAGAAAGTTTGCTTCAGAATTGCAGCCCTGACTATTGTCTTCAAAACAGAATGACAAAATCTCTCAGAGGGGCAATTATGAATTATTGTTTCTTCTAAACCCTGTTAGAATCAAGGGAGCATGACAATGCTTCTTCCCATCCCTTCTTATACCACTTACCCATGTTCAGTTCCTTCACAGCCACAGATCTATAATTCCAGCAGCTGGGGCAATACCCCAGCCTGCAAGTTGCTGTTGAAATTCAGACACTGTGCTGGAAATAGTTCAGGACTTAATGTGATCAAGAGGTGTTTGAAAGAAGAAGATCTGGTGACACCTCAGCGAGGGCACTTACTGGAAAGAAGGTATTAGTTTCTGCTTCTTGGACAGTTTATGCATTTAGCCTGAAATATTCATTACATAAAATGCATGATATTGTTTTGTGGTTTTGTACAAACTAACTTTAAAGCTCATCTAAATAAAGCTATGTAGATTCCCACTGTATATATAAAGATGGATTTATTGGGTTTGTGAGGCTAACAAGCTTTTAAATGGTAATCACAGTTGAGAGTTTCACCTAAAAAAACCCCTTCCTTTAGATAGCAGTAGTGTATCTTGATATATAAAACTCTCATAAATCTGCTTAAAGTACCAGGGAAGTGAGAAAATTTATCCTCAACTATTTTCTAAAAACTATTTTTGTTAAAAGTGTTTTGAATTCCAAATTTCAGGCAGCTTTTAATGTGTGGAATAGTAAGGCTGGTGAGGCTCCCAGGAACCATTTAGACAAGACATTGCAAATTCCCTTCGCTGGGTCTGAGCTCCAAGAAATACATCAAAACCCAGTAGCTAGGGTATGAATATAATTTTAAAATGCTTCATATTCAAACCTCCTGCTTTATTTGAATGCATAGTATGAGTGAGCTTTTCAGAGCAGTAGGACTCTTGTAAGGCAATGTTTTTATCAGGAAACAATTAGATTTTAGGAGAGACTAGAATGAATATTGTATCGTATTATCACTCTGAGCATTCTCAAACTCCACAGAGGGAGTTTGGAAGTAACTAATAGAAGCCTTTAGGAGCCTTATTTCCTTGTCAGGTAAAGTAGAAATATCATTTTCAAAGCATCATTAAATGCATTAAAATCGGCAATATAATTTAAGATGCCTAAGACGTATCAAAATTTTAAGTTAGAGACCAGCCAACAAGATTCATACTCTCTCCAAAGCCTCAGTAAAGTGATAGCAGAAACATGCTTTTTGCCGTGCTCTGTCAAGAAACTGACCTGATAAAAAATATACATTGTTCTGTGTCTAGTACAAATCCAGATGCTTCCCTTGGGAGCCTTGTGCCCCTTCAAGCTCCTGTGTCACGCAGAAAGACATAAATCTTTCTACTGATAGTTGTCATACATTGTTGGAAACACAAGTAACGCTTCATCAAGTAAAGGACATGGTCACCAGAAAATGCACACACACACACACACACACAAACACATAAGTACTTTCTTGTGGAGCACATTTCTGGCACTAGTCAAATCAAACATAATCTCAGTACAGTTGAAGGCAGATATCCAGCTCTGCTTAAGGCAGATGGCAGGAAGTGAGGTCTCTTTATTTTCTTTAAAGAGGTAAGAATTACAATTCCGTAGGCAATCTGTGTCGAACCTTAGAAAGAAGAAGAGGCTGTGGGATAATTAAGGACAGATAGATTAATTTGAAGTAGTATCTTCTATGAATGTACAATCAAAATGTACTATCAAAATACAGAATGAGACTTAGCGACAAGATCCTTCTGAAAGTGACCCCAATTTTCAGCAAAACCAAGTAATCCCTTAAATACACCATAAAATGACTCTATTTTGCAGTCAATCTAAAGAATACAGTCAGTCTAAAGAATATAGCCAGTGGAAATAAGGATGTACTCTTCTAACCTATAAAACCTTAGAGAAATCCAGTTCTGGGATATTAAAGTAGAAATAGGTCATTCTTCAGTTTGTTTTGTGCACTAGATAGCACCCTGCATGTTAAAAATCTTTTCCTTGATATTCTGATTTACTCTAAAATTCCTACACATTTTATTAAAACACTTTTTATGTATACTGCACATTTGCTTCAATGATTTGAAAGCTCGAGGCAAGGTGATACCACATGCAATGGGGGAACACTCAGAACTCCAATTTTTTCAGTGTTAACATCAGTTATTAGTATTGTTGCAATGCAAGAAGAGAGAAGCTACAAGACATATTTTTAAAACCACGCGCAAGCAGCCGGGCTCAGGCACGCACCATACTTAGTGCAGGTTTTCTGCAGCTCAGACAATAATTCTGCTTGGGAAGCAAAAATCTTTGGGAAATAAAATGGACAATCAGGGCTGTCCAGTTTTAATTAAACTACAGTTGTGAATAAGGTTTCAAAGTTATGGTTATTGTAACACACAGAAAAGTTAAAGGCTTAACTAAAGACTAAAGTCTTTTGACCTAACTGGAAAGCACTTGAAATACTTTTATGCAAATGAACAGATTGGATAGTCTGTGGAACACAATACGGGGAAACACATATTCACATATCACAGGATCCCAGCAGATTTGACTTATCTATTTTGCTCTGAAAAGGCATGTTTTAATTTCATGGCGGTATCCCTCAAATGCACAAATAACATGAAAAATGTGCTGTTAGCACTGTAAGTGAAATTTTATGTATTGAAATGTTATTAGTGTTTTCAAAAGGTTTATATGGATCTTAGTTCTGGCATCACTTCTTCATGAGCTGTATCTTTGAGCTGCCCGAAGAGGCAAATAACAGGAGACTGTTTGGTGGCCATGGGTGCATTCTATCTCACAGCTGAAACATTCCGTTTTAACGTTAAACCTGAAAGGATTGGATTACAATTCTTTATTTTAAAAATCTATCTTATGGAACCATCACTGCAAGAATACTGGTCCAGGATCTGACTCCTTTTTCTCACTAAGTACTGCCTTTTCCACAAAAACTAGAATAGCCACACTTAATTTTTTATTAGTTAAGCTAGAAAGATGTCACTTACTTTGGCAGTGGATGCCACTTTTCCCATTGCTACAGTAATATTGTCACATGTCAAGGCCCTTGACCTCTGCTTTGGAAGAGGTCATCACTTCAGGAGTTCCCTTGCACATAGTCTGATTTATTGCCACAGCACCAGTGCAGATAGCCAAGTGGGTGAAGAAGAGAACATGATCTCCTTTCATCTACACAAAGATATCAACTCTAATCAGGCTTTGCCACAAGATCCTTAGTCCATCAAATAACTGCTTCCTCAGAGTTTATTTTCTTGTCCTGTGAAAAAATCTGTAGGGTCTTTTTACAACTCCATCTGTGTGGAAAGGATACTTTCATTTTTATTCTGTTCTCAAAAGTCAGGAACATTTTCAGCTCTTTCTGTACTCAGTGTCTGGGATTAACTCTTTCCTTGAAGGCTGCATCATATTATTTTGAGTCATGCGCTGTGCAAAATTCATAATTTTTCCCTGCATTCTGTTTTTGGCAAAGATGAAACATACCTTTTGAAGCATATTCTTCTGAAAGAAATAGGATGACACTAAGTAACATGAAATTACTCAGTTTGAAAGTATTATAATAGGGAAACCTGCAATGATGGTATGTTTGGGGTCACTTCTGCAATCAATGGTGGTATCAAATGTACAGAACAGTTATTATAAAACCTATCTAAAATAACTTTGGTGAGTAATTGCATGCTTCAGAACATAACACTCACTGTAACATTACAGATATTGAATGTATAAAGAGAAATGTATAAATACTTAATGTATACAAACATGAGTGTGTAAAATCATGCTACATAGAGACTATACTACTTGTGTAAATTCAGAGCCTTTTTACAACCTATTTACATGGCAGTACACAGAAAAGTTATTCACTATAATAGAAAAGTTAGGACAGATGGGAAAAAGAAACCATGAATAGATGCAGTCATAAAATAAATGAGCTAAAAGTCTCTACAAAAGTTCTGATAAGCACACTTCTTTTTGTGCTCAGGTGACTAGCATGACAGAGAAAGAATAAACTGCAAAAAAATCCAGATACACTAAAGACTGTTTCTAATGCTCGAGTAATGCAAAGATATTTTCACGGCACAGAAATGACCAGTTTTATTGGTGATAGAAAGCTTTCCCTCTGGGTAAGGTTCTGTGTCAGACTCCAGAAAAAAAACTGAAACAAATTATATCTGCTTTTTTATTGTTATTATTCTCTCTCATATTGTTCACAGCGTTCCTTTGTGAGGGTACCTCATTGCTGTATTCCCTCATCTGAGCAAGCTTTTATTGCTGTTTAACATTTTTCAGAGACATGCAAAATTAGACTCAGATCTGTTAGCACAAGCATGCCACTCCAAGACAGGTGTTTTAATAAACATCTACCAACTGCACATTCATATGAGACTACAACCACCACTTGTGTCTGAGATGAAAACTGTGAATTTTTGGGGCAGCTTCTCCTCCAAGACAGCCACAGTGTACTGTACAAATAACTAGCACATCGCAACACGTGGCTCTGATCAAAGCCTTGGAATGTTTGTACGAACTATCCTTCCCCCTACAGTTATCTCTAATAACACATTTCATTTTTTGAGGCAAGGTCATGTCTACCTCGGAAATCTTTGTTATGGAATATATAGAACTTACACTCCCTCCCTCCACCACAGAAATCAGAGCGCCAATGATTTTCTCATCATTTCTAATACAGTTGTTCAATAAGAGGTGTGGTGTCATATAACACCTACTACTCATTCCTTTCTGCTGTTCCTGAAAGCATCCAACTAAGTTAGGCATTCACCTCAGCCTGAAAAAATAAGACCTGGTCTCTTTCCAGCTCCACGGGTCATTTCTTTTAATGGTTGGAATAAGAGGGGTTATTCTTGATGACCTCGGAATCAATCCTCAGTTGACACCTTCCCTGGGTTGCTCGCTGTTGCTTGCTGTTCTTGAGACACTCACAGGATTCAGACACTACTGAGACCCTATGAAGTAGATGGAAAGAAAAGAATCCAGCCCAATGATCATGAATTGATAGTCTTTAGTGTAAGGTATTGACAGTTCATATCCTGTAGTGATATAGAAATCTATTCACATTTTCATGCTAACTCTGCTGTACTATGTAGTTACAAAAGTGTGTTGCAAGGCTGTACCCTAGCAAAGGGACAAGGATATCAAACCATACTTTTCACCAATAAATTGATGTTGTTTCTTGCAGTGAGTATAGAGTCTGAGCAGCAAAATCAAGCTGGCTTCTATGTTTGTCTTGCATTGACAACTTGTATGGTAAAATAAAACTGCTCGACTGAGAGTTTTTTAAATAGTGAGTGCTACATGGAAAGGACAGGGTTAATGTCATGAGCAGGTCCATGTGACAAAGCTCCTTCAGTTTCAGTCATTATCTGATGGACTTGCCCAGAGCCCAGAGAACACCTCTGACATTGTGGGAAAGTGGACTAAAGAAAAGTGAAGTTCAAGTGAAAGTGAGTGACGAGGGAGGAACTAATGGGGCTGAGGTGACTACAGTCAAGGGCAGAGGTTTTCTTACTTTCCTCATTGCAGTTCCGTCAGCTCCTTGGCACAACTCATCTAAGTGAGGGACCAGGACATACTCTTAATGTCTGCAGTGGAGGATACTTTGTTCTTCAGTCCACTTCTTCTACGGTTAATTCTCCCTTCCTCTTGTACCTTCTCCTGCTTTTCTCCTTGTCCCACATCCTTCCTCTCAGGACAGTGTCCTCTCTCATGTCCCCACTTGAAGCCCTTGCTCAGCCCCTGCCCTGCCGCTCTCCAGAGCTCCCTGGCCAGACCCTCACACCTGGCCTGGTTTTGGGCTCCAGGCAGCTCTTTTAAACAGATTTGTCACACAGCAGGTAAAACCTCATTTTGACAATGTCATTGGAAATATATATTATGTAGCAAGAAACCCTTCCCATCTCCTCCAAAGACCTTCCCAACTTCTCCTCGAGACTTCATATAACTGTATGGGTACGATGCATGGTATAACCATTCCCACTCTCTTTTGGCATTAGCCAAGCATTTCCTTGAATAATGCATTAGGAAATGGTAGATAAAATTAATGACAGAACCTTATAGAAGGGAAAACCCCATGGCCCAATCACTTCTGCATAATTTTCACATCAATATTTTCTGAAAACCTGGAACTTATCAAAGCTTAGGAAATAAAATATTTTTAAAATAATAAGTCAATGTCAAAATATGAAATTTAGACCCTCTCTCCCCCCAAATTGTCTGCTAACATGAACACAAAAAGATGTAACTCTTTAATTTTATAAAATTAGAAATGTAGGGGTTTGGAGAGGAAATGATTCAGAGACACTAGTGTATGTCCTAAAAATAATAGGTTCATTATTAAAAAGTAGGATACATTTTTTATTCTTTTAACAAGATCATTTAAAAACACAAACAACTTCTCCAAAATTTTTTAGTCAGTGTTATTTCACTTCATTCATTTAGTTATATTTGTACTAAAAAATTGACTCACAACCTGAACACGTATTCAGATTTAATGGAAAGATATCTCACAAATAATACACTAAAACAAGCTGACATTTATTTTGTATCAACAACATCATAATATACTTGCAGAATTTAAGTTTCTTTTAATTCAAAAAGGGATTGTTCTGCATTTCCAGTTCTGTTTATAATCTCATGAAAAACTGATTCTTGTTTAGCAGAACAAGTTCTGAATGTGGATACATGTGGATACATGTTCTGAATGTGGATAGAATTAGCACAAGGAAGGAAGTTTAGCATTAACAGCCTTTGAGTAAATGAAAAAACAAATTGTACTTCTGGAGAATGAAAAATTCTGCAGACTTACCTGCACTTTTCAAATCTTTCATATTTTATTTATTTACCTTTTTTATCCCTCAGTATAATGCTTTTGGGCTCTCTACTCATGACAATGTTATAATTCTGTGCGCATACACCTCTGAATATAAAATATAAAGCTGTTTGTTAGTAAGTGCATCTTGAAAAACATTGGTATTTTTGTCCAAGAAATATACCTATTGTGGGCTAATCTTTAGGATTTAGCCCTGCCATGCACTTCATTATATCCAGAACCCTGGATTACATTAGTTTGATCTTAGCAAGGAATAAATTGAAGTTAGACTGCCCCTGCTGGTTTTTAATGTTAAATTACCTTTTCCAAGTAGTCTACAGGAATATTTAAGTACCTTTTTGAGTCTGGAAAAATTTTCTCATTGAAACAAAGAAAAGCATAACACATTCACATTTAGAAGGAGTTCTCCAAGGAAGCGCTGTGCAAACATGTATATTTTGCTAAAATTTACTTATAAACAAGAATAAATTTCTGGAATTAGCAGTATAGTCTATTTTTACATTTGAAAAAAAAAATCTCTTACCAGTTCAAATGTTTTTGTTCGAATATGTAAAACAAAAAGGTGAAAGTATTAGAGAATTTACTGCTGTTGTAACAAAACTTTTCTCACCATTAGTTTAAGAGACCTTTTCTTGCTGAAGTGCTTCAAATTTCTCATTTCCACTTCAACTCAGATTAGCCCAAAAGTCAAAGTCTCTCATTTATATATGCAACAGAACTTCCTTACTCTCAATAACTGTAATCCCAGTGCAAAGGTTTTTTAAGGGTTTGTAAATGTGAAAGAAGATAAATACACCCCAGATGTCCACCTATAATTTTTCATAGTCAAGAGACTCACAGTTTAGTCCTGTTCAGTGGAAGAACAGGAGAAAGATTTTTGGCTGTGAGATTACTAACACAATTTCCAGATCAAGGTAACTGATCTGGTTATTGGGAAGGCTGAGAGGGGACCTCATTAATGAGTATAAATACCTCCAAGGTGAGTGCCAAGAGGATGGTGACAGATTCTCTTCAGTGGTGCCCAGCAACAGGACGAGGAGTAATGGCCATAAACTAAAGCACAAGAAGTTTTACCTCAGCAGAAGGAAGAACTTCTTTACTTTGAGGGTAGCAGAGCACTGGAACAGGCTGCCAGGGAGGTCATGGAGTCTCCCTCTCTGGAGGCATTCCAAACCCACCAGGACACATTCCTGTGTCATCTGCTCCAGGTGACCCAGTCTTGGCAGAGGGGTTAGATCATCTCTGGAGGTCCCTTTCAACCCTAATGATTCTGTGATTCTGTGATTCTGTAATTGGGACAATTTTTAAAATTTTTTGATAACTTTGAAGTGTAATTATGATTACTTCTTATTTTACATTTTCTTTCACAGGTCTTTGTTCATTATTGCAAAAAATATGTAATAATATAAAATTAATAAATTTAAAATCTGTTGGTTTTTAGTTGTGGCTGATGGAGATACTGAAGTTTTAGAGAATTAAATTAAATACTGTATGTATTCCATAGACAAGTTGTAAACCTCCAAAATATTCTTTTTGTGAAGCAGGGCTGAAAACACTTGCTAAAGTAAGTTATAGTCCTCCTGCAGCAAAACTTCTTAGGCTATTTCCAATTAAGGATCATCACAGGTTTTATTCTGGGCTTTAGGATTCATAAAAGTTTAAGGGAAAACACTGTATGAATTCCCCAGAGACACGTAGAATGTTTTTTCGCACTGAGTTAGTTTGAGGCAAACACTACCTCTGCCTCAGAGACAAGTCTCAAAATGATCGTCTGTTTTCTGGTGTGATCTCAACATGATTTTACATTGCTCTGTATTATTTTCTATTATTGAAAAATCTGGCAGAAATTAAAGAAAAATTATCTTCTGTTGTTTAGCAAGCTACAGAGGTCATTAAGTAATAGTTACTATGACCTTGTCATAAACACTTAAGCAATTTATGTCAGTGAAACTGTGATTATGTGCCCTTGAAACTGGCAGGTTGGACAGTAAAGGTGGTGAGAGGTGGGCATCAGTTGAATCAGTCAGCGGAAGGAGAGAGAAATATTGTCTAGATAAAATCAGTGTACAGGGAGAAGAAAAGCATCCAGGTGTTTGGGAAAGAGATTGGCCCAACAGCAGGGCATGGAAGGTCATTGTTTGAGCTTGTTCCTTCAAAAGACTTTGTGGGAGTGAGAACTGAGACTGCTCTTTCAAGTGGGGAGCTGGCCGGATAACAGAGATGAAAAGGACTGACTTCCCTAAGAGCAAAAGAGACGCTGGAGTGAAAAAAAAACCTATCTCCTAGTGGAGGAGAGTTCCAAAAGTGACAGTTGAAAGCGAAAGACTTCACAGAGATGACCAGCAAGAAAGGAAGACCCGGTGACTGCAGTGTGACAATAGAGGGATGGTGAAGGCAGAAACTGCATAAGTGATATGAGGAATTGTGGAAAATGAGATGTGGGAGACTGAGCAGCAGACTAAAGAGCTGCACTGTTTGAAACTGAGAAGCAAAGAGGAAGAAAAGATCTGAATACAAAGGGTTATCAAAGAGGTTGCTGTCCTTTAAAATCCTGTGGCAGCTCAGACAAGCCTGTTTGAAAACATGGGATGTTAGAGTAATTTTGTATATGTATTATTCACAAGTTAAAACTGTTTCATTGGAAGCTTGTCATTGATGTTCATGAAAACAGTAATAATGCTTTTAGACCTGGAACACGCAGTTAAAGGTGCTTTCTTTGCTCCTTGTCCGAAAGAAAAATGCACAAAAGAATTGCACAATACTGCGCATGAAGAGCTATTTTCAACCCTGAAGAGTAATCCTAATCCCAAATAGAATCACCAGAAAGGACAGAATACCCCCTTTCTGTAGTAAGCATCAAGCACTGAGCTTAATTCAGTGAGACATACTTGCCTTGCCCAGCACAACACAAGCAGTCTCTGTGGATGCCTGGGGGATTCTAGCAGTGTTGAACCCAATGGGTGCTTCCTGCAGCAGAAGCAGGTATCCAGCACTGGCTGAAGTTCACAGGGACTTCAACAGCCCCTTGACCAAGCCCTCAGCCACAGGGAGCACCAGAATGAAGAAAAAAACCTAAGATCGGAGGAGCAGTACAGATGAGAGGAGGATTATGATGTCCCAAAGAGGTAAAAAATTTGTATAGATGAAAAAAGAGGATGTGAAGAAACAAAACCTGCTCTCTAGTTTTTCAGCTCTTGTTTTTTCTCCCAATCTCAGCAAAAAAAAGAGGATTTTTCCTTCTCGGTGTTCTCTGTGTGTCAAATTTCTTCAATTTGTCAAGTTTTTTCAGATAGGTACCTCAGTCCTTGCATTAAGTGGATTCCTGGGTAGTCTGGAAAACATTTATAATTACAAGGCTTTTAATCTTAATGAATTCTATTTGACAAGGTTAATTAGAATTAGCATGCTTCTATAATATACTTACATTGAATGCATGGGTTTTATACAGAATTTAAAGGATGTAAAATAAAAATCTTTTGTTCAATGTGTAATGTATTTTTTAGATGATGGAAAGAAGTTCTTTCCCCTTCTTCTAACAGCTTGTGTTCACAACTGAGATGACTCAGAGAAATGACGTTTATGCTGAGCTGATTTTCTGAAGTTGATGCATTGCTCCGGGATGAGTATTGCTGTTACTGTATGACTGATTTCTTCCTTTTATAATATAGCTTCAGTTGGACCTACCTAGGAAAACTTCTATGTAATTTATGCAACTGCTTGCAACAGGATGACTCAGGGTTGCACTGATAAGTGTATATGATAAGGAACTTCAGTGACTTTGAATATAAAAACAGATTCTCTCAAACTCTTAAAAAATGTCTTAAAAAATCAAGCCACAGGGAAATGATGACTGATTTTTCACCAAACCAGGATTTTTTCCTCATTCTGCTTTGCTAGTGGGGATGATAAGCACAGTAATAGAATATGCCACGACAGACAAAGTCTATTAGTGTAACTTGCAAATGCCATTTAATGGCATCTTCTTCCTCAGAACACTCCTTTCCTAGGTTTTCAATGAGCGGGCATATAAAAATACAGTTGTATTTTTAATTGTCTTAAAGGAAAGATTAAATAGATGCCCTCAAGCAGCATTTGCCACACACCAACATAGTCAACGCCATAAGCCATTTTGTTCATAATTTGTCCAAAAGAACCTTAGACTATTCAAGAAATCTATGTCTATTTCCAGTCCTGCTGCACGTTGATAAAAATAGAATGCTGTAGGAAATGCCGTCATCCCAATTTGATCTTCAAACATAGGTTAATTACATATTACCACAAATGTAATACAATTTTTCATACTTTGCCAGAGAGCCCAGTCCCACACCTAGTGAGTACTCAGAACTGAGAGCAAAGAGGCCACCAACCCAAAGCTTTTCCTGACTCCTTGTTGAAATCAAACAGTGCTGAGGAGCTGGCACTGAAAAAATGCTGAAGGAATAATCTGGCGTGTGCAGTTTGGGAGTACAACTTCGGAAAAGGACTTGGAATAGAAAATCTTTGTGTTAACTTCAATTTGAGACATCACTTACATGATACAACTAAAATTCACTGCCAAAATGTTGATGGATATGGCAGAGAGAAATCATGGAAATTGAGCTGTTCCACAAGAAGCATTTTGGAAGAATATAATGAGAGAAAATTAAGGCAAAACATTTAATTCTGGTGATTATTAAGTCTACCAGCATAGGTAGCTATGATGCTTCTTTTCTACTTACTTTTCTTCCGTGAAGACTTACAGTCCATTTCCCTGCCAGTTGTCAAAAAATTCTGAATTGCCTTCAGAAATTTCAGTCAGGGTTTCAGTCTAAATTTCATATAAGTGAGGAAAATCAGGCCTTGGCACTGAAAAGTGTGCATTAGGGAGTAGGAGAAGATACAGTTTAAAGGATCCTTTGTCATGTGCTTGCTAATGCAGGCCTTCACCTTCTGAAAATACCTGTTTTGGTCAGCATCAGAGGTAAAGCACCAAGTCAAATGAGCAATGCATATAATTTCATTTATTACTGACAATCTTCCAAGGAATGCCAAAAAATTAACATTAGAACTGGACAAATTTCTAAAAGTAAACTCGATAAACACAGACCTCTCCGTAATGCAAATAGAATGTCTTCACAGATATGTAGCTTCAGTGATAAATTATGTCACATAAAGTGCTGCGCCCATTTGTTTGAGATCTTTGTGGGTGTTACAATGTTTTTTTAATTTATTGACACAGCAACAATTAAATGATATTTAGTAATAAACTTGGAAAGTAAGTTTCCAGTTTGTGATTCACACTGGAAATCTAAGAATTATCCTTAGCCAATCATCAAGCAAAGAAGCAAAAATGTACTAGATGATATATTTTGAAGATGAACAGCACAAATTTTGAATAATTAATGCTTGCAATAAACTTCTAACAGACAATCTTCAGAGTAAAAATTGCTCAGAGAAATAATGCAGTGAATAATGAATACATTGGAGAAAATAAAGGCCTATATGCGGACAAATCTTGCACAGAAAAAGAGATAAAATGTAATCAACAAATAAAGAATTTGTTATTAATTATTCACCTATACTCCTGCTTATAGAAAAGAACATACTTTCCTCTCACTTCTCCCTCCAAAAGTCTTGAGTTACCTCATTGATTATAGCCATTCTATTTCACAAAAATACTCAGGCTGTGTTAAATTCTGTGTTACCTGGCACCAGTGTCCCTGAGAGACCAGTGTGCTGAATTAGTCATCAGTTCACATTGAGTGAGATCCTGGACTATATTTCCCATTCCCTGTCTATAGTGGTGTTCTCATTTGGGCCCACTAATGTTAATGAACTAAACCTTGCTATCTCAGTGAAGTAAATTATTTATATATTAGTAGATGTGAAGGTTGAAAAAAACTATTACATCACCCTATCAGCTCTCCTCTAAGACAAGAACCATAAGATTTGCTGGTTTAGGAGCTCAAAGAAATTCACAGCTGTGCATATATATTTATATTTTTTTTTTCTTAAATAGCTCTTAAGGAATAAAAAATGGGGGAAAATTAAAAAACCTACTCTTAGAGTCTAAAAACTTACCCTAGGTCACAAAACTTACTATAAGGCAGAACTGGGAATGCTTTCCATTTTTTACTACAGTGATTAAGCTACAGCATTTTTCACTGGATTTCTCAAAATCAGAGGCTGAAGGGAGCAAATTTAGTTGAGGTTCATGACCCAGAAAGCATATAGGTTCCAAAATACAGTTCCATGTTTAAGACTGCTGAAGCATTTTTGTTTTGAGTCACTGCAATTGTTAACATTCCTTACTTGCAACTATCTGAAAAATGGAATAACATGAAGGATGCTTTCAAGACTTTGTATTCAAAAAGGGTTGGGGCCTAGGAAAAGAAGAAAATATAGATAAAGTTAGAAATTATGTACATATTTTATAAAAACTTCCTGAAAATTCTACTTTATAATTTGAACTTTTTGCTGCATTTTAATATTGTTGTATAATTCCATAATTGGGCATGTGAGACTCAGAGAATATTTGCATTGACAGTGAAGGATATTTAAAGACCCAGTGTGCAGTGCAATAAAGGTTTATGTTGTGAAAGTATTTATGTATTAATAGCACTTCAATTGCAGAATATGTGAGCAGTGCACTTATAAAATGACAGATTTTCTAGACTGACACTAAATGAGAAATTCAGTGCTGACCCAAGGGGACAGATGAGACAAACAGGTACGATATTCAATCATCTCTGGTTTTGCACCAAAAGATGCAACTGCACACGCCTGGAGAAACCAGTATCACACACACACGTTCCAGTGGTTCGGCTCTCACATACCTCCATTTCTGTAACCGGGCTCTCTGTTTTTTAATATATTGTTAGTGCTGAACCAGATATGTTCCCAGAGAAGTCTGGATTTAGACAGCCATGTTATTTTTTGCACCAAAATCTGCTTTGGAAAAACATTAACTATTTCACACCTTGTCAAGAATTAGTGATTGATATAGTGCTAATTTAAGCAAACACATTCATCTTGTCCTACTTTTGCACTTATTAGCCGTTTATGTGTCATATTGACTACTTGCTCCATATGAGAAGGACTAGCTCATGTTAAAACTTTGCAAGAAGCAAGCAGCTTGCAATTCCAGAAACTATACAGTCTAATTGATATCACATGTATTAGATAAGAAAATATCAACATCTATTTAGCACAGACTCACAGAACAGTTTATATTGTCTCTTTTCAGTGTGTTCTTTGTGAAGGTCTCTAGTACATGTCCTCCTTTGAAAATGAGTGTACAGTGCTGCTGGCTAATCTTAGCCAGCCTGGGGATGTCTTATTATCCAGGAAAGACATATTTTCTCAGAATTTACTAATGTTGGAAGAAGCTCACTAATTTTTAGAATTAATTTGGAGGCATTGCCTAGGCTCTTCCAGCTTTATTCTTATTGCCTAATACTTTAATCTGAAATAGATCCCTTATAACCATCACAGTATATCATCAGTAGTGATACAAGTGGCAAAAGGAGAACTTGTATTAGGGAACTCTCACATTTCTGGGATGTCTGACTCTACAGCAAGTAAGAACATAGGGATATGGACTCGTCAAGGAAATGCTGATGTGATGCCAAACAAAATTTAACATCACTTATTCTGCATCATTTTGCTTGATGGATGTTTAGCATACTGAGCGATCACCTAATCATTTTGCCATTTTATTGCAATAGTAAGTGGTAAAACCATTACCCAGTAAATCTGCATATATCTTGTACCCAGCACATTCATCTAAGATATTTGCATAATTTGTAGACCATAGAGTATAACTGTCTCCTGTAAATTATTAGAAGAGCAAATTCTTTTTCTTTCAGTTTGGCAAAACTTTTGATCATCCTAATGAAAGTGATAACCCCATTCTGGATTGAATGTGAGATGACAAGTATACAAAAGTAAAAGGTAATTGATTTATTTGTTGCATATTTACAGCTTATTTAGAGAAGCATGATGTAGATGCTTATGCAGTTTATCTACATAATTAGAAATTATTCTTGGAGAAAAAATTAAGTCCTTTTTATAAATTAAATGGTCAGGATATATGGTCTCATTTCCATTCCATTTATTAAAATCCATATTTGGTATGTAACAGGATATCTGTACAGCTCAGAACCTGAGACAGGCTTACCCACCTTATTTATGGACAGCACAGGTCTCTTCAGCACAATTACCTGTATTCCTGTAGCAATCCTTCATGATTACTGTCAGGTTGATGTAGAACAGTTAGCAATGTCCCTGTGTGCTATTACTGTCACAGAATCTCTGTAGGTTGTTCATTTGCAAAGCCCACATAATGCCACGATGATTTTCTTCCCCTCTGATGAAAATACACCCCTGTGATAAATTGTTTCAATAGTTCTAGTACTGTTAACCTATTTGAATAATGAAGATAAAAACTTTATACTTTTTTCTGTCATTAATATTCTTAGGATTAATTTTGCTGCTGTGGATGATTTTCAGTTCTATGTGTTCACAAATATTTAGTCTCCTTTTCAAAACTAGGTTTCCTTCTCTCTTTCTGTTTTTATTTTTGGTAAATATGGATAAAAACATAGCTATTAAATAAAAATTAAGTGAAGCTATTAAATGAAAATTAAGCGAATCACCATTGTAGGTAGGTCCATCGCGATATTATGGGAAATTATTGCCAGACATCCCCAGCTATCTCAGGAAGGACATCTGTTTTGGATAATTTTGGCCTTGTTATGACAAATAACACATTTCATGTGGACAAACATGCAATCTTTCCAATGTTTCTGATAAATGGAATTAGAGGAGGGTCTTTTATTTTTTGTTTGTTTTTTCCATATATAGATTAAATCCAACCAAATAATGATGGATATTTTCAGCTTTACTTGCCCAGGGTTCCTGCTGTGTCAATTTAAGCATTGCCAATTAAAGTTTCTCAGTTAGGAATGTCACAATTAAAAACTAGTAAGACTAGTAAAAACTCTTTCCCAGTATGCAGAATACTTTTTGCAATGGTTGCACAGTTTCCCTTTAACACTTTTTTAGTATAAAATTGCTCTGTTCTCTTAATATCACTTTTTAGAGTGCATTTCTTCTATTTTTCCACCATTCTCAAGATGTGACATGTTTAGTATCCCCAACTTTCTCTTCATACAAACACACCATTAACTTTTAGAAGTGGACTGGATAAAACAAATACAAGAAGTAAAGTGCTGAATATATTTTTTAATATTCTTGTGAGTTTGCCTGGATTTACCAGGACTGAGCATAATTTGGAAAGTTCTGTGCAAAACTGTGCAAGTGACTCTAACTGCTATTTTCATTCTAAGGACTTTGATTTCTCACTTGTGTTAGAATTCAGTGATAAATACCAAATTACTAGACATGTATGCAACTGTGGCTTTCTAAAGACAGAATGAATCCTAAATGCAAGAGCAGACTTTAGATGTTAGAATGCTTTATCCTGAGTTTTGCAGGCCTACCTAACATGCTCAGTGATGCTTGACATTTTGTATGACTCAGCAATGACCCAGTCTGGTGGGCAAATCTGGATATATACATCGAATTTCTGAAAATATTATTTCCCACTCTAAAAGAAAGCAGAAAGCTTCATGGGTAGTAGAGTGAATGTAGATTCACGTGTGAGTGAGTGTGCAGGTGCACAAATGTGGGTGGCTGGCTAGCTGGTGGTATGAAGGAGTCGTACCACGACAGCACAAGAGTTTGCAAGTAACCCCCAAGTCTGGGTCTCCATGAAAGAAAAAACATAAACTACATTATTACATTTTTCTGTTTTCTAAAATTACTCTAATATATATGTTTTACCATTCTGGTTGTTTAGATTTCAAATACGGATTGTTACAACAGGCAAGCCTTCCCACTCCTCCTACCACAAACACATTTTTCTTTTCTTTTTCCCAATCTTTTTTTGTCTTGTCAATTTAATTTAAGAATTTTTTGAGGCAGATCTGTATGTCAATAAATGGTTGTGGAAAGTTCATTGTGACAGCAGGATTACCTGGGTAACAGATATTGCAGTACACATAGTAACAGGCAACATAAAATCAATGTTCACAATCTTTTCTATTTTACTGAGTAAAGATCCCTCTAGTTCCAAAACTGTCAGTGTTCTATGCACAGCTCCATCACTTTTATTTCTTAACATTCTTTACATTAGAACTGAATAAAATTCTAGAAAGGATGAAAATATACCAGCGGTTGTTTAAAATAAATGAACCCCAAAAATTCATAAAGTTGCTTCATCAATAATTTTATACCCTTTCACTAGACAATTTGTTACATTTTGATTTAGTCAGTGTGAAGCAATGTAAGTAATTGCTAGCATAAATACTAACTCCCATTTCACTAAAAGTTAGTTTAAATTTTGCCTTGGCTTAATATTTCAAGCAAAGAAAATTTTGCATGTGAATGGACGCTCTTCTTGTCTGGAGCAGAATTTTTCTGATTTCATGTTAGACATATCAACTTACAGAATTGCCAGAAGAATAAAAATGGCAAAGTATGCTGCATAACAGGAGTTGCAGAATATTTAAAAGATGTACTATAAATCCAAGAGAAAATTGACAATTCAGATCAATTTCATTTGCATTTAGAGATAATCAGTTCCAAGAATGAAATGTTACTTGATCAGGTAATGGCTTCATTAACAGCAGTTAATCACATACTAGCTTCACCTAATTTTCAGAACTTGGAATTAGTTATTCAAATTATAGCAATTAAAATATCTCAGTCAAGGACTTGATTCATTTGAGAAAAATACTTATGCAAACTCACCATAGATTTATTGATCATTTCCAAGAGCCAGAATGTGAGCTGAATATCTAATTCTAAAAGAAAAAATGTACTATTAACTAGATACATATAGGATACTGCGTGTAGAATAAATGGAGACATGAACAAAATAGGGGTTTTTCTTTTATTTATAGGAAGCTTAAGTCTAGAATTTTACTGTCTCTTCATTAATGTGGAAAAATTAGAATTTCCTGTTTTTATGAGCCCAAATAACGTATTAGAGCTACTAGCAAATTTGTTTGAGTTACAGCTCTTAGAAAGCGGTGATCCCTGGAAGCAGATTTCAGAAAATAATTAACAATCACAACAAAAAAACTCTCCTCAGAGCTTTTCTGTTTCTGTGTCCTGGATGCAATCCAGTGGAAAAAGTCATCCATTTGCCGTTCAGACACAGCACAAACAAGCAGAGAAAGTGAATAAAGAAAAGTTGCGATTTCCCTAAACGTTATGTGATTCATGAATATTGTGATTTTGAATGCTTCATATAGTATTATATTTTAATCACTGTATCTTCAAAAATTATATTCCAGTGTGTTGGGTGCCAGGATGTAAAATAATTGTTAGTTCTATGCATTGAGGATTTTCAAGGGTAGAACAGGTGAGTTCTACCACATGTCTCATGTACAACCAAAATTGTTCCACTGGTTGTGTACAGTGCATAGTCTTCTGCTGAGCAAGGACCACCTGACATATACTCCTATTATGTTCTAGCAGTTTAAATGTCTAAACAATGCTGACTAACAACCTGCAATATACATCTAGATAGATAAATTTTATTTTTTTTTCTTTTCTCTCTCAAGAACAAAACCATACGGTAAAATAGAGTGCTTGCAGGTCTCAGGTACATCGTGAGGAATTCAGTACCAGAAATGAAGCAGTCTAGTTTTGTTTAAAATTTATTTATAGGATCCTGAGAGCTGCTTGAAATATTTTTGCTATTCAATAAATATTTGTTATACAAATAGAACAGTGTATGTCTGAAAATTACCTGAAACCACTGTTTTCAGGCAGATGCCTTTCCACATTTTACATAAATAGATCAAATTCTTAAAATGCCCTGAATCTTCCCCAGTCTCTGGCACAGGATTGAAAAGCAGTAAGAGAAGAATGGGATATAAAGCACATACCTATATGTAGTCAGCATTTCCATGCCTCCTACTTTGCACAGCTAAGGAAACCTGTGCAGATAGCACGATAGCACACGAGATGCAGTTTCTCTTTCTGATAAGGTAAGGATGTTAAACATGGATTTATCTGATCCTAATCATCCCAGGCAATACAACTGTGTTCCCCTTCTCCATTCATCCCACAGTTTACAACAGAAGTTAGACCAAACGGATGTCTGAGAACTTTTCTGATCATTAATATAAAGTAAAATTAAGCTGACGTAGTTCTTCAAATTAAAGGAAACCACGTAAAAACAAAACTGCCATAGCATTCTAACCAGCTGAAGGTGCTTTCTCAGTCTTGAAACCATGGTCAGTTTGCTAGGAATGAGTCAAGTCTGGTCTTTTCACTGCTCCTTACCAGTGGCTTTTGTATCAAGAGAAGAAAATTATAGTAGGTTTTTAAAAAGACGTTATGCTTAATCTCCCAATTAGCATAACAAACAGCTGTTTCATAATTAATATAGTACTTAAGTTCTATTAGTGAAGGCAGGCAGTGCCCACGTTCAGTGAAATTTGAAAGCACAATGAAAACAGGAAAAATTCCCATTTGTCATCTCTTCCATGGACCTTTACTTTTCCTAACACGATGTGTTTGAGCTGAATATCTGTCTCAGATAAAAGACCACAATGTACTTGGTCTCAAAAACCCCAGGTACATAAAGCGTTCACTGATTACTCCTCAGTTAATCCCAGATTTCACAGAGTGGTGAATTAATAAATACTTTGGGTTATCTTAATGGCTTACAGTAAATGTACTAAGACCTTACTGTAGTCTGGTTTTTAAATATTTGTCGCTACAATATTATTCAGACGTTAAAGAAAATCTCATTTTAACATATGTATAAAAAATTGCCACAAATTGCTATAATTACTATACCTTTGTATCAGAATATTCAAATTAGGAAGACCAAAAAATGTAAAAGAGGAATATGTTTTGTTCATGTTTCTATAATGTATTAATTACTTATAAATCTTTGAAAAACTGCAATTAAGCGGACTCAAGAAACATACATTTCCAGTTTGCTTTTTGTCTGATACAGATGTAAAAGAATTGCCATTGATCTGTTTCAGCCCATTTACCTCAGAGATAAAACCCTAGTTTTGTTGGTCTGTTCACAACATCTTATCCAGAGCATAATTTAAATCCCTTGGGTTTGGGATACACATCATGCATTTTTTTATTTCCCTAAAAATAGTTGAAAATCGTGGTTCCTACAATTCTGGAGTTTCACACAACAGAGGTCTTAAGGTCACTATCTTCTATAAGACAAAAAAGAAAAGAAAAAAGAAAGGGAAATTGAGAAACATGCTATTTATCTTTCAGCATCACTCCTTCTGGTAAAGAGATTTGTTCAAACATACAAATCCTCTGCTGAATTACTCTGCTTCTTGTACAGCAAGTATTCATTTTAATTGAGCTCCAGGTCAAAATTTCTACATGCTATACAAAGGAAACATCCTACTTGTATCCTAATAAGTGCCAAACCCCCTTCAGCCTTCCTGTGCACCTAGGTGTTGCTTTCTAGCTGTTACCAAATGCAGGCTACAACTGTTGCATTTATGAGGACAACATTCATTTACACATCCTTTTCTTTTCAGTTCCCTGCATTTTGAAGACTTTCCAGAGGTTTAAATGCTCGTTTTGTTATTCTAAATATCACACAACTGTCGTTTTTCGAGATTATTTCTCTGAAATTGTAGTATCGACTTTTTCTCTGTATTCAATATCGGATACATCTTGATTGCTTTGTTAATCTTACCATAAAAAATCAATACTCATATTGATGTTGCTAAGGTACCTAGAGTTCTTAAGAAGATGCATATTTAGTGTATCGTGTACTTTGCTTTTTATTTTAGAGAAATCTCGCAAATATCTGACTTGGTCCAATAATTGTTTATGTTTCATTTCTTTCATCTCTACTCGTTTTGATGCTCTTTTTTTTAAGGGGTTTGTTTTTAAACGTACTGAAAGAGCTGCTGCGTTCCCAGAAAGCAAGAGACAGGAGTAAATAAGTTCTTATATTCAAAATTTTATAAACATAATACACTTGGCGATATACAGAAAACTAAAGAGCATTTATGATTTGCAAAAAGTTTCTCTTGGCATATTTTCCTGTGTCTTGACATTTTGGAGATAGTTAGAGTATTCTTTTTAACAAACAGAAAATATTTCTCCTCAACCTTCCCTCTAAGTAGTTTTTGACACTCTAAATGTAAAATTACCACTGCTCCTACTGCTATTGAACGATGACAATCTCAACTTCCTTGGAAGCATGACAAGATACTAAACAAAGACAGTTTTGTTCCCAGCAATCAATTTTTCAGAAAGCTGCAAGTAAAGAAAATCTATCTCCTAAAAAGCAAGAAAAGTTGCTACTACAGCACCTACAATAAATGTCATAATTTCCAAATTCTAACTTTGCAAACTGAGTGTGCTTTATAAATGTATCATTAAATGACAAAAAACTTGTCTCACCATCCTGGGCAGGATAGATAATAGATGACAAAGCATATGAAAGTTTTGCCTCAGAACACATTTATTTATTAAAAACATTTTTCTCTGAGGATGGCCTTGTGCGAGCAGTCTCATTTCTGTCAACAATCTAGCGCGGCACTACTCACGCAGTGCTACTCAGATGTGCTCAGTGCACTTAGGAACAGTGAATCCTCAGTGTCTGGGAACAAAGGCAGACATTTCCAGACACATTTTTTAATTTATTTTATTCTGACAAGCTAATGGGTGAAATATTCCTTAAATCTAAACAAGAAGTGTATTACAGATCAGGAATTATTCTCCCATTTAACTGATGGCATCTACAGTCTGGATGTTTACCTTAGAGCCCAAAAAGCAGCGATTATTAGTGAGTGGAAAGAGTATATTTACTTCACAAGACTTGGAAGTCAATCCCTCCTCTGTGCTATCACCCCAAGGCACAGCATCTGCTCCTGCAATAAAAACCCAGCTGCAGCTGAAGGGCTGTGCTGCCCACCCTGCCCACCACTGCTGTAGTTCTAGCATCTAACCAGTGGGACAAAACGAGATTCGTTGCGTTACTGGAACATCTTCCTTGGAAATGTGTTTTATCCAAGTTAGGCTTTAGCTAAGTCCAGCTTGCGAGTGTTCAACAGAGGAGAAGTAAAGTGTGAGTCAAGGGCCTGTGATATGCATAACTCATAAGATGTACACTTGAGCATCAGGAACCCGTGAAGATAATTTGTCTCCTCCTGTCAGGCTTCAAATACTTTTCAATTGCTGCACAGGATTCTGTTCTTCAGAAAGTTATGATCTGTTTCATACAACTTTTTAATCCTTCAGACTTCCCGCTGTTTTAAGCAGTTAGTTTTATGGCTTAGAGTGTCTTTCTGAAGGTCACCAAGTCTTTATTTTCCTTGGAGTCCACGCAACACAAGAGAGACCCTCTCTTACGCAGGTAGCTTGCTGTATCTGCAAAACATTACTCAAATACAGTAATCAAGGAGGGATTTTGTATCTCTGTGAAGAGCATTCAGCTGACTGTTTGCCCAGCATGCCCCTCACAAGTATTCTCTTCAGTTTAACCCAGGGAATATTTCTCTCTCTTGTAGGATTCACTGTCAGTTCAAAAGCATATTTTAAAAATAAATAAATAAAAAGTCAAAATAGTTTCCGGAGACAAAAGGAGAATAGAAATTTTTATATTTACTCTATGATTTTAAAGTTTCACATGTCCGACTGCTTTTTGGTGTCAGGTGTACGGAATCTAGGCTTTTAAAAATTACATTAACAATGCTCTTTCAAAATAAATCCGCTACAGACCTCTATTAATTAAAATTAGTACACGAAAACTACAAACAGGGGCCTGTTTATATGAATTAAGAATATTTAGGGTTAGTTCAATGTTTCTACTATAGAGATTGACATCCTCTCTTCAGTGCCAACACATAAAAAGATTAGATTTTATTAATTCCTGCAACTTGAAACACACACCAACTATTCTAACACACCATTTGAATTCAAAACTCCTGGCACAATTACCTCGAAGGTGCAATTTTGGCCTGAAGCTTTTGACTGGAATTGAGGTTTAAATCAGGAACTAATCATATAACTCTATGTATGGAGTAGGTTCCAGGAAGCAGAATGGGTTTTGCTTCAAGTTCATTTTGTAGGAGCTAATTTTTCAGGCTTGATACAGCTAGGAAAAATAAGGTTCAAACTGCCATGAATAAATGATTACTTTTAGAAGTAAGAAATTCTTTGGAGAGCAATATCAAGGACTCCATTGTAGCAGAGGATCATGAAATATGGGAAGCTGTTTAACTGGAGAAGCTTTACATTGCAGTCTCTGGTTTGACTTCGCAGTGAAGTCATACCGGCTATAGTTAAGCAGCCCTGAAGTTTAGCATCAGTCCAGCATAAGTCTACTGAAACGTGATAAAATATATGACACATCCCCTTTCAGATGAAGCTAAGAACCTAGAGCTCCTCAGCTTGGGAAGGGGCCAACAGAAGGGACAGAGAACACGCGTATGAATCACCCCTTTCCTTTGATACAACTGCCCAGTGGTACCCAGTGAAATGAGCAAGCTCCAGACTGAAAAGTAACACAACCTGTTCTCACAATTTACATTAAACTTTGAAATTCCCTGCTTCAGGGTGTTATGTGTTAAAAATCAGAAAGCTGCTGGAAGATTGACCCATCAGGGAACATTAAACACAAAAACAGACCAGGTGCAGCAGCACAGAGAATCCTTAAAATTCTGCAGAGGTGTATTAGAGAAGATATCAGCTTGTACAGGCACTGTTTCTTGAACCCCTTACCTGGATTTTCACATCTGGCCACTGCTGGAGACAAGATACATGAAAACATCTGTGGTAAGAAGATTTGATCCTGTGACATACTCATATAGGTTATTTATCCAGTTTACTAAACCCACAAACTAGCTTCATAACCATACGTTCAAGCCTCAGTATCTCTCTGCAAACATAGTTCTTGAAACAATTTTTTTTTTTTTTTAGTTCTGTTGGACCACACTAAATCTGAGTTCATTCACCGTGATCTCAGAGTAAATTTCTTTCACACAATAAAATACTGAAAAATCAATTTGGGTACATACAGAAGAAATAATATCCATCCGAGGAAATAGTCTAGTGTACATATGTGTGTGAGATAGCTATTTGTGAAGCTTTGGTGAAAAATTAAAGGAAATAGCACCTTTAGGCAGCTCAACATGTAAGAAAAAAGCTTCAAATTTAAACTCAGTTCTTTCTGTCTTAGGCAATTCTTTATGAAAATTTAACTATGATTTCTCCTCCAAAATGATGTGTTTATAACAGGGTGGAGAACATATCACTTGGGCAGGCTCCATCAAGGTGATGAAATCAATATCATTAAGCCTAAAAGCTCTGACTAAAAGCCTGTACATCATAGGAGATGGGAAAGAACGGGGCTTCTAAAGAAAATAACTTAAACAAAGGAATTTGAACAGATTTCTCCAGAGATTAATGAAGGAATGAGCTCAAATACATACTTTTTAGAGAGGTAGCGTATTCCTCTCCTTCTTTTTCTTTATTTAGGAGTAAAGATGACTGAAAAAAGTAAGGAATAAATTTTTTTTAAAGGAACATTTTAGAGAACTGCATGTTATTTTTCTTGATGTTGATTGTGTTTTTCTGTCAGTTAAACATTTCTACTGCTTTCAGTTATCGTAAACGTCAAAATAGTTCAATGCTAATAATGATTTCAGTAAATCTGATACTTTTTTCCTTAAACCAATTCATGTACCAGTCTACAGTTACAGCTGGAATTTATTTGGAACTTTACCTTAAGAGAATCAATATTTATCAAGTTTCTGAAATTCTTCCAAGCTTATTTACTCAAGAAAATATTTTTCTACTGCTGCATTTAAATGCAAATAAAGAAAGAAACTACACAAGCTTGGGTTTTGTTTTTTCTATTAAGGTAGTATAGAATGAGAATACCAAGAAATTTATTACTTTTCTGATACAGAATTCCTGAATAATAAACACTCTACCAGACATCTTAAAGAACAATATATCTCTTAACACTTGATTATGCTCAATCTTCTGTGAAATATCAGCTCATCAAAAATGCTCTGCAGACTTATAGAATTAAACAGTTTTTGGAATGAGTGAATTAAGTTAATATAATCTAGCTTTCTGAAATCAAAATGAAGACATTTCACAGAAATAAATATATTAGAGTTGTTTTCCTTTGTGTAGGACATATTTTTAGAGTGACACATGATCAGAATATTTGCAATCAATTATTTATTATACTTTATCATACAACATACATATTTTTCATAAACACCAGTACCTGTAAGTTGAGATGGTCCTAATTTTAAAACCTTTTTACTAAATAAAATTAAAAGGACTCTAGCATGTAATATACACTTTGCTAGCCAATTATACTGATAATAGCAAAGGACACGTTTTCAGATCATTTTATTGACATAATGTAGGAATAATTATCTTGTGGAGAAATTCTTCAGTCTTGCACTGGCTTCAAGAATGTCAGAAAAATATCACCTGTAATTCTAAAATTCTTTCATAAATAAGGAAAACTGAACCCCCTTTTTTAATCTTTAACAGAAAACGACAGGTTAGCTGGAGTCTGTCTTGCGCCGTGCAGGATGGGACTTGGGCAAATAGTCATCCTTTTCTGTCGTCTGTTAAACTGTACAGACTTATATCTACTCTAGTATCTCGTCATCAGTCACGAAAATGGAAGTACTTCCAAAGCTCAAATCACTCCTGTTTCTGAACGTTCTTAGCACTTCTCTAAAGCAGGCAAAGAATTAACTTCGAATGGAATGATAATGATACAAAACCATTATTCAGTGACTTAGGTAATAAGTGAGAGTAATATTATCGCATATTTTTTACTGTTTATGAGCCATATTTAGCGGTTATATTCAAATTGACTGCGAATTTAAAAAAAATAGGAGTTTACTTGAAAAAGCTATTCTAGAAATATATTTCTGAACAGCATTCATGATATTTTACATCATGGAGGTAAATAAGAAAAGTTACATAAAAGCTAAGGCAAGCTTTATATTTCACTGATGCTTGCAAAAGCACCTCTGTCAGTTCTGGAGAGTGCAAGGGCTGCTGTAATTAAGAAGAGACTCGACTTACTGGTGAGTGCCACCAGTCCAGTCATTCCCATCACCACAAGCCACATAGCTGTGTGAAAATAACCAGGTAATGATTACACTTACCCTTAGATCTTGGTCACTGTCTGTGTCCTTCATTGACAGTTCATATAATAATGAATATTTAGCTCTAAATCTATAAAAGCATAGGACATAAAATATTTGCGTCCCAAGAGGATAAGTGCCTAAGTGTACTCCTCCTATTTCTTTCTGGTGAGCTGGAGTTATTCTGAAAAACAGATTTTAAACTCTCATTACTCACTGACCTTTTCCACTAGTACAGAACCCTTAATTACTCATAGACACTGATGGACCATAATTTTTTTCCTTTCATGGCATTTCCTTGAACAAGCATCAAGAAGGAAAACTGAACCTTGATTTGCTTAAACAAATTCACAAATTTTAAGCTGTGTGCATGATTTTATTTCACATTACAATTCAGTGCTGTTTTAGAACAATGGTACGTACTGACTTATTAGTTACTTCCAAGTTTTTGGAGTTCCATATTTTAAAGGCGTGTTTCCTGTGTCCCAATCCAAAATCAAAAACAGGGTTTAGTCAATATGTACATTGCACAGAGTTTTCAAAAGTTAGCTGAAAACGTTTTTTAATTATGCTGGCAGTTTTAGAGTGGAAAAGATGAGTACAAATAACAAAGAGGTGATAAAATGGTAGGTGAAATTCCATGAAAAAGGACGTAATAATCCTCAGAGGAAAAAAATTGCATATTTAAGAAATAAGACCTTGAGATATAATAGACAGAACTATGAAAACATAATTTCAGAACTCGATAATCCCTTAAAAAAGAAAGTGGAATTTTAGTAACTATTTGAAAACTAAAAAAAAAAAAATATATATATACCTCTGTATAAATGCAGGACGCCCTTTATCTTGAATATAGCTTTGTTTCCATAGCAGAGCTGGGAAAGCACAGAAAAAGAAATAGATATGTCTAAAGGTATGGAATGACTTTGTGTAAGAAGCCACTGAATTTATTAAGACCAGAACACTTCAGGCTGAAGAGAGCAGCTGGAGGGGAGTGCAGCAGAGCTACACAGAATCATTACAGACATTGAGAAGATGAGTAGGGACCCGCTCCCTGTCTCTTCCAACACACGACTTAATGGCCATCGAATAAACCAGCAAGAAGCAGCTTCAAAGCAAAGCAAAGAAAAGCAAGGATGTATTTTCTCATACAGTGGGATGCCCAGGTATGAAACCTCCATGAGACATTTTCTATAGTAAGTGTACACAGGCTCAAAACCAACAGAGCACATTGAGGGAAGAAAAGTCCACTGTGGGCTGCTAAATACAAACTTATTACATCTCACGCAAAAAGTGCCTGAAACAAAAAGCACTGTAGGCTATGGGCATACCACTGTGCCCTGGTCATGTGCTTTTAGTTTTCCTCCTGGATCTGTGGTGAAGGCATTCTTGGATGAAACCTGGCAGGAATTCTCTCACCTCTCCTGGCTGTTGTATACAGAAGTACTACAGAACAACTCAGCAGTTCTCTGTGGTGTCAGAAATGTGCTTTATATTCAAGACTAACAAATTAAATATCACCTGTAATTTTAAAATTGTTTAGAAAGCATCCTAATGGTCTTTGTGAAGGTTTCACCAGATACCTGAGAAGACACTCAGCGCAGTTACTGACTGCATGGCTCAGATCAGTCTACCTTCAGTGAGGTACACATCCAGGTCTTTGCTACATGTCCAAAGTTTCTATCCCACTTGCTAAGAGATTTACCGAAAAACTGTACCTTCAGTGGATTTATATCTGGATATAACAGACACAAAACAAACACAAACACTAATCTGGGCCTAAATTCAAAACGCATAGATTAGTATAGTCTCATGTTTAGTTACGTGTAAATATAGCATGACAATAATAATAAGGTTGCTCTGTTTTCTCAGGGCTGAAGATTGAAACAGCAACAAGCATTATAGGAAAGTGAAAATCAGATAAGTGTCAGTGAGGGGAGAAAGAGGCTCCAACCATCAAACATAACTTGAAAAAAAGGACACACAAAGAACAAAAGAGAAAATTACATTATTTTCTACTTTTCTGATTTGAACAAAGTAGAATGTAGAGGGGAGGAATGCAAGGTGAGATGAAAGAGTCAATGTGAGGTGCAGAGTCAAGGAGCTGTTGTGCAAAGAAGACAAAGCAGTAGTCAGTGGGACCAGCAAGAGACCCTGGGTGAGTGATGAAGAGCTGGATACGGGCAAGTGAAGAAGGGCTGGAAGTAGGCAAAGGATATGACTTAACAGTCCTGTATTCTGAAAAAACAGAAGAGCACATGAGGAAATTAGAACCACTTTTTTTCCTAATAGAAATGAAAGAAATTTTGCAGTTGAACTCCACGTAAAACAAAATCAAAAAGGAAACCAGAGGGCGAGAATAATGAGAGGTAGACACTCGCCAAGCCTCTTGTAGTATTGAATAAAAACGTGGCATTTTCTGATAGATTTAACCTGTAAGAGATCCTTTTGGGAGGCTCAGGTCTTATTTAATTTACTTATTTATATATATTTTTTGTTTGGTTTTGGTATTGCCAATGGTTACAAGGCTACGTATTCCACAGCATCTCTTTTTCATGGCATGCTTTTAACCTCAGAGGTGTGATATTTCAGCATGATGATTCTTTGCACCATAATCCAGAGCAGAAGGAAAAACTTACCTCTCTCCAGTTAAAAATATCAAAACAACCTTTACAGTAACATCTTGCATGCCTTGAAAAATAATAACCCTGGCTTTTGAATCATGGAAAGAGAGCAGGTTTATATTTGATAAAGCATAGAGAATGGAATTAACAATGGGAAAGAATTAAAAATATATAGAGATCTCCCTCTACAATTTTTCAGGAATAATGCATGTCTTTAGCTGTTTGGAATTTTGTTCTTCTCATTCTCCAGCTTGCAAAGTACCATTAAAAACAGTCACTATGTCGTGGTATAGTCATGACACTCATGACTTAATTGTCAGCTTCGTTAAGTTGTATGAGATTATCTTGGTGAAGGACAGGGGAAGGTATCTTTATATTTTACAAAAAAAGAGAACAGTAAATATTTAAGGACACAAGCACAACTTTGAAGGGACTACTGCTAGCTGTTGAAACTATTTCTATAAATGTCGGACACATGTGAGCATGAATTGAATGAAAAGCAGCTTCAGGATCTATAAAGGATTAAACCAAGAATAAACAAAGATACCAATAAGATTTATATTTAGATTTATATACCAGGATTAAAGAAAAAAAAAAAAAAGAGGGGGTAAAAATGAAATCTTAGCTGTCTAAATTTCATTCTCATCCTTGCAATATTTTGAATTTTTGTTCTTTCTTATCTCATAGTAAATGACATGCACTGCCACTCCAAAGATGGCGTTATCTTTATAGACTGGAAAAAGAAAGCAAGCAAGCATAAGATTACTAGATCATTAGAGCTATGGCACAGAATATTTTCAAAGAGAAGGAGAAAGGCTTCCCTGATACACCACTATTAGGTTGCACTGGTGCATCACTTATTTTGATATACTTAACTTCAACTTTGTAGCAATATGGGTGATGACTCACTCATCCAGCACCTTAGAAAGCAAGTCTTCGTGCTGAGCCAAATTATGTCAGACAGGGACTTTAGCAACTCTGCTTTGTAGATTTAGGAGGCAGAGAGAGTGTGATGAAAAATGGTAATTCATCTGTAGACTGAAAGCTTCAGTGCTGTTTAATAAATCCCTCTTAGAACAAGATCTCAGGCTCAAATTCTGATTATGTTTCAGAACAAAGCGTTAGAGATACCTGGAAAAGGTAGGTGCCCATTTCTCACCTAAATGCAGGGGGAAAGCGTGCAGACTTGCAGAGGCAGAATATTCTTATTTCAGGGCCTCTCTCTTCCAGGTCAATACCTTCCCTGCAAGTGTATCCTGCCTTTCATGGTTTGTGTGTTTCTAGAACAGAAGCCTCGCAATGCACACACATCGAGATTGTCAGGCACAATGACACAAAATAGTTAACCAAAAGTTAGGCTATAGTATGTCTTTCACTGTTGAGAAAAAAACGTCTTGCAAATGTAAGAAGTAAAAGAAAATTTGAAAAACACCCCAAACAAATAATTCTGGAGCATGGAAAAAAAATCCCCCAGTGTTAAAGAATGACCAGAGCTGTTTTATCTTTTATTTCTTGAAAAGAAACAGCAGTCAAGTCACTGCAGGGTTAAGAATGAACATGAAAATCTTAAGTCTTATTAGAAATCTTCTCATCATGGGTAAATATTTAAAGCAGAATCCCAATGCGATACCAATTATAGGAGAACTAATCTTACCATGCTCTAAGTAGAAAATGTAATTCATTGCAGTGTAGCAACTGTGTTATAGTTAAAATTTATTTTACAATTAAATAAATGCATATTTCTTGAGCAGGTTAATTTACACTTTTGATAATAAAGGCTTTCACTTCTATTACCCGTGAAATCTTCATGGAGTCTAAGCCCAATTGAGGTTATCCCATGACACTTATTTAAAACTAAACATGTATCAAGCATAAATAGCAAGTAACTCTCATCAAAGCATCCCACTGGTGTCAAAGAACAGGACTTGACATAAAGTGCATTGCATGCATAATAAGGATGCAGATATAGGCAACAATTCACCATTTTTCCAGCTTAAACTTGTTCTCCTGTAAGAAACACTAAAAGTTCTTTGTTGCCCATGTAAGACAGTGAGGTCCTTCAAGGACTGGAAGAACTGTGTTTTTGCAGTCTTTCTAAATTTTCAAGTGTACCTTATTTATCAAGCTGATTGTGATAAAGCTGTTTTTAAGAGACTCACAAGCACAGCAGGGGACTTCACAGTCCATGATGAATCAGATGTGTTTTTCTGCGTGAGACATACCAGCTAAGTCTGTCTTGAGTAATGCTAAAAGGAAGCAGGCTGGGCAGAAGCACAAAGCACATTATTTGCTCTCCTTGCTGCTGCTGTCTGAGGAGCTCCACACTTCTACGGCTTCCCAATTGCCTCGAGTGTTACTGCACTTGTGAGACTGGATGTGGTTTCTTCTGCAGTGTTGGTCCCCTAGCGACCATAAGGTCCACATGCTCTTTCCTTTTAGTTGTCTCTGCAGGTCTCCTGGCCCCTCTTGGGAGCAGTTATCCATACATACTTCTTTTGCTTTCTCCTTCTTTTCTTTACTCAGGAAGGAATTACACAGGTGCATTGCCTCTGCCTCCTGTAGTTAGTTTACTCTATTCAAATCTTTTCCCCATTTTGGAAAGATCACAGACATCTGTAAGTTGTCCTTGGGTAAGGATTTGAACTTAGGCTGAAAAATTTAAAAGGCGTTTGTAGCAATAGAAGACATGTTTCCCAGAGCCTCTTTTTCGTCCCTGTTTTTACTGTTGGACATAATTTTCACCCAGTTGTTTCCCTAGACCCTACTAGGAAAGTAAGGGCAGTAAAATACACTCTGTCCTGCTCCAGAGACCTCTTCAGCAGCATTCTTAGGTATTTTTTATTCTTGTAATACTTTACATTAAAACATTACACCCCCGTCACTGAGCTCCCTTGCATACTTTTACATCACCTTATGTAATTTTACCGTGAGAGTTGTTTTCTCTGCCTCCTGGTGTTTGGTTTATTCATCGTATGGCACGATTATTTGTCCTTTTCCACAGTGTCAAATCTTACTGAACTTGTGACTCAGTAATTAACTACTTATCCTAAATGATTACAATTGTGTGGAACACAGCAAACATCACCTGCTGTTTATTGGTGTGTCTGTGAAGCCACAGGCTTAAACCACCCTGGCCATGACAAGGGTGTCATGACAAGACACGTGTGTTGAACTACGAATATTTTCTTGTGGCTGTTGAACATCACACTTGTCATGATGTTGAGGAAAATTGTGCTACTCTCCAGTCAGAATCATAAGCTTCAGCAAAATTGTAAAAGCCTAACTAATAAAGACCTACTTTTTACAGGCAAAATAAAACCAAGATATTATAGTGTAAGTGCTAAACACAAGAAAACACTGATTGAGATTAAAAAAAAAAAAATTACTGAAATTTTAAAACTATTCTGAATAAAACAAGCGTCAGTTTCTTTGAAGAGAAGTACGTGCCTTTTGTGCTATTTATTAGCAACTTGTGTACTAATTAAAATAGTAATATTGGCAGATGACCAACAGTGTTTCTCAACTGTATTGCAGAAAATTTTCTAATAAACACATTGTATTTGACTACCAAATTAAATTCTGGTCTGGTCAATATAAATACATAAACTTTTCTCATTTAATATTTAGGCATCTTACATATTCAAATGCTTTGTAAACAGAAGATATTAATTCCTTAAAAAGTACCAGAAGGGAAAAAAAGCTTTTTCTGTTTGTTTGTTTAATTTCCAGATGAGGGAGCAGGTAAAGGTATTAAAGATTCCAGAAAATTTATAGGTGAACACGTTTCACATCTGGGAAGATTTGCTCCTCTTCAGACTTACACCTTTCTTTCACAGCCATGCTGGGTGATAAAAATAAATAAATAGGTGACCACAGGGCATCAGGTGTTTGTAGTCACCTGATGATGATGACAAATCAGGTACATGTTACATGGCTGACACCATTTCCACGCATCATAAAATTCACATATCACTTTCTAAGAGGATTTTTTTAAAGCTTTTTTCATTGCAAAGTGAAGTTTTCCATCTATAAATCAAATATTATTGCATTACTGACTTATAAGATGGCTTTCTTTCTCTGATATATTTCCTCTGCCTTTAAAATATGCTGTTTCCTTTTAATGCATAATGTCTTTCAAAAATGGAAAAGCCAACCCTGAAAAATGTTGAGATTCTTCAAAAGAAGTTCAGGATACTTTATATCTTTCCAGTTACATTGCAAAATTTACCTTCACTGAATAACTGATCAGAAATAGAAATTTTAACAGGACAAATGTTCACTTTGACAGTAGTTAATTAGAACTTTCCATTCACAGTATTCATTACCAATTATGCAATAATGATCATTACAGCAACCAAAAAAATTGATGGCATTGTGCCTTCAATTTCTATATTACACGCTTTTTGCTACAGAGGGCTAGATAGTGTTGCTAGATTGTGTTGCACTAGCCTTAAAAATGTTCTGTATGAAATTTAGTGCACAAATTCAGTTTAAGTTTCTTATGTTTATGAGTTCAGTAATAACACTGTTAACTTGACTCTGGTGAAAATGTGACTTCAAATGTTTTATGAGTTTTCCAAAGGCATATATGAATTCAAAACTTCACTAAATTCACACTAAATTCATGAATGAACCTAATTACTTTATATTTGCAGAGCTTGAAAAATTACTTCGCTTCAATTTCACATGCTCCATATGTAGTACTGGAACACAGGAGATCGACTTTTTTTACTCAAGGACATGTATTTTTCCTTTCCAGTTTTTCCAATGAGTTTGAAAATGCTAAAAGGAAGACTGTACATGTATAGTAGGTAAACAATCTTCAAAATTACCATTGTAGATGGATATATAGTATATATTTTTCACATGGTGATTTTATTTTCATTTCTATTCATTACTTTTATCAGTGTAACCAAGACTATGTTTACATTATACAGCTGCCAAGCTACCAAGCAGATATATGAGTCATCACATTTGCCCTGCTTGATGTTCTCGTTAAACCCTTTGAAACCCTTTGTCACTGCAGGGAACGTGTGTGTTTTCTGGGTGTGTGCGGGTGAAGAAAGGGAGGCTGAAGCGGCAGCGTGTCAGAGGGGCACGCAGGGCTGGGTGCCAGTGCCAGTGCCAGTGGGAGAGTGCAGCTACATTAGAGGGGCAGGAGGGAGCCACTGTGTCCGTGGCAGCTCTCGGTGCAGTTTGTGTTTGTGTGGGTGCTGGTAGAGGCACTTTTTTCTGCCCTGGTGGAACTCTTGGTCACCTGATGCTTTTGAGAATACCTGCTCAGCCTCAGTATTGTCTAGACCTGCCTGAGCCTGTATGGAATACACACCGTGGAATCCAGCATCTTCTCGCAGTTAGCAGGCAGGTTTTTGGAAAAAACCTCCCAATCTAATAAGAACTGCAACTGAACTAAGCTTTTGTGACAACACTAAACATATTTAGGACTGTATATTGTCATACCTACCAGTGATAATTGATTTATCATCCCTGTTAATGTTTTCACTTTCTCATTATGACAAGATTGTAAAAATACAAGAGAGCTACACCGTGCTAGGTCTGATTCACAAATTCCTTGCTCAACACAACCTCTAAAAGCTATAATCCCAATATTTTTCTCACCTTTCTTAAGGCTGCTATTCAGTGTAGCCTGCATGTTCCTCATCCTTCCAAACACAAGCCTGCAGCTACATTAAACTGCTCGCTTTGGGCTTGCATGGTTTGTCCGTATGCCCAGCCCTGCATAACCAGACCATTTTGATCATTCCTGATTGAAGTATATGAAAGTTATTGACTGTTTTCCATTTGTGCAGTCTTTTGTGTCCAAAATGTAAAAAGGATAGTCCATAATAAGTTTCATGGGAATGATTGCCAAAGAAGGAGTTCACACATATAATGAGTGGTGGTGTCCAACTGTGCCATCTGCAACCATATCCCTCTCCATGCATCCAACCTATAAGTGGCAATTTATATAGCTTATCTTATGTCCTTTTGGTGATAATGAGATATCTAAAGCATGTTCTTTATGAGCCCAGCTTTATTATTTTTGTTCATGTTAAGCAACACGTTATTTAAATTTCTCTATTGACATTTGCAAGACTTCCAGTGAACAAACTACCAAACATAGGGCAAAATCTATCTCTTTGGGAATATTTCAGTTTATTTACATCCATCCTCCCATGGAAAGAGAACAAAGTAGGGCCTGGGCGGGAGTGGTGATGGTGGGTGTCCTTCACTGGAGCTGTGATTCTGCAAGAATATATAGAGAAAACTGAAAGAAAAGAGTCTATATTTATTTCCTACTAGTGCTGAAAGTTATTCTGAAGTTCAGTCACAGATTGTTGCCTGCGGTCAGAAGAACAATGCCTTTGCTTTAGAGACACAAGAGAGAAAGTGCTAAGGTTAATGTGCCAGGTCTAAACCAATAGATTATATCCATATGATATCTTGCCATCACTAAAGGAAGGATTAAATCAATCAACACAAGCAATGTTCTCGACTACTGTAAAAAACCAGTAAGTGCATAGCTAGAGAATATTTAAGATTATGAGAGTCAACTCACTGCAGGAGAACAATTGCCTAATGTCCTGCTGGGATGGGAATGTATCTTATACATGCCATTATTTTTACAAAGGTAACATACAAAGCTGTATTATTAATAAAACACCCACCTTCTGCTCTTTCTTTTCATTCTAATGGTGGTGCATCTGTTCAAAAGATTTCACAGGTTCTTCTAAAATGTGCCATTGTCTTTGTATGAAGTTGCTGTGATTTTATGGCTCTCTCCAACAAAGTATGTTTTTCACCCTCTGTGACATTTGAAAGACTTAAAGGCAGACAACCAGTACAACTTCAAAAACCAAAAGAGGAAAAGAATGATGAGACTACCACTCTCAGATGTGGATATGAAAGGAACATTTTTCCTGCTCCCATGCCCAGGAAGATGAGGAGCAAGATTATCATCACAGGTACTTTGCAGTAATCCACCACCTATGTCATGGCATTAGCTATGTTAGCTAATACTCAAACTCACTAAAATCTAGATTATTTTAGCCTGCAAATGGACTCTAAACCATTTTTCAGCAGAACAAAAGATCTCATAGTTGCAGGAATTCAGTTGTTCTCATAACACCTCTCATACAGAAAATCACTGAAATCCTGAAATGGACAGCATAATAGTGGTTCCAAGGAGAGGAAAAGAAAAATAGCTGGTTCTGCCTCCATTGGAGACAGAGGTATGGGTACTGGCAAGGCAAAAAAAATTATGAATGAGAAGCTGTCACTGCAGCTTCCTTCCTGTAAATATTATTGTCCGTGTTCATATTGTGATAAAACATGAACTCTCTGTGCTTGAATATTTAACAAGAGAACTGCCCATAGAGGAAGCTATACATGGAAACTTTAGACTTGTCTGATGTAGTGACTTGTTTCTTGGAACCACAGATGTGGCTTCAAAAAACCATATCAGAGAAATCCTGGTAAATTAATCCTTTAGTCTGTTGAGGTGGTTTTGGTACACTGATAGAAAAGATTTTAATTCAGGACAGACAGTTCTGGAAATATCCAAAGCCAAAACAGCCTTCTAGTCTAGAGGGCTGTTTGAGAGGCTTAGTTGGAACCTGGTGTTCTGCTGACCCTCTTCAAATAAATTCACCAAATGGCCTGGAGCAAGACAGTGCTTTTCATCCTGGTGGCAGGCATTCCAAGGGAGTGATGAGGTGTGCCTGATGCCAGATTTTCCTGTTCTGTGAAGTTCAGAAAGGACCACAGGGATCTGGATTTCCAATTCCAACCTAAGGGACCAGTGATCTCACAGATATTGTCTCCTGGACGATCATTTTAAACAAGTCAACATATAGGATAACATTTATAAAAAAAAAAAATATTTTGGTCATTAGTAGATTGACAGCTGTGCTTAATATAATGCAGGGCATGCCTTAACATAAGGCTCAGCTCTCTCAATGATATCAGTGGTGCTAATCATTAGAAAAGCTATTCGACTGTTGCTTTTAGATTGCTAAATAAATTAATATTCAGGAAGGAGAAAAAGCTCAAAGATTTGGAGAAAAGCTTGCAAATATGGTTTGCAAGGCAGGTAAAATGGACTCTCGTGTTTACTTAACAGTCTAACAATTTTTTAATCAATTAAAAAATATCAGGGAGCAAGGTTGCTTTCATTATTTTATTTTGAAATGACTGGATCTGGCACTGGTAATATTGCTGTAACAATGTAAAGTCAGAGGAATAATATTACATGGTAAGTACCACAGAACACTCAAAGCAGCAAGCCACCATCTAAAATTGCTAACATTCCAAATATCTTTATTTATGTAGTTAATAAAGAGCAACATTGAATCAACCCACACTCTAGTTAGTCAATATTATAAACAGTTCTTCGCACCTTAATTTCTCTCTTTCTAGCCCTTGTTTCTGCTATTCCCACTGAGTTAATCTTAAAACCTTGTCAAAGAGTTCCGACTATGAGTATCTGAAGTGGCTCACGTCTGATCTGACTGCTTTTTTTCTCTGAGTGTTAACATATGAAGCAAGATTATTTCATTACTGCCTGGCATGTTGTAAATACATATGATAATTTGCCATTCACTTAAACACTGAGCTTTTTTATGTGTTACAGAAATTTTTATGAATTATGTATGGCTGTATAATGGAGGATGATGAAGGTTTTTATTTTGCATCAGGCTCCAGTGTTGTAAGTGAAGAACCAATAACTAAAATTGTGTTACTTTTGCTGACTTTAAAACACTACAATCTCAGCTGAAGTCCAAAGTGCAGGGACTCTTTATCTGGTGTATTCCCTCACAGGCTATCAGATGTCATGTCTTATGATTTGTCACATTCTCGTGCCATTTCTTGGGAAGATGAGTGATGTGATCAAATCCCTTGATTCGCCTTATGGATAAATAATGACGCTCTTTATATTTTGAAAGAGGAATTCCATTATCTTATCTTAGTTTCTAGCCACTGGAAATTTCAGTATACTGTGGAATTTTTTTTTGAGTGAGGCTTTTATAGACTAAATTTATTTTTCCTGATCTTTAGGAAACCAAGTAACAAGATAGTATCTAGCTGAAAGAGTCTCTCTCAAATATGTTTAAACATGTTCGTTTAATTAGTTTTTAAAAAGTTTTCACCCAGGGCAAATCGAAAAAATGCAGAGCCATCTCACTTTCAGAAGACTGGAGCTAGGATTCTGTCCTTAGATCCATGTGGCCCAGGATTTCCAGGATAGTTCCCTCTATTCCACCTAGGGTCATCCAGAATAAAAATTGCGGTACTGCAATCTGTGTAATTTCATCCCTGATCAACAAAGGAGCACACCTCATCTGGTAGCACAGATGTGCTGGGAAGCGGTGCCAGAGGAGCAGTGTGAGATCTGCTGTGTGGTCTTCAGTGGTGTCTGGTGCTGACTCAACCAGTGAGGATAATGTTGTTCAGTCCATGTAATGGTACACCCTGGAGGCAGCTGAAGCTGAGCTGAGCAAGAAAAAAGAAAGCATCAGTCCTGAGTTTCTTGGAGCAGGTACTCGAGGGAGGCTGACTGCACTTTAAAGTTACCTCCAAGAACGTTGTAAGAAAAGTTTTTGGACACAGATCTCAAGTTTCAGTCATGGATTTTAGTCCCCTCTTGACTGTTGCACACTGCAAGAGCTAATTACCTCAGCCTCTGAGGTGTCTGAAGCAGAACTTGTCAGTGCGGTCTAGCAATACTTCTCATTCCCCAGCCATATTTTCTGTCTCTGTTCCCTCCCTAACCTACTCCATGGGATCCCAACTCTACAAAATTTCTCTGTTGCCCTATTTAATATCATCTCAGAGTACCTTTTACTGCTCTGGCAGTAGTCAGGATCAGATCCAATAACAGTAAATACTGCAGGTTGTGCACAAAAGGTATTCCTTTTCTAAAATACATTAACTGCCAATGTTTAATTCAAAATCGTTCAAATCCAGGTAATGTTGAATGAGATCATTTGTCATTTGACCCATTTTCTCCATTCTCAACATACACAGCTTTATTACCAGTCTGAGCAAACCAGAGAACTTTTGCATCATCATAATCATAAAACACTTTCTTCTGTCATTAATTAGACACAACTGGGCAGGAAATAACACAGAGGCCATAAAACCCAGTGATGTATACTCAGCTCAAGGCAATAGATTTTTCCCTTGATTTCCAGAAACTTTTGATATAGCTGGAATAAGCTGTACTCTTTTTTTCTGCAACAAATACTTCCTTGTATCCCTCTTTGCCCTACCTTTCTTTCAGCTTTCTCTAGCCCATGAAGTGAGGCACCCAGCCATGACTAGGAAGACAAGCGGTTGCAGACAGTAACTTACTTTAAAGGCGCATCCCATACATACCAGAAGTCTCAGTGGCAGTGTGAAGAGGGTGTAGAATGTGTCCAATATTTCAGACCTTTCCTTTTACAAGTTATATTCAGGGGTGTTGTAGATGTTCATGTATGGGAAAACCTGCATAGTTTGACTAATTCAGCTTCATGCTGAATCTGACAGGAAAGCTTGATGTGGCTTCTTGGTTGCAGCAGCTGGATAACTCAGGGACAAGTATTGGGGCATAAGTGCAGGGGGCAAGAAGTAAAATCCTCAGTAGAGGCCGTTCTGTGCTGTTCAGAACTGTACACTGCCATGTACAAAGTGGGCCTGTCAGGCAAATTTGACTCTTCTCCCCACACTTGGACAGCTCACAGCAACGGCAGAAGTGCCGCGTTCTTGCTGAGGAAAGCGATCGTGGGATTTCTTGCGATGAACTTCGTGGCCAGGCTGCCAAATCTGGGGGCATAACTATCCATGGACATGTATGTGTGTGATACCAGGAATTATACCAGAACACATAAAACATCAATTCAACACTTTCATAGGTCTGTGCAGTCTATGAATACAGCCAGGAAAAGTGAAAAGCCCTTCACAGTACAGGAAAGAATTCACATCACATTCAGCTATATCATGTGCACGCACACAAAAAAATTAATGATTACACCTGTGCTTATAGATACTTCACAGATGCAGAGCCACCGTTACCTTCTCTAAAGAGAAAAACATTTTTATACCTCTTTTTAACCCAAGCGTTTCCCATGTAAGGAAAATAGTACAACTGAAGATCTTTAAAGTATATGGTACAAGCCTAGATCATAATTATGATGAACTACTTTAAATTATAAGCTTTAAAGAATCAGATGTGAGGACTCAGAGTGGCTACTATACTGAACTTCTTTGGCCAGACCTCAGTGCTTGCTGGCAGCAAGGCAGTTAAGACAAGGGCAGGTGTAGGTATATTCGTTAGGTGTCTGTGAATATGGTAAAGATGTATTTTGACAGAATTGGAGAAAAATTTTTGCTCCGTATCCTCTTGTCCAATACATCAGTCCAGGATTTTGATTTTTTTTTTTTTTCCCAGCAGGTTCAGAGGCAATAGAATTGATTACAATGTTATTAACAGATTGTTTGGATATTTTGAAATGGACACATATGTAATGAGAGCCTGTTGACAGATAAAATATGAATAGCACAAAAAGCTAAATTTAGAAATCAGTATTTCGCAGTAATACGTAATGGATCATTTTACACAGATTGTTACTGAGAGAGATTCTTTGTCTACTGACTGTTTTTGAATGTGATTGTTATCAGGTGTCACAGAACATTGGTCCTGGTCAGACTGATCAAGTAGAAATGGTGTGTATGCATGAAAGGGAATTTTGTGGTTTGGCAATTCTTATCATATTAGTTTCAAAATGGAAAACAGAAACATCTTTCTTTTTATTTTGAATATTTCAAAAGAATTTTTCAAACTTCTTTTCAAAATAATAACATTTCAAAGTAATTTTTCCAGTGGTTGTTCTGCCCTGAGTGAAAAGAGTAATCAGTCTTAGGATTTTAAATAGAACTGAAAAATTATGTATCCCTAACAATTTCTGTAATTCTACTGATACACATTTTCTCTATCAGTTTGTCTAATGATAGAATAGAAGATGATGAGAAAGTTTGCATGTTTTTTTCTAAAATAATTATTTTGTTAGTAGATTTGATAATACATGAAGTACTGTATCAGCTAACAAAAGTGAAACAGAAAAATTGCAATGCTGCTACTTTCTTTGGGCGATTCTTTACTGCACTGGACCACACATTCATCTCCTAAAATGAGAGGTTGTGTCACTGTTCAAAACATCTCCAGTTAACCCATGAATATTTTTAATCTATACATCTCCTCCTCCTAAATTGGAATTACCGCCTGATTGAGCATTGTGGATGATTTCATCCTAAAATACAGAAAAATACACATCCCAGAGTGGCAATAATGGATCCACAAACATTGTGCTAATTAATGAATGGCATTTCATACTTATAGTTAGTATATATTTCCAACTCTCACTGAAGTAAGAAAATTAATTCATATTGTACAACCTAATATATTGCAAGTTATCTCAAACATTTACAAATTAAAAGGTAAGAAGGAAGGAAAAAAGGAGAGAAAAAGACTTTCAAAACACATCCTAAACTTCAGTTCAGGAAGTCATAAATCTCCTTGCACTAATGATAATCCAAAAATGTTTAGCTAAGATAATAAAAAATGTCTTGCTTGCTACCATAACTTATTTTCATGACCTACAATAACTGTTATGAATGTTTCCCGTCAGTACACATATATCTTTTATCAGTCTAGAATATATGAAGGTTTGCAAGACAAAGCCATTAAAAGAAACCATAATCATAGACAACAACTTGTATCAACAATCAAGCTTATTAAAAGCAAAGCAAGAAAAAGCAGAAGGAATTTAAATGTGAAGAAAGTGAACATATGCACTGAGAAATAAAATTAAGGATTTGAGAAAATCATCTGATTCAGCATGTTCAGTAGCTCATTTTATTCAACATTATTTTCTGAAATCAAATTGAAAAACTTATTTAAAATAAAAAAAGTGAAATCCTTTAGCAGCAGGATGTTTTCTCTCCCAAAATCAAGTTACACAAAGAAGTTTGGTGTTGCCAAGAAAGATTAAAAAGAATGTACTTTGTTTCTAATTGGCTGCAAACTGTAGGAAGTAAACAAATACCTTATATAGCATAAATAGTATTAATGTGGTGTACTGAAAAGGTTAATTAAATTCTGTGGTTTCTTTTTCAGTACAGAACTGACTGAGAAGAATTTTTAAAGCACAGCTGGTGTGTTTGTTTTAGTTCTTCCGTTACTAGCACTTGATCTACACTCAGTTTGTGACGCTAAACGAGTATTTTTACTTTCACGTGGTGTTGTGCCACCTCTCATTTTTGTCATGAGAATGTCAACTGATAGCACAGAGTGAAGAGAGCATTTAAAAACCCTGGTCAGAGTATGGTATTCATGCTCAGTATCCTTCTGATATGAAGACATGTGAATGTAAATGGGAGTAAGACCTGTGAAATAATCTATGTGAAAATTAAAAAAAAAAAAAAAAAAAGAAAAAAAAAGAAAAAGAAAGAAAAAAAAAATAAAACCTTCAGCTGCATTTGAACTGTATTTGTTTTAAGAAAGAGATAGAATATTGGAAAATTCAATGTAAGGAAAATAGCAAGAGGAATATTTTTTAATTAGGAAAGCTTGAAACAGGAACAATAAGATATTTCTTTTTGGGAAGGGTTTTATTAAGACAGTATTATCGGTTACATTTAAGTCTTTTAGAGATAAGATGGCTGATTGGCTTACTTGCACAAAATCAGTGTTAGGTTGGATTTATAAAAAGGATTTTCAAAAGGATTGATACATCAGTCCCAGACCAGGCTCTGTAGGGACACTGTGGAGTATCATTTGTCTGAAGATGCAAGAACAGGTATTATAAACACCTGCTGGATATGGGAAAGGAATATTTGTCCTTTCAAAGAGATAAAATGTGCGTGTATACACACATAAATAAAAAAGTGATTCTCCAAATTAAGCATGTCATAATATCTTATAAACCCCAGACATTAGGACCTAAAACTGTCAGCTTCTTTTCTCCCTCATTAATCTCAAAATATAACTCAGCTTCCTGCACAAAATTACATGCTATAGATTCAAGTAATGATTTCTGTCTAGTTAAAGAGAACAATAAAATATATTTCATGCTTGTCAGGTATAGTTTCAAAACAAAGCAGGTAATGTTTTAAAACTGAATTCAGACTTACTTTATGACTGATCAAGTCTGATGTTGATCTTCGAAAACGCAGACTAATTCAGGATATATTTCAAATTAATTGTGGTCATTTGCTCCTTGGAATTTTATACTATCATTTAAAATATATTCTGAAAAGATATATTATTTTTTAATTATTTATCCGCTGAACAAAACAAACCTTAAAAAGTAGTTATAAGATTTGTATCACATCAGCCAGCTTGTGACCATGATGACCACGTCAAGTGTGGCAAAGAATGAACGACAGACATTCTCAGCGCTGGAGAATACTGGAGGTGCCCTGTAGAGACTTGTGTTAGGGCCTGTGGTATGATTAACAAATCATAGTTTCTAAAAAGATTCTGACTACAGAGGCCACAAAGTTTGTAGGCAACACAAAAATATTTAGGACAGTGAGAAACCAAAGTTTTGAGAAGTGTTGCAAAATGTTCTCATAGCACTGTATAAATAGGGAAAAGATAAGAAGAAAAGTGGCAGAAATGGCAGACTTGAAATTTTTGTATGCAAAGAAAAATACGTGGAGCAAAAGACCTACATGTACACCATGATGTATTTTAAAATGACAATTACTATGCAGGTAGCAGAATACGAAGTCTTTATAGGAGGATTGAAGATATCTGCTCAACTCTCAATGGCAATCCACCAAGGAAATAAAATGTAAAATATATTAAGAAAATAATTGAGAATAATTCCTTCTACTGGTAGCTCATGGATGAAATGTTGTTTACCTATAGCCTCAGTGCTTCCAGCTTTTCTTATCTCATCTGCAAAGTAGCCCAGAACTAAAAAATAGGTAGATAAAGGCTACAGGGGTGACCAGAGATATACAGCAGTTCATGTATCCAGAAAAACTAAGTTAATGCACTTCAGCTTGGAAAAGGGAAGATATTAAAAAGATGGCTAGCAGAATAATTTTCTGAGATTTCGTATTGTTTCTCATGATGAAAGAACTGAGGCTACACAGTGAAATTACCATACAAATTATAATTAAATTAAGTAACTCATCACCACACCACGTTGCAGAGGCCAGACTATAAGTAGGCTCAGAAAGTAATTTTTAAAGCAAATTAATGGAAGAAACCTCCACTAGAGATTATTAAGTCTCTACACTGATAGCTGTAGAAGTCCCTATACTATAGATAGCTGAAAGCTGGAATGCCACACGAGAGAAAGTACCAATGTGTCAATAGTCCTGTTCTTATTCTTTTTTCTTGCTGAAAGTCACTTCCAGACTTACCTAAAGGGATCTTTTATTTCATCAGGAAACCTGTTTTCAAATTCTTATCTTAACAGTGTTGCAGAGAAGATATGTTAGGTCATAGTCTAAAAAGGCATACTCGAATAAGACTGAAACATTACCTAATTAATACCTCAAATATATTAACAAGAAATAATAATGCTTCATTTAATAATTAAGTTTGTTACATTTGTATGAAGTATATGGCCAGTGTTTTAGGTATTTGAAACCAAGTCATCCACCAGAGACTGGAGAATTCCTGAGCCTGAAATTTGTGAAAGTGCCACAGGAGTTTTTTTACTTCATCTAAGTTTTGGTTCCTCCTATGTAAATGATAATTTCTGCTAGTTGCTTCCTCTCTCACCTTCAGGGATTTTTTTTCATTAAAGTAGTGGTTTAAAAAATACATAATGCCTGATACACCTTCAAATGCAAGTACAGTTCTGTCTACAAAACATAAATGTATATTCCGGATTTAAATATAACCAAAAAAGATAAGATGGTATTGTAACAGAGAGCAGAAAGAATCTGAGAGTTATTTGTAGGAGTCACATTTTACAGAGGTCAAATATTATGGAAATATTTCAGTTCCTTTATCTCATCTGTTAGAAAATCCTTAGAGAATGTTTATTTATCTACCAAAGGCAGCTTAACAAATTTCTAGCTTCAGCAGGCAAGACACACATTTCTTTTACATCAAAGTAAGAAATGCTCAGTTCTTGATATCTCACCTATTTCACACCAAATTCACTCCTTACTGATGTTTACTTCACAGTATCTGAAGGTCTCTTGCCAGTGGACAATTTATCATTAGGCAATGATATCTGCTGTTTCTCCAGCATGAATTCATGTCCAAGCAATCAACACCTGGGAACTTATCTCCAGTAGCAGGCTTCTTGCTTACTGAAGGACCCACCCTGGTGCCTGCAGAGGACAAGAGGTTTTTCAGAAGTTGCAGAGTCCTTCCTGATGAAAAGCCAGTGAAAGCACGAGAAAAACCTGCTGTTATGTTGGCAAGCTCTCGTAGCATAAAAATTTGGCCTAATTTGGCCCTTTGACCTTACCACAGGAAATCGTTTAGAGTTGCCATTTCTGAGAGTGTTCTGCGAGTGGCCATGTAGGTGAGTGTGGCCTCTGTGCAGCACACATCCAGGGGTTCACGTGTGGTAGTCAGCCAGCCTGGACCACAGCTAGGATGGCACCCATCCATAATGGGGACGTTACTGTGGAGCTTTCACACATCCCACAGTCAAGGCAAATTGAAGCCAAAAGAAGTGTCACCTTGAGCTAGGTTGCAGAACTGGAAAATACAGCTGCAACAAAGACAAGCCACTCCATGGCTTCTTCCCCCACTTCACGAAACCTTGGGAAGAAGGAGAGGCACAGCCCTACTTTCTCCTGATTCTGAGCCTTTTAAAACATCAATTATTGATTTGGTCCTTAAAAACAGATTTAGAAATCAGATTTGTTTTAATTGTGAACAGGTGAAGGAGTCAGACTTATTTTGGCCCTGAATCCTGACTGAGAAACAAAGGGTTATATCCTTCCTTTCTTATCCTGACCCTCTGGGTCTCTTTCTCCAGGCAGTCCTGCAATATGAGTGCTTGTAAATAATAACAGATGAACCACCATAGCTTGGTGTGGGGAGTGGAGACAGAAAAACTGCCAGCACACTACACATGAAAGGTAATTTCATCAAATAAAATTGGTAAATTCTGAAAGTGACTGAAAAAGAAGTAGAAAGGGAATTACATTTGCTAGAAATCTGACCATCCTCCTCTCAATGAATCTAACTGTTGTTCTGGTAGAAAAAAGGAAGATTATTAAAACTTGTAAAGAAATACAGGAACTGCTGACATAATAAGCTGCGATTTATATGAAAAGGATGCTTTTTGCTTCTCCAGGACATTAGAGTTCCTCATCCATTTCTCTAGACTACATTTGTTAACTCTGAAATAGCTCAAAGGACTTGGAGAATTTTAAAAGCATTGACAAATCTGCAAGAAAAAAACTGAAGCGACATTTTTATCTCTTCCCCACCTGCTTTCAGCAGGTGTGTGTAGTCAGACTACATAGCTTTTATGTATTGTGAAGCTTACACAATTTAGACTTCATGCTCTACACATTTCAAATTGGTTTGACCCTTTCCTCTCTCAGGCACACATAAGCTAACAAATGAATTTTTACTGTATTTTTCAAATCGGTGTATCCTCTAATTTATTCAAGATTGTCTTTTAGAGTGGTTAAAAAAACATTTTAATTAACGTTTCAGTCAGAAACCTTGCTCACAATTTTGTGGTGAAGAACCAAGCATAAAAGTGACTCTGTGTGGATATTGCATATTTTGTTGCCATGTTCATATTTCTGGACATGAACTGACTGCCTGGAAACTTTTTCACTCCTTGGTGACTGAACAGCAAAAACATATGTATTTAATTATTAAATTCTACTTTATTGAATGACTTAAAATACCACCCTTATAAATAAGGAACCATCAAGGAGTCTGAAGGTTTTTTCTGCCCTTCCAGCCAACGTCTTTGTTCAGCTACTGTTTCCTATGCAGAAGGAAAATTCTCAGCTGACTGCACGAGCTGAGGATTGCTCTGTCTTTCTCATTACTATTCAGACAGAAGAGAAAAACAAGAACAGAGCAGAAAGCAGACGTACTCCAAGAAGTCCTGGCTAATCTAAGATTTATGCAGCTAAACTGAAATTGAGAAACCCTAAGGCTATTTAATACCATTTCAACATGGCATATATGCTCCTGTAAAGGAAAAGAACGATGTAATCTGTTCCTAATTATTCTATCATTTGCTTTTTGAAATCGTTTTTGAAAAGAACTTGGACCGATAATTGCACAGGTGGCCTTGATTTTCCCTACCACAAAATAGAAATTTTCCATTCATTTGAATTAAAAATTACTTTAAATAAAATGGACATGCCTAAAAAGTGGAAATTGTTCAATGACAGTCCATATCTACACCTCTGCACAGAATCATAGAATCACAGAATCATAAAATGGTTTGGTTTGAAGGGAACATTAAAAATTATCTAGTTTGAGCCCCACCATAATAATCAGTTACAATCAGTAGTTACACTGATCATTATTTTTTTCTTCTCTTATGAAATAGCCAGTAGAACTGTGAGGAATAGTATGATACCTTAATTTAGATGTATAGATGTCTTTTTAAAGTTGGTAGCATTGTGAAAGAATTGGTTTTGCTGAGGAGATAAATATCTGAGTCTTTTTTGTAAGTGATTGTGGTTGAGAAAGGGATGTACCTAAAAATGTCACATTATTTCTAATGTCATACTAGTTTTTAGTTTCTAATGTCATTACTAGTTTTCAGTATAAAACTGAGAGAAAAAAAAAAAAGTTAGAGAAATTCAAGTTGGAAGGAGTCCCTGTGGGTCCAACTCCCTTGCCAAAGCATTTCCAAAGTTAGTTTCAACTTTAAAGTTTTACCACATACCTCAGGGTCATATCCTGTAAAGTTCTGAATATTTCCCAGGATAGATACTCTAAAACCTCTTTGGGCAGAATTAGTGAGAACTTTGAATCAATCACTGGAAATGCAGAGAAACTGGTCAGTAGAAATAAAGTGAAAAGGGAAAGCAAAAGAAAAAAAATAAAACTGCTCTGGAGAGGAAACTGTTTCAGCTTTCAGACCGGACTCCATCAACGTTACTTTTGAAAGTATAGATCACAGTCTGACTCAAAAAATGTGTTTCATCTGAATTAATTCTTGGTTAGTTACTCATTAAGTTTTAGGTTTGGACAGGAGATTACTCAGCAGCAATTTTGTGAAGACATTTATATACATAATCACAGAAGGGTTGAGGTCGGAAAGGGTCTCTGGACGTGATCTGTTCAATCACTCTGATCAAGAATGGAAACCTGCTGTCATGGCTAGCTGACAGAAAGGAATGAACTTTGTATTTCCTGTGGATTGACCTCTGTTTGAGAGAAAAGAAACTAAATCTGTTTTCTACTGTTAATGAAAATACTATATGCAGGTGAATCCTCCAGTAAAATCACTGGAAATACTTTCATTATATTCGAAGAGAATGGATTCATATTCAGGGGCAAGATTTTTAAAAAAAAACGGTATCTGAGCTTAGATTACTAGAAAAAAACAAGTGGTATTTTCTCTTAGGCTTTTGTTCAGGATAGTTCTGAAGAACTGAAGCAGGTAGATATACGTGGTTATAAATTTTTGAGTTTGGAAACAGAAAATCTCCTAATAACTCTTGCAAGAGGTTCCATACCACCTTGTAAAAGAAACAGGATGGTCAGGAAACCTAATTGGTTTTCAAATGGGGTTTGATGAAATTATTAAAATGATTTATGGTCTTTGCATTACAGTGGTATATTCCTGATACGTTGTGAAGGACATGATTCAAATTTAAAAAATCTGGATAAAACATTACTGAAATAATGAAAAAAACCATTTTGACATTGTTTAAAAGAAGACCTGATGTGGTTTTGTCTTAATCTCAATTAATTTATTTCAGGAAAGTGATTTCTAATGTGAACTGAGAGATCATACCAAAAAGAGGTGTCCCATAGTTATGAAAATGAGAAAAAAGCATCCTAATAAATTTGAGCTGGATCTGGTTTGAGTATTATTTTATTTGTGATTTTGTCTTAACTGAAAAACTATTTTGAAATTTTAGAAAAACTTTTCTAAACAATTCTGCTGCTGGACACACAGCTAGAACTCCCCCAGAGTTTAGCAGGTGTGTTTCAAATTTCCTGTTAACAGATTAGTAAGAGCAGAGCAGATGTGGCCGGCAAGGTCAGAGCTCGAGGGACAATTGCTGGGAAGCTAAGTGAACTGCATTAAGGATGAGGGAAGTAGGATACAGCAGTGAACAGCACACAGAAGGGCACACAGGCATTGTTAATAGGAGATGTTACACACCTTTTGAAGTACCTGCTTTTTAAGATGAACTTTGTTGCAGAAACATTTCGTGTAAACAATCCTACTATCAATTTCAGAATAAAAATTAAAATATTGAAAAACTTTCTTAGGTGCTCCTTAATACTTTCCATCAAAGCATTCACTAAAGGAAATGTGAGACAATACACCACAAGAAATAAGCTGTCTTTTGATTGCCAATGCATTTCTTTGTGCTTAGTAAGAAGAATAATACAATCTTTATATTTGGAAGTTCCTCTGCTACTTTGATGTAAATAATTTTATTTTTAAACCCATCTTTGTGAGTTCTGAGGATTCTCACTTCAGAAGAAAACTGCCGGCTTGTGTGGAGACACAATTCAGGGCAGTGAAGACTGTCGTTAGTGTTTGTGCCTGTAGCATTCCCTTCTCATTCCTTGTATTTCTAAAGGCCGGTATTGGCCAGATCCCCACTGTCTACATTTGACAGAGCTCTGTCTAGCTTACTTTGGAGGTTGTGAGCACAGGGCTCAGCTTACAGCTTTTTCTGTGAGAAGCAGCAGTTTTGTCTGCCCTGTGTCTGCTGCCTGCTTTCTTCTGTCCATGAAGATAACCTTCTGCTAACATTCCAGCAAGGAAGTCAGAAAGGCGCCTTTTCAAGTAGGTTTTGCATGTTAATGTAAGAAGTTGTCTGAAGTCTCTGCACTATTTCTTGTTTTCCTGAACCACCTGCCGTGAATGAACTGTATGAAATTAAAAATATTTAATTACCCAAACTATATAATTGAAATATAATGAAGTTCAGCATTTTTAAGGCAGATTAATGTAGTATGTAATTTTACTAACAGAAGAACATTTTAAAGTTTTAAATAATGGCTTAGAGGGAAAAGAAAAAGACACTAAAATAATCTAAATAGTCTACTATGAATTAAAATGATATTAAATCATCTATTAAAAAAGAATTCTACAAAGCCTTGGTGTTCCCTCAGTTTCAAAAAACAGTTTAAATTATGGAGGGGTAATTCAGGAATGTTTCTTTCTTACTAATTCTAGAGATTCATTCTGGGATATGATAATGCTGAGTTAATTCCATTTGACTGCCTTTAAACAAGTGACTCAATCTTTTCTGGCTGCTAATCGTATCCCACCTTGCTGAAATACGGAACCATTGCTCAGATTTTAATTTTCCATAAACAGGAGTTTGTTGAGCTTGAGTTGTTTTCCTTTTATTAAGTACTGCTTTTCATTGTGTGCTTCTTTGTTACAACTCCTATTCAGAAGCAAAGGATTTAAAATACTTGTTATTTACTCATACAAATGTTTTAAATAAGTAATGTAAAAATCAATAAAGCCAATTAAGTTAGAAGATTAATAATCATCGTGCAAAATAAAAAAAGGAAAATTGAACAGAAAAAAAACCCTACTGAAGTCCAATCCCTTACATTTCATTAAGGTGTCACATCTTAATAAAAAATTCAATAAAGTCAGAGTGTGCAATCTGCATCTTAGTGTATATCAAGTCACCTTTGTCCAGAGAGAATGTAATTGCTTAGTGCTCTGATATATGATTGCAGAGCAGGTAAGGCACATAATAGGTGTGGGACTGTAAGTGTTGGCTGTCACTGAGGGACACATCGTAGAGACACATAACACAATACCACATTAGGGAAGTTCTCTGTACATTGCAAGGCACAGATGGGAAAGTATTGCGTCTTAGGATGAACAGATTAAATCAGCCAAGCCTTAAAGTCTTTACAATAGCTAAAAAAGTGAAGCAAGAGTACAGATAGGGGTGCGTCACTAGTCATTAAATTTCCTTACAAGAGTTAGTGGACATAGAAGAATGGCACTACACATACATACGTTGATGCCATTGTTCAATGAAAGGTCAGAAGCCTCACATCAGTAGATATTATGGTCAGCACCTCTTTCTGAGACCCTTTTTTAAGAGTGTCTCAAACAAATCAGAGATCAAATACATTCTGTGGGTTTTATAGCTTTGATATCTGCTGATCTCTCATGACTGTGTGTGACTTGAATGGCATTTTATCTAGTAATAGAAAAAGATGCAGCTAGATATTGTTGGGTGACATTGAAAAAAACCCAGTAACTGAAACAGGGACTAAATAACCAGTCTCTTCCCATGTGCATGATCTTGGTGGGTTATTATATGGTCAGCCAGGTACTCAAGCTTTTAACCTACATACTAATGAAACTAACCGGAAAAAGATAAGATTGAGTTTGCATAACATTCAGCTAGATTACGTCAATTAAATATCATCTTCTCATACTTACCAAACGGCAAAAAGTTCATTTGCCATAGAAGATGTCCAACCCACAGGATGAAGATTTCTTGAGATCTCTCTGGTGTAGGCCCCCATATACGAGTGTACAACATGCCTTCAAGAATTGTTTCTACATGGAGACATCACTCAGCCACAGCTCCTCTGCAGAGAACAAATTCACAGAGCTGATAACACAATTCTTGGGAAGAAGACAGCTGTTCAGCTGATTTGCCCAGGCTGAATGGCACAGTACACTTACTCATCAGCAGATGCCTCTGTGAAAAGAGAGACCTCCTTCACCATTAGTCATGTGTGGAAGTTATATAGGAAGACACAGAAGAAAAATGGATGGATAAAACAGGAAAAAAAAATCCCAAGAGCAGTCATAATTTGATGTTAACATTTTAGAGTTCTTACACTAAAATTCAAAATATGCAATGGCTGGCCACATAGCCAAAAAAAGTATTAACATGAAAATGCTTTAACTTCCTGCAATAATGGTATCATAGTTTCTTAGGAATAGAAGTGGTACATTCATATAGGGTTATTTTGTTGGGAGTTTTTTTTGAAAGGTCTGTTTCTTTAATTCTCAGTTTGGTTGCTGACAGTTTGTAAAGAAGGAAAACTGTGAGAACTTGAAAGTGTTGTAAACTTCAAGCCATTAAAACTTTCTTCTCCTCATAGTACTTGCCTCCCAGTTACTCACCTTTTTATCTGGTACTATGTTAGGACCTGAAGGAATACTTGCATCCCTCATGGAATTTAGAACACAACTCCATTTTTAAACAATGTAAAACTGGTAGAGCAGAGAACCTGGCCAGAAGCTGAATTTTCCATCTTTTCTCTGCAGAGGAAGAAAATGATCAAAGAAAAGGTATTATGTTGTTAATTACTCAATCTCTTTTCATGCTCTTTCAAAGTGGCAACGTATTACGTGAGTTATTTTACTTATTTAGTCAGAAGACTTTTGCCATTAGACTGGCATAGAGCAGTGTTATAGCAGTAGAATATTCAGCTTTAGAGTCGTATCGTTAGCACATCAAGGTGGCTGGATAGGTATGAGTGTACGCTTGGGTGTCTGCACAATCTCGAGCATCATTCTGTTGGAATGAACTTTGGTGGAAATGGCTTTGAATTCTTGGAAAATCATTTGATCCAGAAGCATGAAAGCTGGACAAACTCTAAGTGAAATCAGTGCAAACATCATCCATTTAAGATAAATTGCAAAGAGGGCTGTCACCAACCAGCCACAGAGCACTATGGAGCAGCCTGACAGCACTGTTCTGAGTAAACCAGACACGTAACTGAAGAGAACTACATTTGCCTTTTGCAGGCCAGAACACTGCTGAGAGCACCCCTTGGAACACTTCTTCAAGCTGCAGTGGCTCTTTTAACTGCTACTGTATTCTGGTATTACATCTGAAAATAATGCAGCTTCTCTACTGAGATCTGAATTGCCTGCATTTGTTATTTTGTAGTCCCAGATGCTTGTTTAATCAAATTGCCTTCTCCTGAAAGAAAGTCGGTTCACTTAGACTTTTTAAATTTCTTCTTTTTCCCTCAGAGGTAGCTTAGCTTGAAACACAGTTATCTTTCTCATTCCATGGGATGCATGGCAAGAGTCCCATGGCACCCATTTCCCCCTGTCACCACTCTATCATTTTTAGTTTCTCTTTCTCCATTTTGGCCTCACTGGTTTCTAAACACATGAAAACAGTAGTACTGTTACAAAATGTGTGACTGAAAAGCAAAGGAGAGAAAACAGCAAGTTTACATGCAGAATATCAATTTTGGTAGCTTGCAAGCGTGACCTAAAATATAGATTCTAATATTGTTTGGAAAATCAGGTTCCATTGAATAAACAAAGAAATGCAGAATAACAAAAGGTACTTTAAAAATATATAGAAATAAGAAAGGATAAAGTGAAACCATACTAATATTGGTTTTCAGGGTATTTTGACTTTTCATTTCCTAACTGGTCATTTCATTTCATAATAAAGCATTTCTTTTATTTTTCAAAACTAAAGCTTTTAAGAGTGAAAGTAGAAGCTTTTTCAAACATTGGAAGGAAATATTTGTTCCTAGTGGATTTCTACTAAACATGATAACATTTCAGGTTAGCCCAAACTAGATACTTCATTTTATTTGTTAAGCTGTTAAATCCAAATCCTATAATTTTATATGTGTAAGTAAAGCTCCTGCCTCTTGCTGTCTTCTTGAGGTATATTGATCAATAAAAGCATTTATTAACTGTCTTGTTGCCAGTTTTCTAAGGTAACAGGACTGAAATCAATTAAATAAATAGTCCTCATTAAAATAAATATCATCATTTTTAATTCATTTATTTTCTTCTAAATATTTTAGGGATTCTGTAAACAATAAGTGAATTTTAAGGGAAAAAAAGAAATTTTAATTCATTTTTCTCTCCTTTTCTGCTAGATTTTTAATAAAAATAGCAATCCATAGCAATATCTTTAAAAGCACAGAAACTAGCTATCTTATAATGGTTGGAAACTGTTGCAAATGGTTTTCAGGCATGTGACACAGACTTCAAAAAAAAGAAAAGTAGATGTTTAGGCTATAGTCAAATTTTATTTCACCATAGCAAAGAGCTAATAGCATCTATTTTGGCATTCTACAATTAAACTTTTCAAAGACAATTATTTATTTTGTTTGATTTAGTTATAAATGAATTTAATGGAAACAAATGTTCAGAATTTCCAGATTACATTCCTTAGAAATACACAACAAAATATCAACTTCGCATCAAAAATGTCAGAAATCTGTAAAGTGAAAATTTCATAGTTGTCTCCCAGTTTGTTACTAGACACAGCACTGAAGAAAAGAAGAGAGAACAGAGGTGAAACTTAGATCAACCTTCCTCCTGCCATCCATGCAAAATTTTGACAGAAAGTTAAACACTAATCATGTCTCTTTCCAGAGCGTCCAAGGACAGAGAGGCATGATGAAGGAAAAACAAGTTATTTTTGGTCAGAGATTATATGGGGGCAAAAAAAAAGTCATACCTCTTTCTGCAGCTGGCAAGGGAAAGACAAACGTAGAAACTACGGGCATAATCTCCTCTAATTAAATGTTTTGAAGTGTTGATTATAAGGGAGAGTCGCAGGTGTTCAGCTGACTTTTGAACTGTCTGCTGAAGTGCTCTTTCAAGTCTGTTTTTTAGCCTTAAAGGTGTTTTCTGCAACGATCTCTTTATCAAGATTTCAGTTCAACGCAGCTGAGTAACACACATATTTCCCAATCGTAGCACTATGAAAGGAAAACATTCACATGAACCTTTCTCCCTTAATGTAAGGGAGAAAGCTGAGACAGAAACAAAACCACTATTTTTTCCTGATCATACCTACTGTGACCTTGATGGAATCCTTTAAGCTCTGGTCTTCCTCTATAAAGCAGGGATAACCTTCACCAGTAACCCGAAATGTACTGTTATGCACTTGCTGTGAGTTACTAAAAACCTTTGACGATGAAAGGCGTAGATTTAACAGGAGTGAATGGAAAGAGAAATAAGTCATTAAGGGGAGGCTGCCTTTCCCCTGATGCTGCCCAGCTTGGCACCATCTGCCGAAGGCCTGGTACTGCACAGCTGGACAGGCTCCATCATGCATCCCTGAAGGGGCAGCGCTGATCTCATACCGGCCTACAAAGGCACGTATAGCTGTCTAATGGTGTTGAGAGAGGGCATTAGACCTTACCTTCACATTAATTCTATTATACCACTATAAGGTAGTTTCAAATGAGTGCAATTAGAACATAAGGGGAAAAAATCTATCTAAAGCATCCCATTAAATTTTAATAGGCAGTTATTCTTGTCTGCATTTTATAGTGAAAAGCTATTACTGCAAAGGGACTGGTCACTTTTAGTTTCCTTTAGGCCTTTGAGCAAAATATAGATCTATATCATGAATTAACTAACTTAGAAGCAAAAGTATGTTGTCACGACCCTTTATATTTTTGCTCAGGAGCCTGAAAATGCATGCCTCAATAACAAATATCTTCTTTATATTATTGACAGCCAGACAAATATAAAAAATGTGAAACCTTTGCACGCCTGACTGTCCACAGTCATTGTGAAAAGGAACATCCATTTTTTGGGAGGGGGGTACCTGTCTGTAGTCAATCATATTAACTTCTGTCAGCTTTACTCGGCACATGGAATAATTCTTGCCTTGAACCTGCTAGATCTACTTTATCTACTGGATTAAATTGTCAGGAAGAAGTTGGTAAAGGAAGCCTACAGCAGATAATTTCTTTTACCTCCTTTAATGCTTTTAAAGTAAACTAGACTGTACTTGAAAACAGACAGCCCACAGATAACTGTCTTCTTGTGGAATTGAAGCCAGTCAAGTGATGCTCCCTCTGCACTATGCGTTATCCAAGTAGGATCTGATCCTGTGCCCAAGCCCACAGTCGTCTTGAATTTGTTTTCCTTAACCAAAATTTCATATATGAATGTAGGCACACGGTAGACTCCAGAGCACAGAAAGAGTTCTCACTGTGACATGGCGTTTTGCCACAATCCTAAATCTGACTTCATACAGTCTGAATAAATCTTGAATGGGCCAAGACAAGTTGAAAGTCAAACCCTTTGAGTCACCCAGTACACATATCTGGGGCTTTTTTTTCCCTTTAAGTTTCTAATAGAGAACAACACTGAGAATTAAAGTGTTCAGATCACATACTTTGACATACTGCCTCTACCCAATCTCCAAAAACTCCTTTTTTTTCACTTCACTTCACTTCAGTATCAGTATACATATAGCCAGAAGATCCCAAAAGTTGCAGTGTCTTTAGCAAAAATGAAAAAGAAAACCAAACCAGGAAGGGGTTGGTAAATCTGAAGCAAAGACCAAGCTTCTGCCAGTCAGGTAAAGTGCTCAAATTCTTCAAGGGTTCTCCTGCTTTCTACTAAGACACTTCAGTGAGCCCTTATAGCCTCTTCTCACAATAACCAGAAGGAAGTTCATGTTTCAAGCATGGCAGTTCAGAAAGCTTTGAAGTCACTCTCACTTGAACTATTGTGCTTCAGCTTCTCTTCCAGCAGGTGAAAGATGCTATTCTCTGTATATTTGTTCCTGCCTAGGTATCACCCTTCATTCCCATTTCCCATTTATTGAAAATGCTTGAAGGAAATCACTTGGAAACCCAGTATATTGTGCCAATAAATAAAAGAGCAGATTGAAAATCTGGAATCTAAGTCACAGTTCAACCCTTTCCCAGCTATGTGTGTTCATACAGCATTCAAATGTTGAGACTAACACAGTAAACACACATATTCTTAGATGAATCACAAGTGGAGCATAATTTGTCAGCTGGAAAAGCCATTTACTGATCTGTTTCCCATGACAGCTTTTCTACCGTTATCATACTGTGTGCTATTTTACTACAAATCAAGAACTACTCCATTTGAATGAGAATAGAGGTGATTTCAAAGACAGCAGGAGTTGATTTATTTATATATATATATATGATGAAAAATTAATGAGAGCATTTTCTTTCCAAGCCACGGAGTTTCTGGTTCATTTGGCCACACTCACATTTTGATGCAGAATGCTGTTTGTCCTATGTACAGTCAGGCACTGCGCATCTTCAGATCATGGCTATGCTGGGCAGGAACTAAAAGTAAAACTATGCTGAATTTCAAGTTAGTTTCCAGGATTCTATTTAATTTTGGTATTTTACACACTTTAGTGCTTGAAGCACAGAAACACAGTTTCTCTTGCACTACCCAACTTGCCGGTCAGAGCTAAGGAACTATGTATGTGGATCTGGTAAAGGAAAATTTTAAAAATTCACCTAGTTTCATTGCTAAAAGTGTTCTGTACACTGTGTGCCAGGGGGCTGGTATTCACTCTGCTTCAGATTTTGCATTCCTGCTGATCCCAGTCATTGAAACCACGAGCTAATCACACAGCCTCATACTCAGAGAAAACCCATCCAGCCTCTGAATTCACAGCCCCAGGTCTGACTAAACCTGAAGGCTTCTTCCTTCATAACATTTCCAAATTTTAATATGCTTTTGCTTTTTAACCTGATAAAGGTATTTTCTGAAGCCATTTTCTTGTCCTGACAGCACTCAACAACTTCAGTCTCCCTGTGTTTTCTAAAAGAAACCTCATGCTCTGCTTCCCCACTGAGCTTCGCACTGATCATAACTGCTTCAACTTCCTGTCCCTTGCATTTGCTGCACTGCCTCCTCAGTAACATCTAGGCAAGGATTTATCTTTTAAAGCCCTTAGTCTGTCAAGCCAATGCTTTTCTTCTCTGCCAGCAATCCACTGAGACAAGATTGAGACTTATCTGCGTGGAGCTTCTCATCACTAATTGTAATTAAAAAGTTGTACAAAACCGAGATGTCAGTAACAATTGGTTATGAATTTTTAATTCATCCATGACAGAGAAAAAAATCTGAGGGACAAAAGCATAAATAACTATGAGGTAGGTCTAAAAAACAATACAGCTCTGTAATTCCAAGACCTGCTTCTTTGTTTAAGACAGAAAATAACACACAGCACAAGCCATAGACAATAGCCACTTCTGCTTACAGATGTCTAAAATGACCCTCATTGCTTGTCTCTCTTGTTTTTATAGTGTTTGAAAGGTAAAATGGATGTCTTTGGTAATAAAAATTATTAAAAATAGATTAAGCTGGGGAATGGCAAGGGAAATCTCTCTTCTCCGGTGTTTAACAGTCATAGGTGTGTGACCTCAGATAGGCCTTCCCAACACAAATGTGCTTCTTCGGATGACTGCAAATCTTGAAAGTTACTTCGTGCTTGTCCCAGCTTCCAGATTTTCTCAGTGAAACACAGACAGCTCATACTGACATATCTGCCAGCTGAGCTCCTCATCCGAGCCCCTCTGTTACACTACCACAGCTGGAGCGAAGAGCCTGGGAGATTTTGATCCATGGAGGCAGGCACAGATACATCTGTCCTAAGTGAGAATGAGAAAGGGAGTCACAAAACAAAAGAGACAGAATATCCTATTATATGATAAAAGTTATTAATAACACCAAGGTCATGAGGAGAAGAGAGACACAGAGTAGGGAGAATGGCAGCAGCACTCTCTGAAGTGTGTTCTCTTTAGGAGAGGTAGAAGTGCCCCTTACCTCCAATATCAGTAAATTGCAAAGATGCCTGTAGTGGAAAGGATCTGTACATATAGACAAGAACAAAATTCACCTTGCATATATATACAGCACATTGTGGGGTATAGAAAAGTATGTAAGACTGAAAAAAAAAATGCAGTTAGTGTCATCATAGGTCAGCTAAAAAGTTTTTCACCAGAAAAAAAAGAAATACATTCAGCCAACTTTGTGTTTTATCAAGGCATAACACCAACACCTGGAAATCAAAATAAGAATGAAGATAAGGCACTAGGAAGCTCTCTGAGGTACTGCTTTTAAGTTTTCTCTGTGACATTTAGCATGCTGCCTTGCCTTGCTCTCTTCCCAAACCTCAAATTCTGACTTTTCCATGAGCAAACACAGAAAAGAAAGGGAACTGGAGGTGAGAATAATCCCTTTTCTGCTGCAAGTCAGGTAATATCTTCACATTCTGGTAATCCTTCATCCAGTCTTCCCAATTCTCATGCATAAACAATAATACACGTAACTCCAACATTCCATCTGTTAGCACGGCTGTTACCAGCTGCCAATTATTTTACACAAGATAAATTGTAGCTGTCACATGTTCTTAAATAAAAAAAATTAGATGAGAAAAGAATATTTTGTTTTATTCATCTCTGTTTTGTCTTTATCTGTTGAAATACAGCAGTTTCTGTTTTCTCAGCCTCCAGCAATTAGAGTCGGTATCTGAAATGCTGGAGATGGTTTCCCTCAAATCTTTTATTGTGTTTCGTGCTATTTTTCTATCAACAGCTACTTTTCTTGCACAATCCTTTTTATAAATATGGAATCATCTTAGGATTTTGGGGGAAGCAATTCTGCAGCTATCATGTACGTTTTAGCTTATAGACCAATTTGGGAAAGCAGAAAGAAACACTTATTTTGAAGAATAACTATTCTCCCATTGCTAGCAAAACATATCTAATCTGAAACACATTGACTTGTTTTTATAGTTAGGCAAAACGAATATAAATTTAAAATTGCTGCTCTAAATGGCTCACATAGACATATCCTGCCTTTTTAATTATAAAATCATTAACACTTTATCTCAAACTATTTTATTGTACTGTTTTTAGGTAACATAGTAAAAAAAAATAAAGAAGATGTTTTTTCTTGTAGAAAAGTTAACTTTTTAGTAAGTTTCAAGGAAAATCCAGAGCTATGTGGAAAACATTTTCTCTCATAAAAAGACAGAGCACTTTTTGAATCTTAAGCATCTTCCTCAAATTTTGGCAATTTCAGATACAGACAGGCGATCTTGTAATTTTCCATGTTGCCTGCATGTGTTGTACTGATGTTTTTCTTTTTTTTAATACATTCTTATCTTTACTGCCTTCATAAATTTTCTGCCTTTGTCACCTGTTATCTAAAACCAGATGGCCATCTCAGATCTCAGACAGAAATTGATTATCCTGTGGTAGTAGAGTTTTTTCCACTTCATTTCCCTTTTTTTCTGCTCATGTCAAAAGAAAAGGCTAAAACAGGAAACCATGATTTCTTTTCACCTGTTTCTGAGCAAACTGATGTAATTTAAAACGAATAATCATTTCAGTCTCCTCACCCTGCTTCTCTCAGTTAAATAAGCAAACGTATTTTATTTTAAATTCGAATAAGATGTTTAACATATTACAAATAGCCAAGTTCCTTACAAGATTCAGTTTGTTTTTAGAAAGAAAATGCATGTCTCTTATTATTAGCATCAGGCAGAATAACATAAGCTTACTCTATGCTGTCGACATATGTGAGTACTTTATTTTCGTGGGGAAAACCCTGTGGACAGGTTATGTTTATTGTCCTCCAATTCTTGATCTTTTGGTGAAACTGCCGTTCAAGATGTGATTGTATTACGCCTGTAAAAATACTGGGTACTTTATGGACACTTAAATCAAAAGTTCACGGTCCGACCTCAACAGACCCGGGTCTAGCTATCATAAGTGTGATGGAAATGGAGATCCCAATTGTGGGCCTTATCCAACCCAATAATTTTTTAAAAAAACTGGAAGAAGTAAAAGAAGCAGTTGTTTACTGTTTTAAAGATCAGGAAGAATTAAAAAAAACAAAATGCAAGAATTAAAGACACAAACTAAGTGAAAGGATGACATGACTTCACCTCACCACTCCACAGTATAAAGACTTTAAAACTTGCAGAATGACTGACAATAATGAAGGTATCCTCAGTCTGGACAAGTATTTCACTGCAAAGCCATCAAAGCCCTCACATCAAGAAAACATCTTGCCCAGTAACACTCTTGAATTTGGGGAAAATACAAATCTTGTGCTCACTACTGATGATATAGCAATGTAGCATGCTGCAAATCAAAAGCTGGTTGATAGACTTTTTGACTGAGGATTCCTTGTCTTCTCCCTCAAGACATCAGTGATACAAAAGCTGTGTGCTACAGTTTGCATTGTTCAAAGTATCTTGGAAGTATTTTGTCTTCAAGACTTAAGAAAACTTCTAAATGTGGTCCAGACACACTCTCAAGTCTCAGAAATGACAAAACAAAATTTTAACTACACCTTAATCATTTGCTTTAAAACTCATAGCAGCTGAGTAAGTCTCTTGACACACAGTTCTTGATTTTAGAGAAATTATTGTTTTTTCCTAGTAGCAAAAGGAAAGTACAAGAGCATTCAGGACTGTCCACGGTACAGGAAGATCCCTTGGGTCAACACCTGGCTGTGTACTTGGTGTCGACAACAGGGATTTGATTTTTCTGACCTCTGAGGATCAAAGCCTGAAAGTGAGAGACGGCATTCACCCAGCTGCATGGGACCAAAGCGTCTTTGCCAAACAGCTGGCCAGCCTGGTTTAGAGAGCTTTAAACTAGGAATAATGAGAAAAGAAGATAACAACCCATAGTCACGTGAAAAAGCAGTAGATCTGGCTGACAAGCAACCATTTTTCATGTGCCTCCAGACGGGTAATCAGTCATGAAATTTATGGTAATTCTTTCTCTTTCTGCCACTGAGCCACAGTGATGCTTCTGCAGGGTGCACAGTGGAAGTCTAGGATTTCCCAGTTCAGCTTCAAAAAGAGAGATACGTACACAGATCCCCAGAGTTTTGCTACAATCTAATACACAGCGTAAATAATTTTCAAGTTCAATCCACAAATTACCTTTCTGTTCAGACTTAGGACACTTTCAGTGAACAGCCACCAATGCCTCCATAGGTTGCCCTAGTCTTCTCAGCATTACTTGCAGTTAGTCAAAGTTCTGACACCTTTGATCTTATTACATCTGATATCAGAGACTCCATCAAGTCATCTAAGGACTGCTTTGTTGGTGATCTGAGGCTCAGATATTGGAACTGTTGCTAGCAATATCAAATCAAGCACAAAAAAGAAAAAGAGAATGACAAGATGGTCAGTGAGGAATGAACTTTCCAGACTCAACAGAGTCGTGTGGATTGACAGTTTGCCCCTTTCTCGTGTAAAAGGTCACATACACACAGCTGAAGGCAACAAAATTAGTCTGGCTTGGGCATCTCTGCAGCTCTCTGCATTACTTCTGTTTAAACCTGAGCTGGACAAAGCACATACACTGTCATTTACTGTCAGTTTTTCCTGGTTCCTTGGCCCTTTCCAACTATATGACCATTGCCTAATATCTTTTCGTAAACTGTCATTAGATGTCTATCCATTATCCATTTCACAATACACCCCGATTTGTCTTTTCCAATTTAAAATATTTTCATAATCTCTCTTAAAAGAGAGAGTAAACTTAACTGTAGGTCTAACTTAGCTGCAGTTTGTTTGCAATCTATGAAAGCACCTTTAGTTTCATAGTATCTGAGGGATTTCTAAAAATAGCTAAAGTAAACTATCCCTCTGCTAATTTTGCTTCCAGTAAATTAAGAGCCTTGCATTTGAGAAATTTCAAAGCCTCTACACAAAAATACAGCTATGCTTGAGAACTGAATAAGACCATATGTAGCAACTCTTAAAAATGAGGTTAATCTTTGAAGGAGAGAAAGTCTTCAATAAGAAAATGTTAGTTCATTTGTGTGTTCTGAAAAAAAAGAACATTTTTAATCCAAATACACAGAAAACACCCAGGATACCCAAAGGCAACCTAATTTATGCTCTCAGTTACTAGCATACCAAGCACAGCCAGTGTTTTATGTTACTGTTAGGAGGAATACTGTTACATGGAAATACATGACATTTCCAGAGAGAAAGTAAACACAATATATTCTATACAAACACATCCTACAGACTGACACTGAGTTTCATACTCTCAGGAATTCAAATTAGATCATATGAGCTCTACCTATGCCTTATTTCTTCTTTTTTTGCAGTACATAAAAATAAAGGTGCTGATCAATCTGGTACCCTGCAGTAAGCACTAACGTACAGTAACAATTTAACTGTGTGCAAAGATTAATTAAAAGCATCCTGCTCATGTAAAGAGTAACTTACTCAATGTAAATCAGCACTAAGAAGTTGGCTGACTTTGAGTTTAAATTTTCCACCTCCTTTCTCTGCAGCAGAGGGAGAATTGGGACAGTTTAAAAAACCCAAGCATATCTGGAACTAGAAGATGAGAAAATGGAGTGACTACCATTTACACTTAAATACCATGGACTTTGCTTGAAATTTCTGTAATAAAACACCATGTTCTTAAAAAAGTTATATATCACTCACAATAACCTCCTTTTTTTGGCATACATATGTGTTCAGCAAGATACAATTAAGCAGTTCTATCTCTCCATTCTAAAATCTGTTTGACCACTTGCTTATTCTCTTAGTATCGAAGTGCCAAACTCAGGAGAAACATCACTCAGTTCACTGTGTATGGAGGAAAATAATGAAAGAAACATAAAGCTTTAGGTACGGTTCCAAAAAGTGCATGTTACAGTTCCAAAAACTCCATGTTACATCTCTCTTACCACTGGCTAGACATGCCTTATAAACTTATGCAGACACAAAAATTATTGCATCTATTTCTCATGCAAATGCTTATACTTGAAAATCCGTGTAGATTTAACTCTTGTAAATCTAAAGAATGTATGAAATGAAGAACTAACCTAGGGGGGGTTGGCCTAGGACTGTGAGTTAAAGGTGGTCCAGGAGGGGAAGTTTTTGTTTAAGGTGTGATCTTCTTTGGTATGCATAATTTTAGAATATTTTTTAATACAGGTCACCTTTTAAGATGCTGTCCTGTTGGCAAGAGCTGAATGGCTTTGGGGAATTTAACTTTTGTTTTTCCAGTAAATATTTCTGTGTTGTGCCATTCTTCACCCTGCCTCGTAGAATGACAAGCTGTTCTCTGGAAAGCAGTGCAAAAGACAGATGTTTGATTCCTTTCTTGCAGACTTTCAACGGGGGATGAGGAAAAAAAAGGCCCTGAAAGAATAAGAAAAAAAATTGTACAACATCATGATTAGGGTGACAGAACACTGCCTAAGGGCACCATAGTTGCTGGGCAAGTCACTTTAGCTAAAGGTTCTGAATTTGCACTCTTTCACTTGACTTGCAATATTGATCTAACCTTCCCCCTGACAATATTTGAAACGACTCACATGCATAAATATTTTTCGTTACTTGAGGTATTAAGGGCTTAAGTTATCTTAGTGACATCTGATTCTTTGGCTGCATTTGTACAAGCATTCATAAAGTGTAATTTATAAAGGCTAAAAGTATTTTAAACTTGATGGAGAACATTGTGGTACAGCAGCCAGATTGGACTGGAAGCACATGTGTTCAGCCCTAAAGCAGGGCTGCAGCACACAAAATGCCCTTGGCTGTGGTCCCTGACCTGTGCTATTTGACACAAGCCAAAGTCATGACAGAGACTGTTTTGTTTTGAGTTTGAGGGGTTGAATTCCAGTATTTGAGGATCTCCTGGCACAGTTTAAGTTAATGGCATGGGAGGAGCCCCCAGTTCCTGGACTTGGACCATTATTTCCAGGACAGCAGAATAAAAACTGGCACCTGCCTACCTCCCAGATCAAGTCCTATAAAAGTTTGTACACCAAATGGGAAGCTCACATGCTTTAAATCAAAATTGATCAGCTTTATTTGTAGTATTGCTAAATATAACTTTCTCAGAAGTGAAGAAACCATTTCTATGCAAGTTTTCAATCAGGGCTACCAGCTCAGCAAATGCCATTGAAGCACTCTGGAGCATATACCCAGCACGCACATCTTTAAAATTGCTAATAGGACAATCAACTGAAAACAAAGTTATAATAGACAGGGTCAGGCATATAATGAGCTGTGCTGTAATTCTGTAATTTACATTATTAGTCATAAATCAGTTATTTGTGATGATTGTATTTAACAATTTTCCTGGACTACTAAAACTGCAAAGATAGGGTGTCTTGACGCATGTCAATAATGATGTCATTTTATTACAAAAATGAGATCTAAATTATTTACAAATCCCCTGACTTTTATTGACTCACCAATAAGAAACAGACTTCAACACCAGCATCTGGTATTCCCCATTCTGTTGTGGTCCCTTCAGATAGATAAATTGATTAACCTTGATGGAGCCCCACATGCATTGCCTTCCCTTGAAATAGTAAATTAATGAATTTCATTTATTCAATTAATTCTAGTTTTCACTTCAGCTATGTCCTTAAAAGCAGCTTTGACTTTTATTTTTTTTACTGTAGACACGTTATGAAATATTGTATACAGGGAGTTCAGAAAAAAGCAAGCCGAAATAGAGCCATGAACTGATATTCAACTCTTCTCCTTTAAAATCCTGTTAAGCAACAATTTAATTCCATTAAATGCCACAACGAGACTTTCTTGTTACATCCATTTGACACATTTCTTTTCAACTGTGCCATAGTAAGCAATCATATGTTTGATTTTTTTAAATTTTAGGACTGGTATCTCCAATGTTGCTTTTTCTCTTCAAGCTGATATGTTTAATAAGTGTATTAATATTAATACACCCAATATTCTTCAAAAGTAAAGACAGATCCTGGACAATATTTATTTCAATAGGAATGTTCCCAGGGAACTGAAACTAAAAAACAAACTGTGAAACAAAACAAATTAAGTGAAAACTAAAGAATGCAAACAGAAACTTAATATTTCAATTTATTTTATAATAGTATTACTCATAACTTTGGTAATAACTTCCACTTTTTGCTTTTATATCTCCCAGAGTTTTTAATAGGTATCTGTTACTCTGTGGGAAAGAGCTTCTGGTAAGTTGTAAGCCCTGTTCATCCACAGCTCTATCCCCCAGGGTGGAGAAAGTCCAGCACACAGTAGCACCTTCTCTGAAACTGTATTTGAAGATTATCCCATTAGCAAAATATTATTAATGTTTCTTTACATACAGAGCTTTGGGGTGACACGTGGATTGATGTACATGAGCATATGTTGTCTGAGCAATTAATGATGTTGTTTTCCACTGCAGCCTTAAACTATAACAGATCAACACTGATTAGCTGTTCTCAGTAAACCTGAGAGGAGTATGCACACACATGATACATGGAGAACCTTTCAAAAGAAATATGGACTCTGATAGGTGTATAATTTTCTGTTCAGATTATTCAAGCACATCACTGTTGGGTAGGCACATGCCCCTTTCTGTCTTAATCTGCTATAGCTGTTCAAACTGGTGCCACTATTGTCATGTCTTTTAGTATATTGGATTATAAATGTGATATTTTCCTATTTTACCCTGTTAAATGCTGCAAAAAGGAAGTGACATCATTTTAGACTCTGTCACTTCCTAAGGAACAGAATATCAATGGATTAGTTAGTTTTCCTTGTTGTTGTCAAAGAGCAGCAGGTTGGGTGTGGTGGGTTAGTCTGAGAACACACAACATGGGAGTTCTGACAGAGAAACTCAAAGATATATTTTTGACTTAATAGTAAACACTAGAGGATGTGCCTTCACTCACTGGAACTGTCTGGAGGAACAGCATTCCCTTAAAGTCTGGAAAGAGATCTATGAGCTCAACTTCAAGACCTGGCTACAGGTCACATGAAGTAGAACTGAAAATGGGAGTCTGGTAGCTAACAGCACTGACTGGGCGGTGCACAAAAAATTTCTTTTTAGATTTGAGAAAATTTCCCAGTAAAATTAATAAGTTCTTACTGACATGAATATAAATACAGAAAAAAATGCATTTCCACAAAAAAAAAATTTTAAATACATTCTTAGCTTAGTTATAGCAATATTTATTAAGTGATCCTATATCCTTTTTCACTTACCTTTTTCACTTTATCACAAGAGTTCAAGCAAAATTTTTGATGTTTAAAGAGGTTAAAAATTCTTCAGCAGCTAAAAGACAAATAGGGAAAAAGTTGTGAAATTCTGTAATTATTTTTAATACTCTCTTTTTGGAATGCACAATCATGCTGTAAATTTTCTTTCTGAGTTCTGAGACTCAAAAAAGTGTTTATGAGTCATGTAAAATGCAAAATGTAAATTATCAGACAACCATCTGCAGACAGATCTACGTTTCAAAATTTCTTGAAGTCTGTGTGAATCTCCTATTGATCTTTATCTTTCTTTGAGGTTTTATGTTTTCTCTCGTGTTTATACTCCTCATAGCATACGAGCAGTGGGTTGCAGAAGATGAACTATCAGCCCTATTTCTGAAATCTCTTCTGATTGTTTCCACCTGCATTCTGCCAAAATTGTTTAGTAAGAATAATTTGATCCCAGATGACCTTGTAAAACTTATTGAAAAATTAAATATCTCTTACAGGGACCAGTGTGTAAGTGATAATGAGTTAGGCAGAAACTGAAACAGCACAAAATGACATCCCTTCAACTCCTTAACTGAAAATCAATTTTTTTGACAAAAAACATTGATTACAACATTCAAGATAAATCACTTATTAAAAATTTAAAATTCTAGACATGCTAAGCATTTTCTCACATTGCTAAGGCTTTCATGGCTAAACCTGAGCTTACTGAGTGAGCCCACTCAAATCAACATTCCAGTTAATTTTATTGTTTTGCAGCAAGCTAATTATTTTTTAAAGTCCAAAACTTTTACTTCTATGCCTTATTACCTTGCCAGCTGAAACTTTCTTCAAAGCTCTGAATTCTGCTCACTGAAATGAAGAGATGTTCAGCATAATCTGTGTCGATTCACTGCAATCTATGTTTAACACCACAATGCAAAAGGAGAAACTCCAAAGCAGGAGGGAGGTGATGTTGCTGAACATCAGATAAGAGAAAAGATCTTGTTTCTGAGTGGCAGGAGATGATTTTATCAGCAGAAGGCACCTATTCACTACAGAGTCTGGAGGCTAACACCTTACTTTCACTGCATTCCCTACCAGGACTTGTTCCTTCACCAGTGAGGTGATTACGCCTTTTCACTCCCAATGTGCGTTCAGCTTTCATCGTACAAATGTCCATGACCTCTTGACTATCACAGCAGGCTTATGTTAGGCTACACATAAATGTCATTCATGTAAAAAGGAAAAAGAAGAAAGATGCCCTATCCCTGGAAGTGTTCAAGGCCAGGTTGAATGGGGCTCTGAGCAACCTGGTCCAGTGAAAGGAGTCCCTGCCTATGGCGGGGGGGTCTGGAACTAGATCATCTTTAGGGTCCCTTTCAATCCAGGCCATTCTGTGATTCAATGAAGAAATAGAAGAAAAAAAGACATATGAAGGATAATGGAAGTATTTATTAAGGGATTGCAAATATTGTAAAGAAAGGAAAAGAGAAAATAAACCAATTAATAACCACCAATTTATCTTTGACATTACAGGAGACTTAATTAGCTAGTTACTTATACTTTCAATATGTTTCCAATTTAAATGCAGCTTAGAAGGCCCTCCCTATCAGGATGTCACTTGCACAATGTTGAGTAGTAGGAGGAGATTCATTTTTCTAATAACCTTAGCTTTTCTTTACAATGTTCTCAATATCCAGAGATTTCAGGGTCAAAGTGATGTAGGAATGGAACAAAGATGTGGAATGAGCAAGAAAAGAGTCCTGACAGTCCATCTTCTGATTAAGCAAAATTGTCTTTAAGCCTTTAATGGCACAATCCACTAATATACATTTATACCAAGGGCTAGTGAAAGCGAATTTACATTCTTAACACACAGGCTGGAAAGGTACAGTGAAAAAACTGAAAATCTGCACACAAGGACAGACTTTGCATAATGCATGTGCTTTATCCATTAGGATCTAGCACATTTAACTTGTTAGAATTATTTTACAGTACTGAATGACAAAAAAAATAGGAAGAGTTTAATGTCTTTATGCTTTCTGTAACAACTCCATTGTAGACAGATCAAACATTGTCTTATTTCACAGATCAGTAAATGGCACCAGTCAAATAAAAAATGCATATCTAAAGAATCCTGAATTGGAAGCTGTAGGAGTGCCAAAAGAGTAAAATAGAGTCTGGATGTCCCCTAACTTGTGGTAAATATATTTTTGATGGCTCTAAGATTATGTTTTATGGGAGGTGCCTCTGTGACTTCATACATTTGCTGTTTGGAGGACGGGCTAAAACAGCGGTGCCAGTTTCTTTTCCTGGGACAAAGTGATGTGAATAATGTGGAATGTGTGCAGCTTATAGATGATTTTATGCATATACATTGTCCTAGAAAAACGAAATGCAGATAGATCTCTGGCTTGGCACTTTATCATAGAGGTGTAATGATTTCCTTCTCGTCACTCACCCTTGTAGATGAAAGATATTGGTTACAATTAACACCATTTTCATTCCAAACTACACTCTAAAAGTATGCTTTGTGATTCCTCAAGAAGTTTTCGTTCCTTTTTCCTCAGCTAATGTGCCCTTTCTTGAAGGGCAATGCAAAGCAGAAAAAGGAAAATATTACTTTGGGTCCATAAGAGCTCCTGCCATGAAGGCTTTCAAAATAGCTGTTTTATGGACTGAGAGAAAGCAACATAAAACTTTAAGGCTCTTTTTCATCTAAGTAAAATATGCCTATTTCTCTGTCTGCTGCTGATTTATGAATGGTAATAGTGAGAGCATTATAGTGGCAATGAAATGTCTGTGACGGCTTATTGACAGGAAACTCTCCATATGAAAAAAACAAACTTTGAAACTCTAATGTGTGTCATTGGCCACAGGAGACAAAACTCAGGAAGAGCTGAGGTTTTCTTTTGTTTGGATGGGGCCTCAGAGCAGGTGCCTCTAGCTGTCATTAAGCAAACTGAGGATGTGGTTATTTTACAAAAAAGTTGGAGAAAAAGAGTATTAGGACTTCAGGCCCAAAAGAACTGGTCTGGTTGGAAATTTTACATTCCCATGGTATGAGGCAACAGATATGGGCTGAGGGGTTTCGCCAGTGAAAAGAAAAGGGCCACTGAGCTTTGTTCATTGCCCAGAAAAGCCACTCTCCACTGCCCTTTTTGAGAGATTCTATAAACAGCATTACGCCTTTGTAGTTTTGCTGCTGTTTTCATTCTCCTGCAAAACAACAAACCAAGTGAATGCACACTGACTCATATAATGATGAACTGACCCACTTCAAGGTCTCAGCACTTTTCTTTCTCTGTACTTGTGATCATGAAACTCTCATTTTTGATGGTTGTTTATGTCAGCCAGGATACAAAATATATACAGAAGCCATACAATAGTTATTTGCAGTTCCAGCTTTTTTTTTTTCTACTACCACAGGAGAGCACAAGCAGAAAATCCCAAACAAACCAAATCAGTGAATTGTGCATGTCAGCTAAATAATATTTGCTGATTGAAGTAGATGAGGAATGAAAGCTCAAGAAGCAAATATTTAACACTATTCCTTTTTGGCTGAGGAGTTGCTTTTTTAGCTTTTTATCACTCCAGGTGAATTTTGTGAAAAAAAATCCAAGGGTTTTGAAAAGCCTGTGAATGCAGTCAGTTATTCCATACTTTCATGCATGAATCCCCAATATTTAAAATCCAAAACAACGTGTTTTGCAAGAGGAGGTTGGATGTTGCACATTTTGTATGGGTGCATTTTAATAGGAAACATCAATAAATGACAGACAGGTAAAATGATGACTGAGAAGACTAGAAAAATGCTTAGATGAGTTTGCGTAGCAATTGCATCTTGCTACAGCTAAAGTATCCCTTGTGCAAAAAATATCTCTGCATTTAAATGAAGTATGGAAATAGCTGGGTTCTTTTCTGCTTTACGGTGTCCTGGGTATACTACTCCGATCAATGTAAAGTAGAACCAATCTCACTCCTCTTGAGACTTCTCACCTCTGTGGCAGTTTTAACTATCCTGTTAAATATCTTTGTCAGAATCTGCCTCTGTGACTTGACGACAGGAAACTAGCCTTGAAAGACATAGGAAAGCCAAAGTTCGAATTGTGGGTAGAAGGCAGAAAGAAGGGAATAACCTGGAAGACCTAAAAACCAAGGAGAACTAGTGTAAATACTGTTTCACAGATACTTATCATCTTTCCTGACTTCCTACAGACCAACATATGAAAAACACACCGGTGTTGATCCATGCGGCCTCACTTGTATGCAGTTTAAGAAATAAGCTTCGTTTTCTTCATCATTTGAGCCATCCTCTGCCCTGCAGTAAGTTTCAATATTTCTGCACTCTCCTTCATTCCAATCCCCAACAATTGCAGTTAAAAAATTGTTTCATGTATACTGGTAGTGGTTTTGAACAGCCCAGAGTAATCTATCTTTCAAAACTGCCAGAAGTTACTCAAAGCTTGAAGCACTTGAAGCCCACTTTGCAGCTGTTTATCAATGTTTTACAAAGGCCATTTTTTTTTTAAATGTGTGATTGTGTAGTGTTTATATAGAGACAATAAGAAAACGGAGCTGCTTTTCATTTTTCTGTGAAGGGAGGTGTTGTGAGTTGTTTAGCAAGCCTAAATAACTCCAAAATGTCATGTCTGTCTCCTTGTCAGAATATTTCCAGATACCTTAAGTCTCTCATTAAATTATCATATATTTTCAGAGCATAAACCATGAATCAGCATTTGTGCTTTTCTAAGTCAATAAAACAAACAGTGAGGTGTTATCAAAAACTGCTGGATGTCAGGATGCTTCATGTTTCACACTGAACCAAATCACATTACCCAGGGAGTGTGGGAAAGGGCTCCATTCAAATTGTCTCCAGCATGAATGGGAACAAGCTGCTCTGTTTATATTCTTGAAGCAACCTGAACCAAATTGGCCCTGCAGCCACAGTCTCTCACAGCTGCAAGATATGGCTGATGAGTTGACTGGCAGAATCTCGCTTCTAGGACAGATTGGTGCTCCTGAGCCACATCTCCCAGAGGGCTCCAAGACCTTGCCATTATCCTTTTTGACCACAGCAGGGAGAGACACTCATTTTCATTCAGTGGCAAGTCTCTAGTTTCCTCTGACAATATAAGTCCATGAAAGAAATTGCCTCTCTAGCATGGTGTCAGTAACTTGAGAGTGGGTACAAAAAATGTGTTCGGCCCCTTAATCCTAGACCCACGGGGACATTTTCAGTGACTGCAGCTGAGTGACTTCAAAGAATTTTTCCTCTATTTATTTCTTCTCCTTGTTTAATTAGAAATTGCATAGCCATAACCTTTCTATAAAATTTAATGTTGTCTGGAGGTAATTGAGGTTTATGTAAATTTTTATGACATACTAATGGCTTGAATAGAACTGAAACTGAAGACTATTTCATAAAGGAAACTGAAGACTGCTAATGAAAGATCTCTAGAGTCAGCATGAAGAGAGACAAGACTGCCTTTCACCAATATAACTCTAAGCTGAGCTAGTCTACTTTCAAATATAAGGTTTAAACCTTTGGCTATTAACAAAAAAAATAGTATATAGCCATACTTTCCCATACAATTCCTGAGCTGAACTGGTGGTAGGAGGAAAGACTTCAATATACTAATTTTCTTCAACATTCTGAACTTCTTCTATCACAATATGCTCAGACCATTTGGAATTTTAATGCCTGGAAATAATGCCTTTTAAAAGTGCCAAAGAATTTTGGGGAATTAATTCCTATTAGAGGAGGTGAGAATACAGTACCCTTGGGAAAGATAATGTATAACAGTTCTTTGCCTTTGAGTTCATCTCTTCATAAGAAACCCATCTGATCACCATCTTAACATTCTATTACAGAGTAACTAGTCATAGAAACTCTTATTTCTATGTTTTATATTGCTACTGAACTGAGCAAGGATCAAAAGCAATCACTCTTAAAGAAACTGCAGTCATTTCACTCCCACAATATTTTATCTTCTCTGCTTTCTCTTTCTCCTTCCATTAAAACGTTGTTATCGTTGGGCTTCAAAGTCGTTGGGTTTCAACTAAGTAAAATCATGTCTTTCATCACAGGAAACTATTCTCTTCAGTGACCTGAAGATTTTTATGATGATTTATCCATCAGAAGAGGGGGAGAGGAAAGAAAAGGGTATTCATCTAGATTTATAAAAGCGATGATTCAGAATCCTGGACACCCTTAAAACAACTCTCAGCAGAAAAATTAACTTTCTTTTGATTTCAAAAAACTTTGACTGAAGCCCTGCATGAGCAACAAATATGCAGTGTGTATTTCATTATCTTCTAATCCAAGTCTTGCTTGATTCAAAAACCTTTCTGCCTCTCCTTAGGATAACTTTCACAGGGAATGAAAAGTTTTCTATTTTGCACATCAAATATTTAGTTTACTTGTCCACACAATTTCTTAGTAGCCTCCAAAATGTGACACCAAGAAGGAAGACTTGGCAGCTGTTAGAGCACTTAGGAACTATAGATGTAAGATAAAGAGTATTCGAGGAGCAATAGCAGTTCTGCAAACTAGCTAAATTTTTCCAGCTACTGGAAAAACTCCCTTTAAAACTGGAAGCCATGTGTATTCACGAGATGGAAGAGGGAGAAAATGCTTTGAGTCTCCCAGAAACCTCTGAATCAATAACTGAATATTTCTGACCAGGGCCAGTGCTTGCACTGAAATTGCAATGGAGCTCTGTGCTTCAGATCAGAGTACTCCCAGGTGGTCTTAAAAACCCATCAAGAGAGGATTTTCTGTCTCCATAGTTAAGCTATTTCCACTTTAATAACCGACAAGACATGGAAAATTTACACATATAATTTGTTTGCAAATGCATGCAGCCAGAGGAAATGTCAACATTTTACTACAGAAAAACCCTATCAACAGTATAGGTAAGCAAAATATTTAAAATAGATCAAAATAGGATAAGGTAAGAGCTTTAGGATTTGAGTATGTGTGTGCAGGACTCATATATATATAAATATATTAATTTTGCTATTATAAATTATCACTTATATAGGAAGAAATGGGGTTTCAGGAGTGGGTTTATCCGCGGTGTTTTTTGATTTTTTTTTTTTTTTCACAAGCCTTACAGAAATTTGGTTTACAAAATGTTTGTTTCTGTTTAAGGATTCTCACAGTAAAGAAAGAAAGAGAGAAAGGTATGTCTCATACCTGTCAATATGAAGAGAAGTACAACTAATACTTCAATAAAAACACTAGATTCCACTGAGAGAGTTCCTGTGAAAACATTTAATTTCATTTTCACATTAGTCAGGGAGTAAGTTTTTTTTTACACTACCAAAAGAAGCATAAGCATTTACCTAGTTTTCTGATTAAAAATATGTTTCAGTAATGAAATGAGGCAAGTGAATCCTTAGGATGCCAATACCCCAAAGATTTTCTTTTTCCTTTTCAAACTACACATGCACAGGTTTTTCAATTTCTTTTGAATTTTAAAAGCAAACCTTAAACCAAAGAGGCAAGACACAGTAGTAATGACGTCTTACTATTTCAAATTATTAAGGCTATTAAGACTTTTTGCTTTAGGATGAAGTGTTCTCATGTGGCAGAGTTTTGCTGTTAATTCAGGTGGAAGAACTCGTACATCTGTTTGATCCTATGCCTTTGATAAATGCTTCATTGCTTCTGCTCCTAACAAATTCCACTGACCCACACACAGGGCTGTAGGCAAAAAAGCCCTCAGCAGAGGTAGCAGGCTGACTTCTCAGAAATCAGAATCCTGTTGAGTTGATTCAGGGGGCTTTTCTTTGCTTGACTGTTATGACATCGCTACTGACTGCTAACCTGAATGTCACAAGAGTTATGCTGGGAAGTTATTTCAGAGCTATATTCTGACAAGTTGCTAAGTTATTTTCGAGCTATATTCTGACATGTTGCTGTTGTATTTCAGCAAAGTGTAGTTGGACTCGCTTAACATGAGCATCTGAGCTGTCTGGCTACCTTTGCCATCTTTCTAAAGTTTGCTTGGTACTACATGCAGTTAATAAGGTCTGTTTAAGGCCAGTTTGGCTACAGACATGAATTTTTCTTGCTGTAGTGACTTCAGAGTGCCTATACCATCTTAAATAGAGAGGTTTTGGGGAAAGAGAGTGTTTATTTAGTAGCAGTTTTGGGGGGTGAGTGTGGGGGTTTCAAGTGTTTTGGGTACTTTGTAGTTCTGGACATCTACTATACAATATAACTGAGGCACAGGGACTATGAGGTCTGCAGAATGTTCTGTCTAGGAACATGATAGAAGTTTTCTTTGTTGTAATATTTGCAACAGAAAAGGATTTTTTCTTTCTTGTATAAATCATAAACTATCTCTACAAGCTGTTTCTAATTCTAAGCCTTCTGATTTTTACTAGCTGAGACCAAGTTTATTCAACAGATTTTCTGTGATACAAAGAATGCTTTATGAAATACAGTAGTACTGTTTTTAAAGTTTGTCTGGATCAAAGCTAAAGGCTTGCTGATTGTGACAGGATTAGCTAAATCTGCATAGATAAGAATGTAGAGTGATATAAATTACAGTACACTATAAATTATGGCATTTTTATCTCTCTATGGTCTTCACTGCAGGATTGGTTTGCTACAGGTTGGTCAGGAGTTTTCATATCTATTTCAGAGGCTCTTTTTACAATTAAAAGTCAATCTAATAATTTTTGCAATGATAGAATAAAATCTTAAATTAAAAAGTAATACTTGGTTTTATTAAATAATTCAGACTATTTCTTCCTTTTTTTCCTTACTGACTCCTATATTATGGATAGGTGTTACATCTTTAGTTGGCATCTAGCAAAATTATAAGACCAAGTTTGAGTTTTACATTCTTGGTTTTTAGCACTGCATTAAGCATTTAAAAATATTCAAGAGATCATTGCATCAAATCCTCATGTATACAAGCACATGCTGGACATAACTAAAACTTCCAGTGTTGTTTCTGAAGCTCTGTCTGGTGACATAACTAAAATTTTCCATTTTGTTTCTGGATTTTTTTTAGTCTGGTTGACTCTAGTATAAACTGCCATTTTCTCCATGGTTATCTATTTAAAGCAGAGCTATCTGCCTCCAAACTTGTCCTGGGTGAACAGAAATCTAGAAGATTTCAGATCACCCACAACAATATATGTTCTCTCGTTATAATGACCTGCTCAGAATTATCAGAGAAAAAGAAAGGTGTGTTGCCCTGAAACTTCCAAGGTTGTCTGCAGAAGACTCAAGACACAGTTACCAGTAATCTCTGAAAGAGTCCTGTACACAGCAAAAAAGAAGTAAATGCAGTTTAAAAGCTGTCACAATAGGTTGTCTGAAGTCTTTATGGAAGCTGACAGTGTAATAATATCACCTGCCTCTTAGTGACAATGGAGTGGATTGGCCTTTTTTTAGAATAATGCAATGCATGCTAAAAAGGTACAAGTTTACAGCTCAACTAGAAAAACATGAGCTGCATAGTTGTTCAATGGGTGATAATCTGTAGGATGCATAGGGACAGATGACATTCTCTATACATAGCTTCTGTTAAAAAATAGAGCTTTCTTCTGCTTCTACAATAAAAGGACTGAAACACTTCCATTTAACCATGCTAAGAAGTACTGTCTGCAGCAGAATTTCCAGGAGCCCACCAAATGGGGGAAAAGGTGGAAGGCTTAAGATGAACAGCTGACAACGTAAAAGTCGGTTTTGATGCAAGGAAGAGCAGGATATTCGTGAAGATTTTGAGAACAGGAGGAAGAGAAGACTGTGCAATGACTAACAAAGAAGTGAGGGCTGTAAAGACCCTCTAGCTGAGGTTGTGGAGTTAGCTGGTGCATCTCAGCCTTTTCTGGAATAGAAATTAAGTGATGTGTGTCATTATGGGCTTGCTTTGGAGTAGATGGAGGAATCATGGGATGTTTCCTTCACCTTGATATTTGGATAAAGAAGCCATTTGGCCATCTCTTGCTGAGCGTGTGATTAGATGTTGAATGAGCAAAGATATACAAATATATCTTAGCTGTTGATAGTTTTTTAATCTGTGTTGTTTGCAGTATTCAGACAGCTTAAACAATACTCTAGAATCCAAGCTGAGAGTCTGAAGAAGTTCATCATTCTCACAGTCAGATGGGTCCTGGATAAAAGAACTGTGAATTTACAGAAAAAAATAGAAGAAGGTATCAACATAAATTACAGGTTGCGTGTCAATGCATGCTGTAAATCCTCTTCATTAGCACTCGTTCAGGTATTCTGGCCAAGAGCTTAATAGAATACAGAGAGAGAAAAGAATTAGAAACCCATAAAATTATGGCAGACAATAGTTTGTTTCCAGTCAAAAGAAAAAAACTCTGCACCATGTATATAGATGATGTGTTTGTTTCCAGCAATCAGTTGCCTTTTTGGTTTTGCAGAGGAATATCAGATTCCAGTGTATGATTACGAGTTCCCTGGAGGGAAGACTTTCTCCAAAGAATTGTTTTAATACTGTGTCTCAAGTTAAGTGTGCAATGAAAATACATTGAAAACTCTTACACTTTGAAACTCAAAGCAAACTATTTTGGCACAAAAGTCTTAATTCTCATGTCAGGTGTTATCTGGAGATTGTTATATTATCACAAAAGAATTTTGCATCATGCATTTTGCTGCTCTAGAGTCAATAATTTTTTAATGAAGACTTGAGTTCCTGGATACAAAATGGCATAGTGGCATTTTAAAGACCTTTTGATACATTTGCATATCCTACCTTCTGCTGTATAGGTAAAAATTATAGGAGTCCATAATAAACAATAAGATAGAAAAGAACAGTGGTCAGAATACTGACTAGCCTTACAAGGCTACAAAGTGATTTTTTTTTTCAGTTTATTGTATGTTTTGTTAGTTTGGGGGGAAAATAGGACTTTTGTTCAGTTGAGGTTTGCGTGTCCTTGGTGACTACTTGCTGTTTGTTGGGGGTTTTTATACTTTTCAGACTACCATGAAAAATGAACTACCTTGGGCAGGGGGCAGGGGAAAAAGTGGTCAGTAAAACAGAGCTGTATTGTAAGCTCAGTATCAAAGACAGCAAAAGAGTTCAAGCATCATGGGATTTTAGTCTGCTTGTTAAACCAAAGCATCGAAAGAAACCATTTTAGAGTTCTTTTTCACGGTGTTTATGACGAAGAAAGTTTATTTGTGAGGAAAGACTTATTTTTCTAAATAGGAATTTTGACTGGTCTGCATGAAGAATGCCAGCAGGATGTTACTTCACTCAGGGACTATCAGTTTATGCACAATAGAAATGTGTGCAGCAGACGTGCACTCATGGAAACTGCATGTGTCAGTCTGAGATGAAATTATGCATTTTATGTGGGGGTGAGTGAGTTTTGCATTCAAATGAAGAACAAAACACTTTATTGATGGCACAGGGAGTACTATTGCAAAGCATTCATGTCAGTTCCTTATCATAATTGCTTTGCTGGCACAAAGTAATTCCTTTTCATTTTGAAGTTTCTAGAAAATATTTAGTGTGTACATACTACAAATGAGTCTGGTAGTATTTTTCCTGCTTTTTTTTTCCATAAGGTTGTAACAATTTCCAAAGGCTGATACTGCGAGGAGAATTGTGCTTGCAGAGGAAAGGTTGAACTAGTAAATCAAGACATTCAGCAAGGATTTGAAACGGCTGAAGTAACGCACAAATGTGAATCTGGCAAAAGTGCAGTGCTAACTTGGACAATAAAAGAACACATTGATATCTTCCAGGTCCCACAGAGATGCAAACATTGTGTTCTAAACCAGTTGCTACTTTCTTCAAATAGCACCTGGTGCTGTCAAGTGGGAATCAAGAGGCAGAAACTCTGCTCCTCAACAGCAGAGTGTTAAACACCATCAAATTTTCTGGGTGAGAAGAAAAAGGGCAAGCCCTCCAACAACTGTCATAGGTTTGAGGTGACACTGACCCTGGGCAACCTGGCCAGGTATCTTCCATTCATGGGGTCATGCCTTTCTGGATGAAAAGTAGTGGGAAAAGGTTTAGAAAGTGAACTTTGGAAGACTTCTCCAGAGAACTGCACTTTATTCAGTCTCTTTTAGAAGTAATCTGGTATGGAACAAATACCAAATACTTCCTTATTTTCTTCTTTCCATTTAACATGAAAGAAAAAAGTATTGAGGAGACTTGAGAATTTCAAATTATTTGGATTGCACGTCTTTAAAATTTCTTTTTCTATCTGTACGAGACTGATATGTAATGACTCAAACAATTGGCTATTTGGAAAAGCAATGGGTGCTTTGCTGGCGGTATGCACGGTAACAGCCCAGGTGCAGAGGGGTGTGCACCCACCACCAGAGGCTACGAGCTGGAGTTTGAGCCAAACAAAGGAAAAGGCTCATAAGAAGCAGATCTTGCCAGGTGAGATAATGGTTTTTATAATGCCAATGTCTCCACTTACACAACCTTAAACAAAAAAGTTTTATGCTCGGGTGTAAAACCCCTTACCCCCCTCCCCAGGAAGTACCAGGACATTCAGATGTAGGCCTGAAGATGTTCACCCCTTATGAAGAGGCATAATTAGTTCAACTACACTGATGTGAGAGGAAGCTGTCATGTCTTTGGACGTGTCATCAACCATCAAAGACCCTTGAAATGACCCCAGACTCATTTCTGAAAGGACTAGGCATGATCCGCAGTGTTGCATCAGACAGTGTGAAACCCCCCCACCCCTCAGCAGAGGTACTTGGGCATTCCCAGCTGAATCTAAACATATATTAATCCATTGAACTGTACATTCAATGGGCTTCTTCCACCCCTGACAGATCAAGACTGGAGCCATAATTCTGACCAATGGACGTTGAAGTTGCAGCAAACAAGTCTCAGTGATGGATCCACAGGTGGTGATGCCATTCTACTGTTATCCTTTCTTTTCCATTCTTTCTTTTCTGTTCTTTCTTTTCGTTATATATTTTCTTATTTTTATGCTTTTATATGGCTATGTACCTACAGATAATAACCAAAATAGCTACATATCTCCTTTTCACTGCAACCAAATTACTCTGAAATAAACCTGCCATGTACATATTTACAACCAGTCATTTAGTGTCATTTCACTCTAATCTGTTCCAAGGGATCTATTACTAACAAGAACCTTGGTTACCCAGGGACAGGTCATAACACCATATCTTTTTCTGGAAGTAGATTATTTTCCTATTTTTTTCTCTTTTACCATGGAAAACACTGTAACAGCATAGGCATTTCATCGTATTACTGTAATGTTAACACTTTTGCATAGTCTAGAGCCTATGCTTTCATAGAGAAAGTATATGCTTAGAACTAACCTCCAGAGCAGTTGATCTCTCAGCAGGACAAATTAGAAGTCAAAGAGGTTGCTACACTTAATTAGGTACAGAAATTGAGCTAATTTTCATTGTGGAAAAAAAAAAAAATAAAACCTGACAGTGATCCTAATGCATGAAATTCTGCTCCAAAAAGCTCTGCATGGAGAAGATTATTATCAATAATTATTGCTGACACTTATCAGGTGCAATATTCCTATGGTTTGAAGGTTTAGGAGTAAGAGAACATTGCTCACACCTCACCTACTCATGAGTTCTCTGGGAAGGAGCACTCTTTCAGATTCACCAGTGAAGAAAAGCAGCTGAATGTCTTACAGACCCGGTTTCTTAGAACACCAGTGGGGCTTGAATGCTGTACCTCGTGCTGGATCACGAGCCAAAGTCCTGTATTCAGTGTCACTGAAGTCACTATTGCAACCTTGGCAATAAACAGAGAGTAGCTTCAAACATTGATACCTTTCATACCAAGGACTTATTAGGGGGTGTGCTAGAAGAAAAATCTTCATGTGGTGAATCAGCTCACAATGATTTGCTTTGAGTTAATTTTTACAGAATTACAAATATCTGATAGAAAATGCAATAGACATGTATCACTTCAAGACTCTGTGGATAATATTAGCTTTTTTAGTAACAGTTTCATCAGTTTCATTCCTGATGAAGTGTTTCTTTGAAAACTTTAATACCTTATTTCCTCAAGTATGCCCTGTTGTCTAGATGTGCTGGTTTAGGCTGTGGTAGAGCTAACTTTCTTCACAGTGGCTACTATGGGGCTGTGTTTTGTATTTGTGCTGAAAACAGCATTGTTATTACTGAGCAGCACTTGCACAGAGCCAAGGCCTTTTCTGCTTTTCATACTGCCATACTGACACCCATGGATGTGTATGGGAAATTTGAGAAGATGAGAATTTGAGAAAATGAGAAGACACAGCTGGAACAGCTGACCTCAGCAGGCCAAAGGGATATTTCACACCATATGGTGTCAAGCTCAAGATATAGACAGAGGGGAAGAAGGGGGGAACATTTGAAGTGATGACATTTGTCTTCCCAGCTCACCATTACATGTTTTGGTTTTTCATAGAATATGCTTAGTTGGAAGGGACTCATCAGGAACCAAGTCCAACTCCTGGTCCTGTGCAGGATACCCCAAGAGCTACCACCGTGTGCCTAAGAACTTTGTCCAAGAACTTGATCTCTGTCAGGTTTTGGGCTGCGACCACTTCCCTTGGGAGCCTGTTCCAGTGCCCAACCGCTCTCTGGATGAAAAACCTTTTCCTGATATCTACCCTAATTCAGCTTCATGCTGTTTTCTCGAGTCCTGTCACTGGTCACAAGAGCAAAGAGATAGTACCTTCCCCTCCACCTCCCCTTGTGAGGATGTTTAAAACCACAATGACATCTCTCTCCCCTTAGCCTCCTCCAGGCTGAACAGACCATGTGACCTCCAATGTTCCTCATACAGCTTTCCCTCCAGACCTTTTACCATCCTCATGAACCTCCTTTCGATGCTCTCTAATACCTTAATGTCTTCTTTATACTCTGACACCCTAAACTGCACACAATTTTTAAGATGAGGCTGCACCAGTGCAGTGCAGAGCGAGCAGGACAATCCCCTTCCTTGCCTGGCTGGCGATGCTGTGCCTGATGCACCCCAGGACACACTTGGCCCTCCTGGCTGCCAGGGCACTGCTGAGTCATATTCAACTTGTCATTCCCTGGTCTATACGCACAACCAGGGTTGCCCCATCCCAGGTGCAGAATATGACACTTGACCTTGTTAAACTTCAGAAGGCTGGTGATTGGCCACCTCCCTAATTTGTGCAGGTCTCTCTGCAGAACCTCTCTGCCCTTGACAGAGTAAACAGTGCTTCCCAATTTAGTGTCATCAGCAAACTTACTTAGTATTCCTTTGAGTCCTACCTCTAAGTTGTTAATGAAGATGTTGAAGAGCACTGGGCTGAGGATGGAGCTCTGTGGAACCCCACTTGTGACCAGACACCAGCCCGATGTCACCCTGTTCACTATAACTCTCTGTGCCTGACCCGTGAGCCGGTTGCTCACCCATCACGTAACACGGTTGTTCAGCTGTGGGATGGATGGTCTGTCCACAAGGACACTGTGAGACACAGCATCAACAGCTTTGCTGGAGTCTGAAAAGATTATATCTACAGGAGCTCCTAGATCAACTAGGTAGATTACCCTGTTGTGGAAGGATATGAAGTTTGACAAGCAGGACTTTCTCCTGTTGTGCTGTGCTGGCTGTGATGGAACCCTGCTTTCCTGGAGATGGCTGAACACCTGCCTGACCATGGGAAGCGGTGAGTGAATGCCTAGTCTTGCTTCGTTTTGTGTGCATGGCTTTTGCTTTACCTACTAAACTGTCTTTAACTCAACCCAGAGTTTTCTCACTTTTCTGATTCTCTCTGATACCACTAGTGATGGAGTGAGCAAGTTGGCTGCATGGTACTTAGTCATTGGCTGGGGTTAAACCACACAACACTAGGTTATAGCTACATGCCTGGATAAAGCTGTGGTTACTACGTGTGACAGTAGAAAAAATGAAATAGTTAAATTCAGCTAACCCAGTGACAATAGTAGGAATGCTAGCTGTAGCTCGCTGCAGCATCCAGTGTGTTTTTCTGAGATCCATGTAACTTGTGTCCCAGACATTCTTTGGCACATGTGAAAGCTGATGCTACTGTACTTCCACCATTACTGCTGTATATCCCTGTGTTATACCGGAATTTCGCTATGTGATCCACATCACAAATGACACACTAGCAGCCCGACCGTGTCCTGTGACGCGCTCTGTCCCTGCTCCTGTATATTGGCATGTGTTTACAGGTAAGAGATGATTCAGAATCAAAGCCTTTAGGCTGGGCAGGTTAAATGCCCAGCTCTATTATTCTAGGATGACCGTTCCATTTAACTGTAAAATGTCTGAAAGAAGGTGGCTATGTCGATTGCACTGAGAAAAGCAGTAGGTTTTTTTGGGTTGCAAAATGGGATATCTGCTACGTAAATGTTGCTAATCAAGGACTGTTAAATAGTTTATTTGCATAATTTAAGTACTAATACATAACTTAAGTAGGGACAATTTGTCTAAGAATCTTACCTATTTCTTTCACAGAGTTTGAGCGATCATTGCAGCCTCACCAAACACAGCACTATTTATTGTGTCTTTCTCAAGCTGTGTAAAATCACTTCAAATCATGTCTTCTCTTTATCTGAAATAGTAATAATAGCTTAGGTTGGTGGGAATAAACACAAGAAATTTACAGGCCTCATTTCTCTTGTAGGATAACCTTTAAAAAAATTAGCATCTAGCCATTTATTTATGCTGATGGATATTATACTTGGAATTTCACACTCAATCAAGAAACCGAAAACAGGTATAATAGACAATAAACGGGATGATACCAAACTAAAATACAGTCAGGTCAAGAAAATTACTCTTAAGTATTTTGAGGTACTGTATTTTTGAAAACTACTGCCAATTTTTCTAGTATTATTATTTATTGTTATGTGCGTTTGTGGCATTTCTTAGTTTTAAACATTCTCCTCACTCCTGAAGCTTTGTGAAACACTCTAGCAAACAAGGCAGAATATTGACTGACAGACCACATATGTAAGAGAGAAATTGATGGCATTAGATTGTTCAGTCGATTGCATAAGTGAACGAAGTGAAATAATAGAGTGGTAATGTTGTGAGTGGTGTGGCACAGAGGAGAAAAATACATTTCTGACAAAAATTATGATTGTTAAGTTGATGGCTAATGATTGGCATGTTGTTTTCAGCTTTGAAAGAATATTATTTCAATATTTTACCAGGAAGAAAGGAGAATTATAATTATTAAAAAGACAAGCAGTGGGAGCTAATCTTGTATCTCAAAGTGAAGAGATATACTTATTGTTTTCTTGAATGCATGGAAATTAAATTATAGTCATGGATTATTTTTATTAATTTGATTTCTTTATTTTTATATCCAGAGAATTTATTCCTTTCATTCTTTCTTGTATTTTCTTTGTTCGTGCTTATGCTTTTTCTTGGTTTTTTCTCTTCCAATGGTTCTTGGTCTATACTTAGTTTTGTCATTTAAGCCATGGTATTCTTCTTTGAAGCATGTTGCTCTGGGACATATTAGAGCAGGGATGTAGATCTGAGATTCACTGTCAACTGTTAACCTACTGTCACCTAAAAAGAATGAATGAAATTTAACATATTCTAGTTAAAGTGTATTCTAAAATTTGATCTTTTTTCACAATTGCTCTTTATTCCACTGTCTGTGAAAAAAAAGGTAAATATTTCTTCTAGGCTGCCCCTTATTTTGATCTCAGCATAGATCAAATTAAATACATGCAAGGAAGTTTGTGAACTTTCCACACTTTTATTTTTTATGCTTCCCTCTTTATGTTATTCCAAACGCCATTAAAAGAGTACATTTCCTGAGCAAGATCAAAATGTACTACATTCCATCCAGAACACTGAGTGATTACCAGGCCACAGTGAAGGTTAAATGATCGATCATTATTGAAATATAAGGATGCTCCCGTTGTTTAATTTCCTCATTTAGGGAGCTGTTCAGCAGTTAAAAACCCCAGCCTGTTCATGATTATGAACCCTCTAAATGTAGATCATAAGCATAGTAAAAGAACAGACATTTAATGTATCCTCTATATTTCTATATCCTCCTGAAAGAAGAAAATTCCTTCCTTTAAAAGGGTCCTTCTCATACCCCTGAACTGATACAAACTATTCCTTAGATTCTCATGATGAATCTCTGAGTTGGACTACAAATATCAAAGGAAAAATAAATTCTGTACAATTCAAACCCTCTGATATAATTTAAATAGAGAAACAATTCTGAACCCCACTTGAACCTTAAGATTATTTCATGTATTGCCAGAAGATTTTTGTAGCTTGTGTCTACCTGTTTGATGTGACATAGACTACAAAGTCAATCCAGAGTTTTCAATCTCCAATTCTGAACAAGTATTAAACTTTGAGAGTTTTAAACTAGATTTGAAGGGGGACAAGGACATATCCAGGCTCAACAGAGATACACTGCAGGAAGGGGAGAACTACAGCAAACACCAAGTAACAAAAGGAGTCCTAAGAGGAGATACCTCCAGCAAGTAAAAGCATCCAAATATGTAACCATGAGACAGGACTATGGGGATGTCCCTTTGCACCCCCACTGGGATATTGACACAATCAAATACTTCTAGAAAGTTCCTGTACACCAATGCATGCAGTAAGGGGGAAAAGGGGGAGCTGGAGGTCTGTGTGTGGTCGCGGGGCTTTGATCTCATTGCGGTTATGGAGGCACAGTGGGATAGCTCACGTGACTGGAATGTGATCGTGGAGGGCTACATGCTGTTTAGGAGAGACAGACCCAAAGGCCCAGCGGTGGAGTTGCCTTCTACGTGAAGCAACACCTGGAATTTATTGAGCTCTGTTTTGGGGTTGATGACAAGTGGATAGTCATATAAGTTTTAGGTTAGGATCAAAGGGCAGACTAGTCAGGGTGACACTGTTGTGGTGTTTGCTCCAGGCTGCCTGACCAGTAAGAGGAAGTGGATGAGACCTTCTACGGACAACCTGAAGCAGCCTCAAAGTCACAGGCCCTGGTTCATGGGGGGACTTTAACTACCCTGAAATCTGCTGGGAAGTTACATAGCAAAGCACAAACAGGCCAGGAAGACCCTGGAAAAAGCACAGATGACATCTTCCTGTCACAAGTAGTGGAGGATCCCTGAAGGAATGATGTGCTTCTCAACCTTTTACTAACAAACTAGGAAAGCCTTACTGGAGATGTGAAGGTTTAGGGCAGCCTTGGCTGCAGTGACCATGCGATTGTGGAGTTCAGTATCGGATGAGGAAGAAGCAGAGCGGAAAGTAACATTACAACCATGGACTTCAGGAGAGCTATTTTTAGTCTCTTTAGGGATCTTCTTGGAAGAATCACATGGGAACAGGTCTGGAAAGCAAGAGGGGTACAAGAGAGCTCGTTGATATCCAAGGATCACTCTTCCTCTAGGCTCAAGAATGATGCATCCCAATTACCAAGAAATTAGGCAAAGGGGGCGGCAGGAGACCTGCGTGGATGAATAAAGAATTTCTGTCATTACTCAAGCATAAGTGGGAAATACATAGGAGATGGAAGCAGGTTCAGGCCACTTGGAACGAATACAGAGAGGCTGTCAGAGTAAGTAGAAATGAGGCAAGGAAGACCAAGGCCCATCTGATATTAAATCTTGCCAAGGATGTCAAGGTAAACAAGATGGGCTTCTTCAAATACATCAGTAACAAAAGGAATATTAAGGATAATGTGAGCCTGTTACTAAATGGATGGAGGACCCTGGTATCGGAGGATGCAGAGAAGGCAGTGTTTCTGAATGTCTTCTTTGCATTGGCCTTCACCGACCCAGGAGAAAAGGGNGCACTGGTTCATGGGGGGACTTTAACTACCCTGAAATCTGCTGGGAAGTTACATAGCAAAGCACAAACAGGCCAGGAAGACCCTGGAAAAAGCACAGATGACATCTTCCTGTCACAAGTAGTGGAGGATCCCTGAAGGAATGATGTGCTTCTCAACCTTTTACTAACAAACTAGGAAAGCCTTACTGGAGATGTGAAGGTTTAGGGCAGCCTTGGCTGCAGTGACCATGCGATTGTGGAGTTCAGTATCGGATGAGGAAGAAGCAGAGCGGAAAGTAACATTACAACCATGGACTTCAGGAGAGCTATTTTTAGTCTCTTTAGGGATCTTCTTGGAAGAATCACATGGGAACAGGTCTGGAAAGCAAGAGGGGTACAAGAGAGCTCGTTGATATCCAAGGATCACTCTTCCTCTAGGCTCAAGAATGATGCATCCCAATTACCAAGAAATTAGGCAAAGGGGGCGGCAGGAGACCTGCGTGGATGAATAAAGAATTTCTGTCATTACTCAAGCATAAGTGGGAAATACATAGGAGATGGAAGCAGGTTCAGGCCACTTGGAACGAATACAGAGAGGCTGTCAGAGTAAGTAGAAATGAGGCAAGGAAGACCAAGGCCCATCTGATATTAAATCTTGCCAAGGATGTCAAGGTAAACAAGATGGGCTTCTTCAAATACATCAGTAACAAAAGGAATATTAAGGATAATGTGAGCCTGTTACTAAATGGATGGAGGACCCTGGTATCGGAGGATGCAGAGAAGGCAGTGTTTCTGAATGTCTTCTTTGCATTGGCCTTCACCGACCCAGGAGAAAAGGGTAAAAGAATGTCAGAAAGAAAACCGTCCCTTGGTCAAGGAGGATTGGGTCAGAGAATACACAGGCAAGCCTGACATCCACAAGTCCAAGGGGCCCTGATGAGATGCATCCACGAGTGCTGAGAGACACCTGGCAGACACCACAGATAGGCTGCTCATAGTCATCTTTGAAAGGTCGTGATGATCAGGAGAGGTGCCTGAGAACTGAAAGAAAGCAAATATCGCCTTCAGAAAGGGCAAGAAGGAGGACCCAGGGAACCTCCTTCCTGTCAGGCTCACCTCAATCCCTGGAAAGGTGATGGAATGCCTCAGTCTGGAGGCCAACTTTATCCACATGGGTGACAAGAAGGTGATGAGGAATAATCAGCATGGATTCACTAAAGGTTAAGTCGTGCTTTACCAACCTCATTGCTTTCTACAGTGAAACAACTACCTGGATGGAGGAGAGGAGGGCAGTGGATATTGTCTACCTCAACTTCAGTAAGGCTTTCAACACTGTCTCACAGCATCCTCCCAGGCAAAGTCAGGAAGTGTGCCCTGGTGGCCAAGAAGGCCAGCGGGATCCTATGGTGCATTAGGAAGAGCATTGCCAGCACGTCGAGGGAGGCGATCCTGCTCCTCTACTCAGGCCTGGTGAGGCCACATCTGGAGTGCTGTGTCCAGTTCTGGGCTCCTCAGGACAAAAGAGAGATGGAGCTCCTGGAGCAGGTCCAGCAGAAAGCAACAAGGATGACTAAGGGACAGGAACATCTCTCTTATGTAGAAAGGCTGAGGGAGCTGGGCCTGTTCAGACTTGAGAAAAGACAACTGAGTTGAGACCTCATCAATGTCTGTAAGTATCTGAAGGGAGGGTGTCAAGAGGATGAAGCCAGGCTCTTGTCAGTGGTGCCAAGCCGTAGGAAAGAGGCAATGGACAGAAACCGATGCACAGGAAGTTCCACCTGAGTATAAAGAAGAGCTTCTTTACTGTGTGAGTGACCGCTGGAACAGATTGGCCAGAGAGGCTGTNAAAGAAAGCAAATATCACCTTCAGAAAGGGCAAGAAGGAGGACCCAGGGAACCTCCTTCCTGTCAGGCTCACCTCAATCCCTGGAAAGGTGATGGAATGCCTCAGTCTGGAGGCCAACTTTATCCACATGGGTGACAAGAAGGTGATGAGGAATAATCAGCATGGATTCACTAAAGGTTAAGTCGTGCTTTACCAACCTCATTGCTTTCTACAGTGAAACAACTACCTGGATGGAGGAGAGGAGGGCAGTGGATATTGTCTACCTCAACTTCAGTAAGGCTTTCAACACTGTCTCACAGCATCCTCCCAGGCAAAGTCAGGAAGTGTGCCCTGGTGGCCAAGAAGGCCAGCGGGATCCTATGGTGCATTAGGAAGAGCATTGCCAGCACGTCGAGGGAGGCGATCCTGCTCCTCTACTCAGGCCTGGTGAGGCCACATCTGGAGTGCTGTGTCCAGTTCTGGGCTCCTCAGGACAAAAGAGAGATGGAGCTCCTGGAGCAGGTCCAGCAGAAAGCAACAAGGATGACTAAGGGACAGGAACATCTCTCTTATGTAGAAAGGCTGAGGGAGCTGGGCCTGTTCAGACTTGAGAAAAGACAACTGAGTTGAGACCTCATCAATGTCTGTAAGTATCTGAAGGGAGGGTGTCAAGAGGATGAAGCCAGGCTCTTGTCAGTGGTGCCAAGCCGTAGGAAAGAGGCAATGGGCAGAAACCGATGCACAGGAAGTTCCACCTGAGTATAAAGAAGAGCTTCTTTACTGTGTGAGTGACCGCTGGAACAGATTGGCCAGAGAGGCTGTGGAGTCTCCCTCACTGGAGATATTCAAGAACCATCTGGACGCAATCCTGTGCCGTGTTCTCTGGGATGACCCTGCTTGAGCAGGGAGTTTGGACCACTGTTGACCCTTCCAGCCCGACCCATTCTATAGTTCTGTGATCATGGTTCACCTCAGAGCTACTTCCTTGCCCTGTTATCCATTTCAGCTCTGATTTGACATGCTTCTTTCACATCACAGCAAATCCTCTAGGCACAAGTAAAATAATAAATGCCTTTTTTTGTCTGGGTTTGATTATAATCTCATTACATTAACTGGATAGGTGGTGTGAGAATATCTGATCTTCCATAAACCCATATTGGAATGGACTGGTTCATCTGAGGTTTGAGAGGAGAGCTATAATGTAGTTCAGCAACTGGTAAAAGGGGAAACATCTGACACCGGTGCTGGAAAAGGTCAGGCAAGAGGTTAGAAGTGGAGATCTTCAGTAATTGTTTTGAGACCAACCTGCTTAATGACTTGAACAATGTTGTTAGCTTCTTATGAAAAAGTGTTTAGGTGCTGTCAACAAATGTCATTTCACTTAGAAAAAGTTAGAAGACCTTGACAGTTCGTGAGAAAAACTGGGACAGAAAAGCACAAAGGCATATTAGAAAGAATCGAATCAATTTCTGACCAAGCCAATATCTGATTTTGAGGGACTGGACCCCGGTCTTTGCTCCTAGTGGAGGTCTGTTACAAAAGCTCATTTACATCCATCTTTGAATTTCTAGTCTGTTTTACATCAGTTTAAAACATCTGGTTTAATGTGAAAAAGTCTGATAAATAGTCATGTCCCACCCACCCCCTGCCTATCATTTATTTCCCCCAGTTATTTAAAGGAAGTAATCCCCTTCTGGTTTTGTTTCTCATGGAATAAGAGGCTATGTTTATTTTCAGGATTATCTCATAGTTTTCCGTGGTTGTTGAAAGATCCCTCTGTCCTTTACTGACTGTAGACAATCAAAATCTGTTGAAGAGAATGAGGTTTGCACTGTTAAAGAGTGCAACTTTACAATCTCCCTTATTTCTGCTGAGATGCCTCAGCTGTTATAGTCTAGGATAACATTTGCCTTTCTCACAGCTGTACTGCATTGAGGGCTCATAGCAATCATCTGATCAGCTAGCACATGTGGATCCTCTTTCTCCAGAGATTACTAAAAGGCAGAGAAATAGCCTAAGTACAACACTGTAGCAGTCCTATGGTTTTATGATTTGTATGTGTAGCAAGGGACTGGAGAAGACTTTATTAAGACCATTTCTGAAGGGAAATGCATTAATGAAAACACTATGGAAGGCAGAGTTTCAAGCCATATGCCCTAAGGTTTTTAAGTAATTTTTCTCTGATAATTATTTCTAGGTGTAGATGTTGTAAATTATTCCTAGTTGTTTGTTTATTTCTTTGTTTGTAAAAAAAACCCTGAAGAACAGCTGAGCAACACTAACATTCCTTCACCAATGCTTCAAAGCATGCCAAAATACCTTGATTGGATGGCCAGAGTAATATGCAGACAGAGTGCAAGTGAAACTACCTCCAGCTGTATGGAGTGCAGCCAAAGGATACAGGCTGCTCAGAGAAGTTGTGGATGCCCTGTTCCTGGAAATGTTTAAGGCCAGGTTGGATGGAGCTCTGAGCAACCTGGTCTAGTGGAAGATGTCCCTGTCCAATGCACAGGGGGCTGGAACTAGATGATCTCTAAGATCCTTTCCAACCCAAAACATTCTATGACACTGGTTTTACAAGTACTGATAGCAGGCACCATGTAACATTCATCTCTGCCAGTTAACAAAAGTCAGGAAATTAGAAGCATTTCTTTATTACTTACATTTAAGGTGTCTGTAACAAAATACATCTTTTTCAGGCTGGAATTGTGGATTTTAGAATCTTTTCATTTCAAAGGGAATCCACAAAAATCTCGAGGAATTGTGTGCAGCCTTTTTCCTGCGAGTAAGTGAAACTGCAGGAAAACAGAAAGGATGACGTGTACAGGAACAGACTCTGCCTGCAGTCCCTGAAAAACATCCTGCTTTGGTTGTTTGGAAGCTTTTCTTCATTCATAGCAGGCTTAGAAGTGGAGGCTCTGTCTGAGTGGCCAGAACCCTCAGTTCAAAGAATCCAAACTTCATCCACTTTACAAAAGATGCCAAGAACCTTCCTGCTGTGTTCTGTACGGATTCCCAGAGAGGCCTTGTATAACCTGCGCACAAAACAGAAGAAAGCGGGAAAGATTTTTGCAGATAATCCGTAATATATTCATCTATTCCAGGCAGGTGACAATATGCAGAGACCTCCCTCTTTCCCTTCCATAGCATTCATTCTCTGTAGTAGATTAATAATCTATTCAGAACTAAGTGACTGCCACACCATGGTGGAAAATATTCTGGATTATTAGATAAAAATCTATCTTCTCCTTAACTCTCAAAAGAGTTCCGTTTAGTAGATAACATTATTTTCATCAAACAACATGGAATATGATGACATTTGGTTTGTAGTTTGTTGGTTAAACTATGGCAGGGTTTGTTTTTATCCTTCTTGTCTTTACATGAAGATTCAGTGAGTTTTATTTGGTTTTTTTCTCTTTCTCCCAGAATTTTGGTAGGTGGAGATGATTGGTGAAAAGCTGATTGACCAATGGTTTTTTTGAGTATGTTACATTATTAGAATAATTGTAATAGATACCTAACTGTAAAAGAATCAATAGCACATTCAAGTCTTACGGAATAGAAAAGCTGGACTATAACAGTTTCATTTTGGCATTTCACAGGATTTGAGTAGATGAAACCAAACTGAAAATATTACGAGAGCACAAATCATCTGCAACAATAAGCCAGTAAGAATCACTAGAAAATTGCTTTATTGATAGACCTCTTTAACAACAGCTCAAACTGAAAAGAAAGTAATTTTTTTAAAATCTGTCTACAGCTGAACAGAAAAAAATGGTTTTTCTGTAAAAAAAGTCTTCTACCTCATGATCAGAAAAAAGTGACATAAGAGTTCAACCACATGAAAACACCAAGATCATCAAATGAGACATGTAATCAGAAATGAGAAACCAATAGAAAGTAACCAGGGCACATGTTTGGCAGAAGTGAATTGGAAAATAACACTTACTAGATGAATGCTTTTCTTTTCTTCCAAGAAAATGAAACATAAACCTCCTCAAAATTATATTTATGAAAAATTTGTCTCATTCGACCACACTCAGCACTTTCTGAACTGCCTGCAGCCGTACTGTGTTATGGTAATTTCTCACATATGCTTGTTTTTCAAAACTTAGTGAGTCTCCTCCCCTCTCTTTAATATTTTTATTTTTCTAATTCATGTACAACTTTAGAATGTCTTAATTCTGTGCTATTTACAGTGGATTGTTTCCGCTTCTGATTTCATTGCCTAAGTCCAGTTTAGGTTTATAATCAGTTTAAGAAAAGTGACAAAGATATGATGAAAACAGTAATACTTAAAAAGTTATACTTTCATCATGGTCAATTATATACCTTTTAAATACTATACAAAGTGACAGACTGTTACCTGCTCCCATAAGTAAATATAAAAAACACCCCTAAGATAACTTATCCGTAGAATTCAAAGTCCCATAAAAGGCAAAAAGACAAAAATCTGCTTAAAGATCCTCAGGAATCTCTTAACTTCTTTAGCTGCTTTAAAAAGCTCTGGGCTTTATTCCATTCATTGCTGCACTCCGTCTGGTTCTGGTTGAATTTGATATTGAAAGATGTAGATATGATAGAATTTGTGAGGTAGGTCTGATTAAATGACCTTTTGCAGTCCTAAATTGCAGTAGTTTTTGCCTGAAAAGTTAGATGATGTTTTCCTTTGGCTAAGAAAATAAATTAACCTACCTGATTCAGAAAGACTGCCTTTGCTAAGAAAAAAAGAGATGCTGGGCAGCTAAAATATACAATCTTCCCCCAGGAAACCACGTGGTGGGTTGTACAGTAAAATTGCACTTGAAAATATAACAAAATAAAATTAAAAAAAAAACCAAAAACACAAAAAAAAACCAAAAAGAAAACATAGTTTGGGGCTTTAATGTGTAAATACGTTACAGATTTTTAGTAACCCAGCATCCACACTATCCTGAGGGACCACCTAGTTCATTTCTACAATGTTAACAGTGGGCAAAAGGGAATATGATAAACTAGAATAAAACACTGAAGTTGCATGAGCTGAGCAAAGGTGTGTGGGTGATGGCAGCAGCAGGAGTCCACAGGATGCCAGGAAAGCCATAAAGACAGGAGCTTGGAAGGCAACTGTCATTTCCCCATGGTGTTTAGAACTACTGATTAATGGAGAGCGATGTCAGTGTTCTTCAGCTAACCTTTTTCAAGGGAAAATAAAGTCACTTTCAAACAGTCTTCTCTGCTCAGCTCATTGTTTGTGAATTCTTCAGGCCTGGGGATCTCCATTAGCGATTCTGTTTATATCGTTTGGTTTATTAATGCACCAAGGGAAATCATTTTCTTTTATTTGCAAACTAGACTCAAGGCACTGTAGAATGATGTCTTGTTTTAAATTCAGAATGTAAAAATGAGGTTTCTTTATTTTAAGAGCAGGAAAATCCCATAATTTTCAGATGATGTGTTCATAACTTACCTCCATTTTTGAGGTGTCTTTTTTCAAAATACAATAAACTCAGCATCCCTTTGGAACCCATTATAGGAGGTGTTTCCATACAGCAAAAAGTTACATTAAACATCCTAAATTTAATGATGTTTTTGTACAAGCACCTGATGTCACCATAGCCAATGTCTGCTAAATTACACTGAATAAGGATGGGGACACTGCTGTCAGTAATCCTAGCAGACTCTAAAACAGAATTTAATCATGCATGGCTGACGCATCCATTCTGTTTTCCTGCAATCTGTTCCTTATATTTGATTAACCTTTTTAGTTGGAAGTCTCTGCCCAAGTGAAACATTTAGTTCTGTGGAATGAAAGTAATACAGACATACAAAGTGGCAGGCAACAAGCAAGGTGTTCTGCCAAACTGTTCTGCAATTACAGCTGACAAAATTTATTTGTTTGTAACTAGAATTTGACAGGAAAGTGTGTTTCTGCTGAAGAAAATATGTTTCTCAGCAGCTAGAAAAGTTATCCATACCATCAAAATTTGGAAAATGTTGGTGTAGTATTTTATCACAAATACTGCTTAGACACTCACATTTCCTCTCTCTTCGTGTTCATCAGACCTCTCAATCAGAGTACTTTTCTCATGAGACATTGTAACCGGAGCTCTGACGAAGTATTTTGATGGCTCACCAAGGATGGAGCCCACTGTATAACTGAGGGAAAGCAGTGAGAAGGAGCCATGAAGTGCTATTTCCTAAAGTATAGTTCGAGTTTTAAACAGGAATTTTTTTGAAAAATATGTCTATTTCCTCTGGGAAATGGATCCTCTCTATCTGGGTGCCTGTGCCACACATATCAGATCTAGGGGTATTAAAAACTATGTTGTAGTGAGGATGTATAGGTTTAAGTATGCAGTCCCTCTTGAGAGATTTGCTGATAAGTGCCAGTACCATTCACTTCACAAACTTGACAAACTAAAATAAAATCAAGCTACTAATGTTCCTCAACATCTCAGTTATTAACTGCTAAAAGATATAAATATCCTTTTATTAAAAAGCATGGGTGGGTTGGGTTATAAGAGTTATTTGAAGACCACTTGGAGTATCAGTGTTGCACTGAGCGTGTACACCTCTACTTGCAGTTGAGTTTCTTATGTTCTTTGTTATTATCTTGCAGATGTGCTTTCCTTCCAAGGTTACCATCATTGTTTCACAGTGCGGTGAATCAATCCTAAGATCTTTAAAGTCCATCTATGAAGCTTATCTGCTCCTCTTGCCACTTCTCTCTCTCTCATTTCCCCGTGTGCAAGCTACCAGGATGTGCTGCTGAAAGACAAATCTTGTCCTCACTTCAGCATGTGCAAAAGACTCCAAATATAGCAGAACAGCAGTGGTGCTTCAGCACAGCAGATATGAGGATTTCTTTCTCCTTATTTCCTAAAAGAAATCATTCAGTTTGCAGGAATTTAGCATCACTGCCCAGGAGCACAAGTGTGTTTTCGAGGTAGAACATCACTCACTCTGTGCATCTACAGGATGCTGCTCCCCAGTGTATCTGCATAAGTCCTTGCTACTTACCAGTGTGGTAGGTACCAAAGATGTGTCTTAGCAAATATCCCCTCCAAAAACCTTGACATATGTTTCCAATTCCAAAAATTTTACTGCACTAGAAATGGATTTAAGCTATAAAAACATTTAAATTACATTAATTCTATTGTGTTTTCTGTTCTTTACTCCAAGGACAGCAACTATGCCCATTTGTGAATTTTCTGACCATGTGGAATTTCATCAGGGAATATGATCTCTAAAAAAAAAGATCTTTTCCTGGCATCCATTTTCACAATCCTTCTTTTAGGACAGCTGGTTCTTCTCCACAATGCACTGACGGGGAGGAGGGGGGAACCCCAAAATAGAGTAATAGAATCATTTTAATTGGAAAAGCCCCTTAAAATCATTGAGTCCCACCATTAACCTGATATTACCAACTCCACCACTAAACCATGCACCTAAGCACCAAGAAGAAACATAGAGGCCAGGCACCTCCAAAATGTGCGGAGCACGTAGTCATTGCCTACTTGCCTGAATTAGTGGCTGAACTTGAGCCTCACTCTCTCATGGCCCAGGTGAGGCAGTATCCAGCAGCAGCTTGGCAGCACAGAGGGGATCTTTCAAATCCCCCACATCTGAGCTGCTGGGCCAGAGAGAGAGAGCTGCTGTGGACACTTCCTAGGACATGACGGGCAAATATCCTTATCTCTGCTCTGCAACAATTATATAATCTTACACATATTTCACTTATAAATGACTGAAATAACTGCTGGATCTGGACTTTTATTTCAGATCTCCTGGACTCTCTTCACCTTCAGGCTTTTTGGGAGCACAGTGAAATATTTCTGGTTCTTACATCTTTTGGAGAATTTATCTTACCCCAATTTGGGACTGTTGGGGGAGGTGCATGTTTGTTTGGTTGGTTTTTTGTTTGGGGGGGTTTTGTTATTTCATTTTCTTGTATTATGGAACAGTCATTTCCCACTTGGGTCTTGTCAAATCTTACTGAGCTGACTTCCAGAAGGATTAACCAAAGCTTGTCCCTGAGAATTTAGCCTCTTGTCAGAAATAAATCACTATTTTGATATTTGAAAAAGAGAAAAATATTGCTGAGGAGAACTGTTCCCTTTTTTAATATCTATTTATGTCTGGGCAAATATATTTTTTTATTACATAAATCATATGTAATGTTGTTTCTTGCATGCAAGCAATGAGAAAATATCCTCAGGCAAGTTGTTTTCCAAAATAATCAGCTCAGGCATTCCCCATCTGGAAAAATATTGTTATGGTACTGTGGCTTAAAACCAAGTGAGTGATGGAATATGACTGATGTGAGCCAGTGTACCAGAAAATGTTTTTGTTTCAAACATTATACCTGGTCTTGAATCCAGTCCCAGCTTTAGTAGTTTAGTCACTCAAGGGCAGACATCAAACACCTGTTCTGTCCATTCTCCTTTACTGCCAACACCATTAATTTTCCAAATGAGTCAGCACATCTCTATTTATTCTTTAATTGATTGGTAAAACTGAGTTCTAATTGAGACTGTAAAATTAAAGTTAGAGATCTGATTGTCCACTCAGAGTTCAGAACATTTTCTTGATCAGAGCTGAGTCTTACAAATTGTATAAACAAATGCCAAACAACAAAGGACATATCAAATTCACAGTTCTGCAAAATGAGCTAACTCGTAAGATATTCAGTCTGTAGCACAGGCAAGATCAAAATGTATCTGGAAGAATAAAACAAAACAAAGTCAAGGCGAAAATAAAACCTTTCCAATTTTATTTCTGAGGTGGCAAAACATCCTGAAGAGAGCAGCAGATTAAATACAGCCACAGGACAACCCATGACTAATTTGCTTAAATCAAATTAGAATTGATTTCCAGAATCCATCCACAGAAATACGTGGATATAATTTGGTGGAAATGTTATAGAAATATGTATTTTGCAAGGAGCAAAAAGCATGGAGCATTAGCATTCATTGGCCTTTGTTCTGGTATCAAGTGTTGTTTCAAAGTGTCTCTCCCCCTTGAGGACAAAAGTAACTGCATGCACAGTTTTGTCTTCATTCAAGCCAATCGTATAATTGTAGAAGCAATTCAAATATTAAGAAAATAAGGTAACAATAAAGTTTAACATCCATTTTTTAAGACAGTATGTAACATAACCTGCTCTGGCACACCATTTTTGTCACGTGCAGTCAGAACCTGTATCAAGCCTTGAAGGAGAGAAGGCTCAGTTTTCTAAAATGATGGACCTCATCTGAAAAATAAAAATATTTTTCATGCTCTGTTCAAAGAATTTTTCCTTTTTAATGAAATTATTTCATTCTTCTTTTCCATGACTAATTCTAGTTCTAATTTTTTTTTCTGTGCTCTGTGACTCAGACCATCCAGGTCTCCCAGTCTTCAATGCAGTTTCTTCCTTTGTCTGTAAGTATCCGTTCTTCTGTGTGAAGTTTTTTGCACATATTTTTCATGTTGTAGTAGCTACTTTCCACAGCATGAACAAGACTCAGCCCTTGGCTGCTAACAAGGATCTGTTGGTGGTGAAAGAGATATTCCTTCTGGCTTCATATCATTTATGAAGCACATTCAAAAGTACTGAGCAAAGAATCACCCTATAGGATTTTAGACAGAGCTGCAGCACTGTATTCAAAGGCAGCATGCATGAAGGGTCATAGAATCATAGAATGGTTTGGGTTGAAAAGGACCTTAAAGATCAGGTCTTTAAGGCTCTCTGTGGGTGGGGACATGTTCCACTATTGTTCCACATTGTTCAAAGCTCCATCCAACTCGGCCTTGAACACTCCCACAGATGGGGCATCCACAGCTTCTCTAAGCAACCAGTGTCTCATCACGTTCACAGTAAAGGATTTCTTCCTAATATCTAATCTAAACCTACCCTCCTTAAGCTTAAGGCCATTTCCCCTTGTCCTACCACTACATGCCCTTACGAAAAATCCCTTTCCAGGCTTCCTGAAGGCCCCTTTCAGGTACTGGAAGGTTGCTCTTTCTTCACCAGGCTGAACAGCCCCAACTCCCTCTGCCTGTCCATATTCAAGAGGGGTTTCAATACTTTGAACATCTTTGTGGCCTCTCTCTGGACTCATTCTAACAGGTCCACATCTTCCCTACACTGTAGGCCCCAGAGATGGATGGTGTGCTCCAGGTGAGGTCTCACAAGACCAGAGAAAATGGGCAGAACCACCTCCTTTGCTCGCACTTCTTTTGATGCTCCCCAGTTGGCTCTCTGGGCTCTGAGTGTGCGTTGCTGAGACGTGTTGAGCTTCTTGTCAATTCGACTCCCCCAAGTCCTTCTTGGCAGGGCTAGATCCATTCCCCAGCCAGCCCTTATTTGTGCTTGGGATTGCCCCAACCCAGGTGCAAGACCTTGCACTTGGCCCTGTTGAACTTCCTGAGGTTTACACAGAACCACCTCTCAAGGTCCCTTTGGCTGCCATCCCTTCCCTCCAGCGTGACAACCACAACACAAAGCTTGCTGTTGTAGTCAGTCTTGCTGAGGGGGCACTCAATCCCACTGTCCATGTCACCAAAGCTGATAAACAGCACTGGTCCCAGTACCCCCTGAGGATTCTACAGGACATTTTCTTGTAACAAATGTACTTATATATCTACAGATATATCTGCTAAGTTTAAATTCACGAGACAGTCTAATGGTTTAATTTTATAAAAATCAATAGTCTTTTTTAAAATTGCACTGAATGTTGTCAGTTGAGCCAACATAATTTTCTGATGCAGAATGCATGAGAGGTAGTACTGTACAGGTTACAAAAGAGCTCACTTCCAGCTAAACCTAAGTGGGAATTGTCCTTACAGTACATGAAGTGGGACCAAGGAATCATGCCTTGCATGGTGGATCAGGTACTCTCTCCAGCCCATGGAGAGCCCACTCTGGAGCAGAAGGAAAGTGTAAGGAGGGAGGAGCAGCAGAGAGGAACCACCATGTCCTGATAGACCACCAACCAGTGCTGCTCCTCACCTCACTGAAAGGGCTGAATGTGACCTGCAGTGACAGAGAGGGGGAAGGAGAGGGGTCTGGAGCGAAAGAGTGGAATTGAGCTTGGGAAAGGTAGAGGAGCGATATTGGTTTCATGGCTGTCTTTTTTTTCCTGCCTACTGCTCAAATTAGTAATCAAATACTTATATTAATTGGCAATTAACTTTCCCCAAATCAGGTCTTTAACCCATTATGTTAATTGATCTTTACCTTGCTTCTGTTTTTTTTTTACTGTTTTCTCCCCTCCTTACCATCCCCTCCCCAGTAAGTGGGGCAGAGTAAGTGAGTGACTGAGTAGGGGTTTGGTTTCTATCTGGGGCCAACCCAGCACAGTAGTGTATTCAGGCCATGCAAAATTAAAGCATGTTGTTGAATGGATAAGTGATAAAAATGAAAGATGAAATTTAGTGTTAGTAGCATTAATTAATATCAGAGCAAAGAGACAAAAAAAAAAAAGCCCTGATGTTGGAATTGTTCGCTCCTGCTGCTCAGTATTAGATCCGAAGGAATAACTACCACAACATTTTTATGGTATATTCTAGTCATTTACAACTGACTCTACTGCAAAGTGAGTTGAGTCACATCAACAGCTTGACTCCCCCAAATGACCACATTTTGGAACACAAATGCATTTTAAAGAGTGGAAGTTCCAAAATTAAGTTCAATTCAGGATTTCTACAGGCAAGTTAGTCCTAAACAAGGACAGCATTAACTGTGTTTCTGATACGACAATACCCTTTCACGAGTGTCCTACAAGGCCTGTTTCCTATCTGGGCCAGACTATATGGTGAAATTGTCCCTCTTGAAATGCATCAACAGTGATATGATTCTTATGATTCACAATGCAGAGCTCGGGCAGAGAAAAAACATACTACATAATGCAAAATATAGAGCTTCAGGGAGTGTGGCTGATAAGGGAGAAAAGGACACAAACTATAACTAAGTCAGCAATGAACTAAAGAAAATTGCCTATGAATATTTTCTTAACCCAATTTGAATTTAAATATTTTATTTCATTTCAGTGAAAAAATTTTTTGCTTCAAATTTGAATAGACACGGCATATACTTTCTTATTAAATAATGAATGAATTTAAATAAGTATTGAATTTATTAAATTTTCAATTCATTATTAAATATTAGAAAGTGCCAAAATAAAGATTTTCCAGGTAGACAAAGAATTAATTTTTCCATTAATTGTTTACTGTAAATAAAGTATCACTAGAAAACATCTGACCGTGTCTCGTTAATTTGGTGAGCTAATGAAAGCAGTTTAATATTCTGAGAAATTACAGGCTGAACTACCCTGTCTCTTTCTGATTCAAGGTAAACCATTATTATCTCCAGCTGTGTACTCGTACTCCTGTACTGAGAATTGTGCCTCCTTTCCCACCCTACTACTTGTGTTACCAGGTCTACACAAAATTATTTAGGTAAAAGATAGATGGAGAAAGCAGTCATCTGAACTAGGAGAGGGAAATATCCACTTGGAAGGAGAAAAAAGACCATCATGTATGGAGTAGTTAATCAGATTAGATGTGTTAATCCATCTGACTGTGCCCCAAATCTCGTTAAGTGCCGTATTTCTTTTCAAAGACCAGACATAAAATATTGAATCAGGCAGGTGTACTTAGATGTCATGGTCCAGACTCCAGACTGCTAACTAGAGGCATTCAAAAATACCCCCCTGAAGCTGGACATTCACTTAGTTTCGACATTGCTATCCCCAAACACATTGTAATTTGTTCCTTGCTGTATTTGCTGTTGTGTCTCACCTTAGCAAGAAAGTTTTCAGTAGGTAAAAAAATCCCCCAAATCCCACAAGAAAGGAATTTCAAACAAGGAAATATTGCTCTGTGAGAGAAAAATGTATTGAGGTTAGGCTCAGTGAATGAATGTAGTATCAGAGTGACAGGTGTTTAGGAAGCACTTAGAGGGAGCAGAAGTAAATGACAGCTGCGAATGTAGCAGAGAGCAGACTCTGAGCCTGTCAACATTTTCCAAAATTAAAGGAGCTATCTATCTCCAAAGCATACCACAAAATTCCAAGGGAGAGGGTCCCCATAGCCTAATATTGTCGCAATACAGCTGATTACACAGCACCTCTCCTTGGGCCTGAGACCCATGACTTTGAGCCCACTCAGTGTTTGGTAACACCAGTAACTTTAGTGCTGAAAGGTTGTCATCATGGTCCTACAAAGAGAAATTTATTACCCTGCACAGTTTGTGTGCCAGGGGAAAGGATGGGACAGGACACGGCCATAGACTGAGACCTTTCCATGGACTCCAGGGAAGCCACCACACTGAACGCAGGAAGGCATATGTCCCACAGCAGGGACGTAAAAGTGGGATCTAAGAAAGGTAGCAGAGATGAAAGCTCCCTTTGGGAAAGCTATATTTACTGGCAAATATATGCCCCTTCTCAACATGTATTTGACCATAGCCATGCAGATTTTGTGGTGAACAGAAACATAGGGCATTATTCATCTATTACATATGAGTGCTCTCCAACTATTATAAAAACTCTTTCATTTGTTTCCTAGCCGAATCCTTGGAAGCCCTGTCTTGCACAGGAACTGAGTAACAAGCAAAGAAGCTTCTTTAATTTTTCTGCTAATTCAAATATTTTGTTTAAAATGCATCTTTTTGGCGCAGGGGAATGAAGGCTGTCAGGTGGCTTTCAAATGAGGTTGCTAGCAACACAAATGTAAATGAAATTAAAAAAAAAATCTACCTTCCACCAATAATGAAGCCATCAAAAAGAGTAACACTGCACACAGAAATAGGTCCCATTATGCAAATGTATTGCAGAGGATCTTAATAGATGGGAGCCCCTCTATCTCAGTTTGTAATTATAATGTACTGTATATAATTAAAATTAATGTAATTAAAACAGTCTTAGTACCAAGTTCAATTATGTCACTCAAATGTTGCCTCTAGATACATCAGAACTGGCACATCAGTACTATGGAGAAGATAATCTCTTTATTCCTCTATATTAATAAACAGCTGGGACCAAAAGAGGGTTAAAGGGTAAAAAAAGCAGCACTGAAACTCTTCTTTCCCTAAAATTAAAAAAAAAAAAAAATGTGTTTTATCTCTTAAGAGAAACTTGCAACCTCACAAACATCTGTTTTAATGACCATATACAATAACTAGCAGATTAAACATCTGATAAGGCAAAACCCAACAGTTTAATCCTCTAATTTAGTTCTGTATGCATAATAAAGACAGTAAAATACCATTCCAACAATGAGCCCTGTGAATAGGAAAGCCAGCAAAACCTTTACCTCTGTGATCCACTGGTGGATGAACCTCAGTGTCCTCAGCTTTACAGCACTGCCATTCTCAGATCTGCCCCACATCCCATCTCTGTCTCGCTGCTTGGCTGGGCAAAAAGGCCACACAGCCCAGGACCCGTAGGGGCCCTGCCAGTCACCCCTGCCTTCCTGCAATATCACCCAGCACTAACCACAGGCAAGTAGGACACATACAGATACACTGACCATTTTCAATGGCAATGGTAAATGGATGATCCTGGTTTTAACAAAAATCTTGATGATATCTTCTCACAATTCTTGAAGTAGTTACTCTATATCAGCATTGATAATGTCTTCTTTGACATTGTCTGAAATGTTTCTGAGATTGGAATGTAATGCTATAAGAACATCCAAGGTTTTGCAGAAACGATGCTGATCTTGAAGGCCCCGATACAAGTCCTGAACCTGAAACTGTCTTTCAAACAAGATGAAATTTATGTACTAAACCCTCAGGAATCATGAAAGACTGTATTAGCCCCTCAAACACTGTCAGTTTACACAGATCCTATACTTATGTTACAGTGATAACCTTTAACATTTCTACCGTCTCTTACATTTTCCAACCCTTTTGCAGCTTTTCCCTTGGCAAGTGTGTGGGGCAATAATTTTGCTTTCTGTCCATCTTTGAGGCTTCTGTGTAATACCTTCTATCTACAAGATAACTGGAAATGGATTAATAGGATAAGGCTGAACCTTATCAACAACAAAACAATATTTCAGTTCAGCAGTGCTCCCCTCTTGTCATGATAAGATGAATGCATTCCTGAGTGTGAAATGGAACAATTTCACAGGAGTACTCATTGTTTCACAACTATTTTGCCTCATGTTTTATATCTGAAAATTATCTTAAATTACTAACATAGCCTAGCGATAATAAAGTCTCCGACTTCCACAGAGCAGTAGAAATTCAACATAGGAGTGTCTAGTCTTCTGTTTCTCATAAATACATATGCATTTCCATGTTTGTTTTGTTGTTGTTGTTGTTGCTGTTGCTGTTGTTGTCGTTGTTGTTGTGGGGTGCCTTCTTTTCCTTAGGGAAGCAGGGAGCAGGACAAAAAGAAAAGTAGGCCACTCTAGGCTACAGGATATTTATAAAGCTTAGTTGGTTTTGAATGACTAAACTTAAAAAATTTCACCACATAAATTTAAGAAATGGAGTCTGGCAATCTCAGACACATTAATGGCTTTTGCAGAAAAGAATCAGTGAGGTACCAGACCACAGAGACTTATCTCTACAGAGTTGTGTGATGGGAGTTGAGGAACTATCAACCAGTGTAACCTCAGTCCGGGAATGGACAGCCAAACCAGCCCAGAGAGTCATGAAGAGGACAATGACAAAAAGGAGAGCAGATGGGTTTGTGAGAGATAAAACATGTCAAATCAATTTTCCCAGTAACCCGGTAAGATTTCCCAGGAACATTTTTAAATAGTCAATCTCCTCTCTTTCCCAAGATTAGTAATATTTTGGGACTTTCTCACATGACAGGCTAGGGAAGCCTGGGCTGGACAAAACTATTACAGAAAAACCATTATAGGCTGCAAAACTGTCTGGAAAATGGTTAGCCAGAGACTCAATATCATTAGTTCACGATCAAAATCGAAAGACCTTTTGTAGTTTTGCAGGGTTCTTTATTTAGTCTTAATTGATATACTTATATAAGTTATTACATATATTAAAGACCTGAAAGATAGGAGAGAAATTATTCTCGCTAAACCAGTACGTGATATCACCCCAGAACGCACCACTGCTATAATAGAGAGCAGCATTAGAATTCAACACTATCCTGATAAATAGGGAAATAAGCTGAAAAAAGGAATAGAGTTGAGCAGGGAAGGGTACACATATAGAGACAAGGTTAATAAATTGCATGACCCAGGATCGGGAATGATTGCCTAGACAGCAGTTCTCCGGAAAAGATATGCAGTTTATAATGGATTACAAGAGAAACATGATTCAACGTTGCCACTCATTTCAAAAAGACAAGCATCTTACTAGAACAAGCCCACAAAGGTACAGCCTGGCAAACACTGAATTTGCTTGTTGTAAAGCACGTTAGTGCATTTGTGAAATGTACTTTTAACCTCTATGAATTCCTATGAAAAAAAGAGATTTTTAATCTTTTGAATCACGACACATAAAAAAAAAGTAGTACATACATGCAAAACATGGATTATTTTCTGGCTCATGCAGCATTAATGTGTTTATTCACAAAATATAATTTTAAAAAACACTACAGTTGAAAATTGTAAAATGTTCCCCTGTTGATTTCCACTGATGATTAAATTTACATAGGTGGATGTTTTAAGAATTCATTTTCTTGATATGGTTTATACAGAACTCATTAAAAGACCAGGAAATAAAATGAAAATAATAATTTTAATTGTCCCCTCCCAGCCTTGTTAGGAGTAATTTCTCAAAGCATTGTTGCACTTTAATTAGAAATTCGTAAAATACACATTAGTTCATAAGATCAATTAGAATTCTGTTATTTTTCTCCTGATAAGAAACGTGAAAAAATGCATGTCATGCATTTTGTGCATCACTCTGCAACAGAGATTCCTTGACAAGCATATGAAATTCTTATTTCATTTTTTTTGTATTCTTTGTCTTAGGAAAAAAAGGTAAATAAATACTTCCTGCTTGGGATTAGCACAGTGTCTTTACTGGAAACTGTGTCCATGAAAGGCAGAATACTTCAAGTTCTTGACAGTAGCTACTGAGCTCACCATTTCAAATGCTAAATTCAAACCCCACTACAGCACAGGTGGTTTATGAACCCTCTGATTGTCAGTACAGCAAAACACTGTCAGTAATAAAGGCTGAAAGTTTTTTATAATAAGTAAAATATATTTCTTCTACAACCCTGATCATCCATCATCATAATCTACACATTTGAATTCTGTGAACTGCACAGAACAGAAGGCCAAGGTATGAAGCCTGAAGAACATCAGCCAGTTATCATTATGCTTAATGTGTATTTATTTATATTTTCCGCTGAGTGGACAGTGAGATGGGTTGAGAACTGGCTGGGTGGCAGATCCCAGAGGATTCTAATCAGTGTCACGGGGTCTTGTTGGAGGCCTGTCGCTAGTGGGGTCCCCCAAAGTTCAATACTGGGCACAGTATGGTTTAACTTCTCGATCAATGACTTGGATGAAGGGGCAGATGCCCCCTCAGCAAGCTGGCTGATGACACAAAGCTGGGAGGAGCAGCCCATACCCCAGAGAGCTATGCAGCCCTTCAGAAGGGCCTTGACAGGCTCAAGAGATGGGCAGAGAAGAACTGTCTGAAATTCAACAAGGGCAAGTGCAGGGTCCTGCACGTGGGGAGGAACAACCCCAGGCACCAGCACACGCTGGGGGTTGACCTGCTGGGGAGCAGCTCTGTGGAGAAGGATCTTGGGGTCCAGGTGGACAACAAGCTGTCCATTAACCTTGTGGCCAAGAAGGCAAATGGTATTCCGGAATTCATTAGGAAGAGCATTGCCAACAGGTTGAAGGAGGTGATCCTGCCCTCCTACTCAGCCATGGTGAGGCCACATCTGGAGGAGGTCCAGCAGAAGGGCAACGATGATTACAGTACTGGAGAATCTCTCTTACAAAGAAAGACTGAGGGAGCTGGGCCTGTTCAGACTCAAAAAGAAACAAGTGAGAGGGCATCTCAACAATATCTGTAGGTATTTAAGGGTTCTGTTTCAAGAAGATGAAGCCAGGCTCTTGTCAGTGGTGCCAAGCAATAGGACAAGAGGCAATGAGCAGAAACTGATGGACAAGAAATTCCACCTGAGTATAAGGAACAACTTCTTTACTGTGTGAGTGACCACACATTGGAACAGATTGCCCAGAGAGGCTGTGGAGTCTCCCTCACTGGAGATGTTCAAGAACCATCTGGACACAATCCTGTGGCACGTGCTCTGGGATGACTCTGCTTGAGCAGGGAAGTTGGAGCAGATGACCTACTGTGGTCCCTTCCAATCTGACCCATTCTGTGATTTAATTTATGTGGTAGACATAATACTTAGGATCAATAAATCACACTGTAAGCTGTTATTTTTGAAAATTTATGAACAGAAGGAACTGAAGTGGAAAAACATCTCCCAGAATATGAACAAATCTGCTGGCAGAATGCAGTCACTAAAGCAATACTCAGAAATTCTGCTTGTCTATAAGGTGCACCTATTACAAAAGAGCAACAATGGCTCAAAAATATGTAATAGTTCACCATGTGGCTTTTCTTTAGATCAAGTTATGCCTGTGCTTGTTGAGGATGAAAGATGAAGAAATAAAGAACAAAGAAAATCCCCTCTTTACCTAGAGGCTTACATTCTCAGAGTTGCCATAAAAGAAAAATCAACATTAGCCAACTTCTTTTATTGAATAGAAGGAAAGATGATGTCTGCTTCCATAGTATACTGGCCTTATGATCCCAGACCAATGCAGAATAAGTCACAAGCACTGGAGTAAAACTTACGCATCAAAGTGGTCATGGACATAAAAAGACACCTCTCTAGGGTTGAGCAAAGGGACTCCAGGTGTGTTAACACCTTCACATGAGCAAGTGGGTCCAGAACAGACAAGCAGCTCCGAGCCCTCATGGCAGAACCTTTTATCTCACCACCTATGCTGAACCTCCTGAAGGTGCAACAGTGTGATTCAAACCTCATGTCCAAAGGATGATGAAAACACCTGCTGTAAGAAGCCATGTGGGAAAGAGTCCTCAAACGGACCTTGGCAAACAGCCTGGCCCTGATGTCTCAAGCTACCCAGCTCACAAATCAGAGACTCAGAAGCCCACACTGGTAACTGCACACACGTGGCAGACGTATGTGTTGATACCAGCAGAGAGCAAAGCTCAGAGCAGCTTCCTGCAACAAGGTGAAAGGGAGACATCCTACTTAGGAATTAGGTCCTCCTTTTCTTCTAGCAGGAAAGAATAAGCTGCTCATTTCTTACAGTAGGCGTAGACCGGAGAGGTTTCATTAGCTGAGTGCATTTTGAGCCTCTGGGCATGTATTGTCAGGAAGAGGAAGCAACAGAGAAGCATCCTCCTCTTCTCTTTATATAGGCAATGGTGATACAAGGCTACAGAGGTACCTTTATGCAGGTTCAGCTCCTGAAGCTGCATGCCTGTATGATTTGCATCTTTTGATACTCCTAAGGAGAATCACAACTACTTTATACACCATATATGCAAAGTGTGACTCACTCATCTCCACATCTCTCCAACATGCCAGATGCATTTCTTAGCAGATAAAAGAGCAGAGCAACTTAGCTGTGGGCATCAGGCAGAAAGCTATCTCATATTCCCCTATTTTCCCTCTAAGTATCTGTTGCAGTTTTAAAAGGTTCTTGATTCAGTTTCCCCAAGTAGAAAAAAATGATCATAAAATAGTCATGAGCAATTTTCTCAAAAGAAACTGAAAGGCTTGGTGATCACACCCAAGGTAGCGTAGAGAGTCCAAGCAAAACGAAACAGATCCAGTCCAATTACTAGTTATCAAATACATAACTCTTTCATAAACTAAATAGGATCCATCTTAAAACAAATTTGACTTTCAGCCCTACAAGGAGTACTGGAAGGTTGCTCTGGAATGTCACTTTGTATGGTTTCATGAGTCCATATCTGTAAGTCAATATGCAACTGAGTATACAAAAGCCCTAAGGAAATATCTAAAGGGCTTCCCTTTTTGCAGCTGCCTTTCCAAGGACATTATTTCACAGAGCCAGAAAATGTGTGTTAGTTAGCAAAGGCTACCTTTCAATACTGCTTTCCAATTCATTAACTTCCCTTCCCTAGCGTCTAGATAATTACCTTCTAGTTGTATCCCTGGAGTGGTGCCTAAGGCATAAATGAGGACAGAGACAACTAAAAAAATCACTGAGGTTAATTCCCCTTGGTGTCCTGAGAACAGAGACCACATACAAGCTTAATTCAAATGGCTAGAGGACACGAAAGAGAATATAAAGGCTGAATTATTATTCTTTCTCCTGATAGAATAGAGGAATAATTTATCAATATAGGTTTTATGTAAAAATTTTTCAAGAAAGAAAAACACAAAATCACTCCATAAGTAAACTTCATGTTTTTCTATTTCTTAGCATCTGAATATTTTTACCTTCTTTTAGCAGCACAACCTCAAAATATGATGCCCTCATTAAAGTATAATAGGTAACAGTTTTGCCACGAAGTACATTTTTTCAGAGACAAAGAGGATAAAAAATTCATGTCAAGTTATGATTTTATTGCTGTTATAGGAATGATTTGCTAAGATACATTGTGCCTTGAGTCACCAGCACACTGACTGAGTCAATTCATTCCCTAGCCTTACAGTTGCCGAGAAAGGTATGCTCAGATCTAGTTATCCCAGTAAAAGGACTTTACTGACAAAATTATGGTTGCTTCCTGTCCAAATGAAGCTCTGGCATAAGGATTATACTGTACTGCACTGGGGTAGAGTAGGAAGATCTAGTATGAAATTTCCATACTGCGGAAATAATTGATAGTTTTGCTACCGACTTCACTGCAATGCAATTTTACTAGAAGCATCTCCATGCTATTTCTACTCTTTGCCCAGATTTCCAATTAAGATATTCGGGAAAATAATAGTGATATTGTGATAAACCACGTATTTTACCATGGACTTTAACATCAGGGGACCTGAAGATCGTTTAGTTTTTCTGAAGGGGTAGACTGTGCCACTGTAGATTCTTTATCAGAGGTGATTATTAATAATCGAGCTGTAACTTCAACAATTTCCACGAAACTCATTTAGTCACACGGGTTAGGTTTCTTCCCACCAATCTGCCACTACTTAAGATGTCTTTTAATGGCTATTATATAACCTCTCCGGAACAATCCCCTCAATGTTTGTGTTTATATATTGTCCTCCAGATGACAGCAAAGGTCAATTCCCCATCATCTCATTTAAGGTGTGTTTAATTTAGCTTCTCTCCCCTACACAGCTAACAAAGCCCTGATAAATCAGCTATATAGCAAGAATAAACACACTGCTTCACTTAATTAAAAATTAAATTCCTCTTGAGGGATCGTTACAGTAGTGAGCTGCTACATGCCTTTGTTAAATAGGTGTTTCTTCGAGGACACGACCAGAGGTATACTATTGGGAACTCTGTATCAATATAAACAGGAATTTGTTCAGACATTCAATTAAAACACTACACGTGTTCATCTTTTAAAAAGAGGTGAGTATAGAAAAGCTAAGGGTTCTTTGAAGAACCTGGAGAACTGCACTACTAACTTTGGTTCACCTTTGTACCTATTACATTTATGAATCATGTCATTTCAGTATTTGGAAGAAAAAGCAAAAAATATTGCTTTGCATACTGGCCGACAAAACCTTGTAATCAAAGAAGACTCATGGGAGATGGCCAATGGGGCTGTGCCTGTGGAGGTCAGGGAGTAACACTGACTGTGACTGCCCACAGTTGTTGCAAAGAAGCTGACTCTATCACAACACAAAGGGGACTGGGAGGCAGACTTTGTTTTAGAGAAACAGCTACCAAGAGCTGCGTTGGTCACCGGGTGCAAGGGTTTCCCCCTGAGTAATTAAAATAGTGTAAATATCTCCCTTTCTTAGCCAGACCAGCATGGAGGCTGAGGGGGGTGAATAAGTGGTTCAGGCCAACACAGAGTATAAATCTAGACAAATAGCAAAAGTATTCTGAAGAAAGCAATGGGCTTGAGCTGGCTTCCAGCCATGTATTCCTTCCCAGTGACTGGGGATGCCCAGTACAGTTGTTATATTTTGCTAGGTGTAGCTTAGATTTGTATTGTGTTTTCAGTATATTTTGTATCACTTTGCTAATTCAGAAATCTCATGTAATATCACCTATTTTCAAATAAGTAAATTTGATATTATATATTACACTGTCCACATATGGAATATCTAAAAGAATCTGGTTGGAACGTATTGGACTGTGACAACAGTGCATACTTTCTAAAGGAAATGCTTCCAGTCCTCTAGAATTTCAAATAGAAATAGTCAAACTAATCAGAAATGCAGAGGCAATAACAGTGTCTAAGAAAACATTGGTGAAAAAATCATCAAAATACTTTCTTCTCAGTTTTCCCATACAATCAAGAGCAAGAAGAGTAACTTAGACAAAACAGATTAGTGTAGCTAACATGCTGAATGTTCATATGCAATTTGATAAGAACATGCTCCTGGTCTGTTTGCAGGCCCCATCTACTTTTGACACATGGGCCGTGTGAATTCAGGACTCTGATCTGCCCGCATTCCCACAAAACCAACGCTCAGCTAAAGGCCGCTGTAACTTCCACATAAAAGTCACAGTGTGCTGCTGAATGCAGGTGTATCTGTTCTTTCTTCCTACTCATTGGCATTAAAACTTCACACAACACAAGAAAAGAGAGTGTCAAGAGGTCATCCTTGATCTTTCATGACCTTCATATCTGTACTTTTCAGGACAGAAGAAAACAACTCTTCACTCAGATTCTCTTCCATTTCAGTGAGTTGACAGCCACAGCAGTCAGCCAAATCACACCGATAGTATGTAATACGGTAGGTCTACACTAAACACAGTTTCCTGTTAAAAAAGAGGGTCAAGATTTCCTCTAGAGAGATTTCCAGGAGCATTACAGTTTGGTTTTTTCGCCTTTTGGAATCACAGATTAGAATAGCTCTGTCTGAGGTCTTGCACTCTGGATCTAAAAGCAGACATTAAAGTGGAAGCAGACACTTTATATGGGGCATTTAGGATTCACCTTTGCGTAGTAATATATTCCCATGATCCAGAAATGCAAAAGTGATCTTCTCTGTGATATAATTGTTAACATGGGGACTCTTATTTATTTTCTCAGCTACAATGCATGTAAAGCAAATAGACCATAGCAATACCATTACACACACTCCTGCACTCACTTTAGAGACAATCAATATCCATTATCAAATTCTCAGCAGGAGAGAAAAGCTGTGAAATTGCCCATAAAATAAATTTACAAAGTCATCCCAATATCTTCTATGTTCTGTTTGAAAAATGATACATAAATAATTATTTCAAAGGTACTTTCACTTGATTATCATACCAGAGCCTATTCATGGCAGTAGTGATGATGACTACGCCATCCTGTGTTTCACAGAAATTAGGAAAATAAGTTTGATTCTTGTTTCAGCAAAGGGCCTTGTTTTGTAATTGGTTCTGTCCCTTGGATCAGGGTCATTCTCTTTTACTTGCTTCTCAAACTCCAACAGAGACAGTAACAGTATCTTTTATTCAAATAAAGGTCATGTTTGCTGTGTCACTCAAACACTGAAATTCTTGATCTACTTGAAAACACCAGAAAAAGAGTTTCAACACTGCAAGAGCTCTTTTTTGGTAACTTTACATTTTCTTTCAGGAAGGTAGCCTGTAGGTTTTTTTAGCATTCACGCAGATCTTGTCTTTGTCTCTTGTGGAAGACCCACAAAGTAGAAAGATGGTTTTCTTACAACCCTCTAAACATCCCAGACTCTTGTGTGAGTTTCTCTTCTCTTGCTCCTTGAGAAAAAGAGCCACAAAAATTTACCTTCCTATTTTTTGATGCAAGTGATGATAACTAGGCTTCCAAGAGACTGGTGGATCAATATGCAGACGATGCTACATCTGTGCCGAATCACCGGACAGAAGGAAAGGGAAATTTGCATTTTTAATATATATGTAGTTTAAATGCCACTAATGCTCAGAGATACTTGGCATAGCTTCCTGACCCATTTGACATTTGCTGTTACTCACATCCAGGTCATAGGACAGAGCCCAGAATTAGTCCTTGGTCAGACTTTATCCTACAGTCCCACGAAAGAATCTGTAGATCCAATTCCTGGCAGCTGACATGCATTCCAGTCTAAGAGCCAGCACAATATTGTTCAGACAACAAAAGCAACATTGCTGTAAACAGTTCAATATATTAGTTTCTGCCTCTCAAAGTAGAGGATTTGGCTCTCCATATATTTTGCCGGTGGTCACCACTCATTTTAGTGTAAACATGCCACAATGAGCGTGTTTCAAGACTTCAATGCATTGCAGCCTTTCCTATCCATTACTTTCTAAGGTGATTATGTGTATCACACCTAGGCATCATGTTATACTGTGTACTCTGTGTTTGTCTACAGAAAATACAAAGGTACCTGTTAACTTACAATGAGCTACCAACTTAAAAGAGTTGTCATGCTTGTACTTCTGAACATTTTACATATTTATTCTGTTCGTTTCTTTAAATGTCTCATCACTAATCGTTTATCTCTAATTTAGACAACTAATTGCTTTAGAAAAATTACATTATTCCCTTTCATATTTCTGTATATGCTAAATACTGATAAGTAGCCTCCATTTATCAATGTAATTCAGCTTTACATTAATTATATTTCAAGGCATGAAAAATCATTGCGCAGCAGCACTCTTTAGCAATGCACACATGAACTACATCCTGAATATCAACCAAATACAAAGAATTTAACCGAAACCAAGTGAAATATTGAATCCTGACCAGAGATGAAAATAATACATTCAAATTAATTCAAGCAATTTTGAATACCATCATTTTTGCTACATCTTATGCTCTCAACAATCACTCTTTTTGAACTGCAGCAACTGGGATTAAAGATTAGAATGTATGGAGCCTACCTGTATCTTTCTGAATAGCCACAATTATCTTATGATTTGTAATGCTGTGCTTATGCTCTTGAATGCTAACACCAGGCACTGGTTTTATTATAAAAATCACAAATTCACTAATGCCTTTTAGTGCATTATTTCAGCTGTTTTTATGTGCTAAGTTAAACTGACTACACATGCAGCATAAAATTAGGGATAAAAGATGCACTAATATAAATATAATTGGAATAGAAATTAAAGGAAATTAGCTAGTATAGCACCAAAAAACTGAAAAACTATTATCGCAGGTATATTTGGAACCTAAGCTTTGAGGCTTAACAAGCGAGTCAAACAGCCTGAGCTAGATGCTGATAGATAACCACCTGTGTCCTCTCAGTGCTCTGGAAAACCTCATTAGCAATGCAAGGCCATGGATCTTGGCTCCTTTTCCACTTAAGTAAATTAGCACTATGAAGAACAACGATGGAGTGGGTATTTCATGCTAATGAACTCTCTGCACCACATGGTACTCTCTTCCTATTTGGAAAAATGACCATTTGTGAGGAAAGCCAATATTTTACATAAAATATTGGTCAATCAGTAGTTAGAGCAATTCCCTGTGCTGATCCAAGAATAAAGAATCAGCTAGGACTGTTTTCTAAATCAGATATGTCTCTTAAATAGAACTGTATGTGGATGTAGTCCTTTGTTTAAGAACAATAGAAACTGGATCAAAAGTTTTTTATTTTAACTGTATCAGACTCAGCAAGGTTGCTGCAAAACAAGATTAACACATATTTGGGAAATCATTTCACAGACCTCTAGTGGACTGAAACTGAGCTGCTCAGACTTATGTGTTGCTTAACACAGCAACAAATTCCCATAGTTTATCTTTAGTGCCTTCTCACAAAAACTAAATACTGCTGACAAGTTTTATTCTTCAGCAGCTCCAGTGGTGTTTTCTGCTTCTCATGTAAAAAGATTTCTGGTATAACTACCAGCCAGTGCATCTCCCAGAATTACAGAATCTTACTATAAGGCAACTTTCGAAAGATAGTATTATCATGTATTTGCAGAGCAGAAAATCAGATTTCAGAAGAGCTCATGGAGGTAACTACTGGAGCGGCATAGATTCTATTCAAACAGGGCTGTCTTCCACTTTTTCATCTTCCACTTCCAGCTTCCGAGTTAAATAAATCTCTAAAGTTCTCACAGCTCTGGACCAAGCTGAAGATCCCAGATTTCAGGTCTGATGGCAGCATTGGACTGGAACACGCGCCATTCAGAGCACCAAATGACATCCTGAATTGTCAGTCCCAGACCGGCAGCAGAATATGTTCAGGGTATGACAGGCATGTTCTTGCAGATCTGTAAATATTTAAGCTCCTTAAAACAAAACCTAGAGAGATGAAGCTGATGATGTCACTGGTCTAGAAATTACACCTGTCTTTCCTCTGAAATGGTCCTGAGCTGTATTAAAGTCTCTCCAGGAAAGACAAGTCCTTATTCCATCCCCTCAACGATTGTTTTTAAAAATCTTCTAGTTAATGCTGTTCATTAAATGAGTCTCACATCAGATATCTTGAAGAGGAGACAGAATTATCAAGAGTAAATGACAAAGGGAGAGAGTCAAAATAGTGGTTGAACAGTTCACAATAGCCCATCTCTGCCTTTTACTTCAGCATTTCTTTAAGATTCAGTAAGAATAAAAAAACCCCCACATCTCCAAACATTGTTGTAAAACATAGAAAATGGAAAGGAAGACCGTGTGAGAGAAACTTTAGCAGATAATAACTGTTATTGTGTATTCTTTGCATGAATGCATTCTCCAAAATTAAGCACCTCGGCTGTCAAGAGATGAACATTGTCGGCATTAGAAGCCTTATGAATACATATATACATGCATTACTTTCTCATAGTTGCTCCTAATTTAAAAAAAGTGGTCTCAGACATAGGGTCATATCTCAGCAAACCAAAAGCAATCTTCAAAAAGCAAAAATCCACTTCAGTATCATTACGGCTGAGAGGAATATAAATTACAGCTTGAATGGTTTCAACTAATGGTCTCAGTTTGTCAAAGGTTGAGAACTGTTCACCTAAGAGGAATATTGACATCAAAGGCAGAAGGGAAGGAGTGAAATCAAATACATCTACATTTTATACGTCTTCCCATTACCTTGTAAATGGAAAAATATGTATTACTACATAACCATTGGCAGGTTTTCATACACTATTGGAAAAGCGAGTATCAATGAGTGTACTAGAGAAAGACAGTTTATTACAGGAAGAACCAAGTAACATTTATCACTGTAACAAGTATTTAAAAATGCTGATGAAAGAAGTGAACATGTACATCTCTTCTCTGCAAAAACAATTTCTATTTGGGAACAGTACTAATCACAGGAGATGCCATTTCTGGATAGATATGTTGCCAGAGTGCCATATTGGAATGACCACAAAAATGCACTACTGAGAAAGCATAGCTTTTTAATAAGGGAATACATGGAAATAATGAGGGATTAGGAGAGGTGGGTGAATGCCTCATGAGATTTTCAGTATTGCACTTCAATGGCAATTAGGCACTGAGCCTCCTATTGCAACATTTCTAGGTACTAAGACAATTCAGTTCTGATGAAAAGTCTTTGCACTCCACACACAGAGTTTGCACTAAAGCAAATGAATTAATTTGTTGAGACAGATCTGGAAGCATTAACCTTGTATTGCATTATTCCACACAGTTTTTACAGTAAGTGGGTCCCTACAGAGATTTGAGAGGCTTCTCCTGGCCAGTGAGTGCTGCCTCCTGACTAGTGCTGTGACTGAAAACACATGATGCTTGGGCTCATTTCTCTCAGTTCACGGGTATTTATGTTACTCTAAGGTAGGTTCTACTCTAAGAAGTCACCTGGAACTCCAAGTGAATGCATCTCCGACTGCCTGGCTATGCTGCTCTAGGCAGGTCATAAAAGGTAAAGGACACAAAGATCAAAACCAGGGAACATTCAGAGTTAGAAAGGGTTAGCAATGCAATCAGCTTTCAGACACATCTGACCACCATCAAGATGCATGCAAAATTATATTCTCCAAGAAAGATTTTCCATTATATTAACAGCATGAGTAAGACATAGCAAGGAAGAAAAGTGGAGAGAGGTGCACCTGAGCATTGTCTCTCTACTGAGAAAAGAAGAGATGATTCAACTGAACTGCATTAAGACCTCCACAGAGCACATCTAAATTACTTAGAGAACACTTAGGCATTATAGTAATAACCACAACAGGAAACTCTAATGCAGATGTATAAAACATTAAATAGCTTAATTTTTTTCTAATACCTGCTTTTACCCTGCTACCTTGTTCCAACCTTTACACTACATTTAGGGCAAACAGCAAAATAACAGCAAACTCTTCCAAGTAAAATATTGTTCAGGAAGCTGCATAACCATTTTTTCTGCTTTTCTCCTATCTCATTAACTCAGTTATATCCATTTATATCCATTTTTTCAGTGAGTCTCGCTGTAGCTGCTCCTCACAGACATCAGTATCATGGTACTAGTGGGAATTTCAGTTTACATTAAATATGTAAAAAAATCCCCAAATTCTTCATTCTGGGGATCAGAACAATTTGTCCCTAATATATCAACAATAAAAGAAATAAAGAGCAGTCCCAAACTAAGTTTTTTAAACCATTTTTTCTTTTTTTTTTGTTTTAATTACTCTGCTACGTTATTAGTCTGATGTATGGCTTCCAAATGCTTGCAATTCAAAATCCTGGAAGAAATGCAGTGGGAGCTAGTAGGTGACACACAGTCCTTGTAGATGCCAATGTAGAGTTCTGAACTAAGATAACAGGCAGTGAAGGTCTAGATTTTCTACAAGAACATAATAGGCCTTGAGGAGCCTGTGACCTGAACACCTCATAGATGATGGGATGTTACAGGGGAGAGCACCTCAACACCAAACTGTGGTTGTAGCCCTGTCCTGGTCTCAGAAAGAGAGAAAGCTGTCTGTTTACATCAGCTCTTGAAAGTTTCTATATGAGTCTCTACATAGAGCTTATGCATACGCCAAAACACCCATTTTAAGATTAGCAAAGAAACCAGATGACAGAAAATATTTAGTCTTTTATTAATTACTGAGAAAGAGAAGTATTTGTGACTTGGTTGATAGAGTTGGTCATGTCCTTAAATATAGAAAAGAGTGAGAAGTAAGATACAAGGATCTGATAATGTTTAATGAGGTTTAAAAGATAAATCTGAGAGCTAAAAAGCAGCAGTTATCAAGAAAGGGTTTGATATTGACATCTGGCTTAATAAGTAAAAAACTCGAAAAAAGAGTAGTTTTAAAGTATTTTAGAACCTATATTTCAAAGTGGTTTGTTTGGAGCAAAACTAAGATAAATAAGGTAGCTGTAAATTTCCCGACAAGGGCTGTGTGAAGCAAGAGAGCCCCAAGAAACCTGAAGCTCAGGTCCCTTAATCTGCTAACACAACAGGTACTCAGACAAAATCCTGCAGGGACATTATTCCCTGTAATTCTCCGACAGTATGCAAACTCATAATACCCACGGACCAAACAGGTGCTAATTTACTCCACTTACCCTCTGGGTTTTTCTTCAGTATGCCACAAATTCCATTAAAGCATAACAGGTTGTATTTAGCAAGCACACTGTTTACTCTAAAAGGTACATAACTCTAAGGCAGGGGAGCTGAAACTTGCTGTGTACTTTAATTAGTTGTCTCTTCTGTCCAAAGATGCTTTTGACTCTGCATCCACATGTGCACGTAACAACAGGTATTGCATACTGCTGTTTTAAGTACTATCTACTTACTCTTCCCAATTTTAAGAAATGTCAGCTACAAAAACATCATTGTTTCAGGATGATGAGACAAGAAGGAAGAGGTCATAGCTGAAAAAAAAAAAAAAACCAAGAAAAAAAACAGCAAAAGCACAAAATGAAAATAGAAATTAAACTGTCTATTAAAGAGAAACGTTATAGCAACTCGTTCTTCATGTATTTATATATTTGTTATAAATAGATGTAAGGCTGTTTCCCAAAGCCAGAATTAACGTCACAACTTTTGCTTGTTCCACTGTTGCTTTATAGTTCATGAAGTACTGGATACATATGACTTGGAGTTTTTGCCGCTTTTATATTTTCCAAGATGGAACCACAATCAAGACACACTATGCACTTTACAGAACAAATATGAGGGGTAAGGTTCTCAAATCCTTAATTCAAAAACTTCTGCTTGTCTATCTTTCAAACTGGAGAAGGGATCTAGTCTTTACTCAGTGGGTAAAATACCTGAGCAAACTAGAATTATGTATATATGTATATACATAATATAAAAATATAAAATCTACACATTCACACACATTTTTCTCTATGTATAGCAAGAAAAACTTATGTTTGATCATAACTATTGAGATGACTGTTAAAGCAATATCTTAGGCATAAAATAGTACCTGCTTTCCCCGACCTTCACAGTTTAGCTTGCGGGACACTTTCCACAGGCTGAGTTCACAGACTGTAGACTTTCTTCACAATTAAAGAACCCAAAGTTTGCAGAATCTGCAAAATTCAGACTTATCTGTTTATTTTATATCTTACTTAACTGTAAAGCAAAAGAAAATGGAAAGACATTTTCAGAAAGACAGACACCTTACAACCCCCATGTCCTCTGTGCAACTGAAAACAAGCACAACAGAAAACAGCAGAAGACCTGGACACCAGGGCCACCATAACAGCTCTGTTGGCTAAGGGAAATAACCCATGAAGTCAGCAATTTCGAAAAGGTGAAAGAAAGATGGATATATCCTAACTTAGCCAGCTGAAACTGTCAGGCAAATTAAAAACTCTTTGAACTCCAGATAAGAGGCTAGCCAGAAAACTGTCAGTTGCCATTGAGAGAGGAAGACGGAAAAGACGTGTAAACAAAGAGTAGCATGGAATAATGGAAGAGACAGTATAAGTCCCTTCCTTAATGTGTTCTCTCAGAAAAATAAAGAGATAATTCTGACCTGACTCCATGCTCAAATGGAGGAGAGACACTGGCAGGATCTGGGAAAAAATTGATCTGCAGACAATTCTCTGGATTTGAAATAAGAGTTTTCAGCAAGTCCTGCACAGTGTTGGCAGTACTGAATAACATGTACTACAGCTTTTGTAAGACCAGCTGCATTCGTGTCTAAAAGCGGCATTTTTTGTAGCAGACATTAATTTTTGCCTTTAATAAAAGCTAGAGTCTTTCCAGAGAGGCAGTAACTCTGTGTGCTACAAATCATGGGGCTGGCCTCCAGGATGTTGTTAGGGACATTCTGAAAAGTTTTTCGTATTTTGATACACATTACTTTGTCCTTATACTAGCTAATCAGTTGTAGAATCACTGCTGTCAGAAATAGGTTCCAGGGGAAGATGAGGTGAATTCCTGATGATCACTCACTCTCTGTTAATCAGATCCAGTTATTTTTTTCTTATCTGGAGCGCTCAAAACAGAGGAAGGATCCAGAATCATAAAATCTGACTGCTACCCTAAAAATATCTATTTCAGGTGTTCCCCCCACAGATTTAATCAGGACAGATATGCTGATAGGGTATCAGGATCTGAGTCATAGAAAAATGTCCCATCTGCAATGCAAGACTTCAGAAAAATTCATAGATGTAGGGTGGTAGATACACAAAGTTTGTACGAGGAGAATTTAATGTTGTTGTTCAATCTATCATTGACTTGGACTTCCACAACAGATTTTTATTGATGATTATTAGCAATAACATCAGTTTAAAACTTGATGTAATGAAGAGGACTGATATAAAGTGACCATTGGTGTCATGATCCCAAGGTATATTTATTAATACTTCTATTTAAGGATACTTGCTCACATCTGGATATACTTTGAAAAGTAAGGATAATCTCATAGGAGTGCCAGCAATCACTAAGAAGGCTCATAATTTAAGTTTTTGTAGAAAACAGACATCCTTCATGTTATATTTTCTTTATCTTCGCAGTCCACTTCAAGTCAAAAAGATGTACCTGCACATATTCTGGAGCATTTCTTGGGTCACTGCTGGTTTTCACATTCTGAAGGAAAAAGCCTTTTCTCCACTAATTCTTCTTTACTGCAGCCTGGAAGTGTCACTATGCTTCTGATGTTTCTGCAGTGCTTTGATGTTTGCCTTCAAGGTTTTCATACAGTCAATTAGGGCAGATGGGAACTTCTGCCACTGCAAGTCTTCTGATTCACTTCACTGAAACATGCGAAAAACTGAAACTGCTTGTGAGGTTCCAGCCTTGCAGATGTTGTTACCCTTACTTCTCTTTTGCAGGAATACATCTATGTCCTCCAACAAAACAAAACAACACAAATGTGCTGAATGGCTGCGAATATACATCATCTCTAGATTCAGCCTCATGGTCTTCCACAGAGGACTAAACTTTTGGCTATGGAGACTTTCATACATTTAACATCAATGTGTACGACACGCTCTATTTTGAGGAGGTTTGCAACAAGAGTTTGCTAATGAATAAAACAGTGTCTTTATCTCCATACTCTACAACAATTTTTGTTCTTAAGTGCTGCAACACCCTTATATCTCACCATCGTAAAGGAGGCACCATCTGTTATGACACCAGTGAGAGATGAACTTCCATGTGTTGTTTTCATCAATAGTGTGGCACTCAGAATAGCTATTTTTTGAATCAACATGATCTTTGAGGCTCTAAAGAGCAGCAAGGCCCTCTGAGACTTTTTCTATCACTTCACAGATGAAAACAGCACTCCTGTTATCAGCACCCTCTTCTGTGCTACGTGAAGTTCAGCGTGCTTTCTTTTCTCCTGCTGAATATGCTTTTTAACACTATTGCTGATGCCTTCTATCCAGCATGGCATTTTTGTAAGGTTGACTGCCCAAAATATAAGGCAGCGAGGATGGATTTAAATTTATATGTAAAAAAACCATTTTATTTATTTTCTACCTATGCAGTCCTATGCATCTCCATTCCTGTCCTGTATAACTGTCCAGAGGAGAAAGGATGTTGAGTTTCTGTACATTATTGTAGGCCTTTATAGCTAAAGAGGCATTTTCACAATATGAGTCTGAAGGAATGTGCAATAGCCCTGAAGCAGAGTAGGAAGGACGTCTGAGAGTACAAAGCCTTCCAACACAAACCTGGGGGACTGCAGAGAGGGGAGAGAGACAAACCTGATGTAGTCCCATCCATCCTTCATAGTGGGAACAGTCCTTGGTACAAGGTGTCTGAAACCTTGACCAGACATTGTCTAGACAATCTAGTAAGCCGTAAGAAAGTCATGACCCATGTTAACATCTAAACAGTGCATATGGCTATAGTGTAATTGTCAAAACCATTTTCTCAGCTTTGGCTTATTTAATGGCACACATGCTGCCTTACTTTCAAACATAGACCAAAAAAATTGACTCTTCAGCTTGGCAAAGAGAAAGTGTAAGGGTGATCTTACCAATGTATATAAATGACTCAAGGGAGGGTTCAAAGCGGCATGTTCAAATACAGCCAGCACCTTTTCAGCAGTGGCCAAGCACAGGACACAAGGCAAGTGGCACAAATCGAAATACAGGAGGTGGCCTCTGGACATCAGGAAACATTTTTTTCACTCTGAGGAGGTAACTGAGCACTGGCAGAGGTTGGCCAAGGTAGTTGCAGGGTTTCCATTCTTAGAGATATTCAAATATCCAAATCTGGGTGCAGTCCTGGACACCCTGCTCCAGGCGACCCCACTTGAGCGAAGAGGTTGGATAAGACAGCATCCAGATGTCCCCAAGCTTCCAACACCAAGCTTTCTGTGATTCTATGCCTTTGTTCTGTTGAGGGTAGACAAAAGGACATCAGTAATTTGTGAACCACATACAAAAAAATGTGTTTGTGCAAATGTGTTAATCTCTAGAGAAAATGGTATATAACTGAATATGAATAAAATAAAAAAAGTTCTAAGCAAGATACACACCCCAAAAATAGTCATTCAGATGAAATATCCTGCATAGGGCATTTTCCATCTGTTCCACATGTAGTTGCTGAGTTATATACAAAACTAAAAAGTTGAAAAGGATTTCTCTTGCCTGTTTTCACATCAGTGAAAATAAAAGGAGAGTGATAAGAAATCAAGAATGCAAAGCAGAAAAAAAGAGAAAAATATCCATACTGGAGGAGAAAACGTTTAAAAATTTTTCCAGAATAGTTTTCAGCTAACTTCAAAAGAAACAATCCATAAAATCAGAGTACATTTGGCTGAGGGGATTTATTAGTTCCATTATTAAGAATTGTTTCTATTAACATAGCTAATAACACCAAATCCTCTTATGCCAGTGTCAGAGGCTGAAATGTTATGGTTTAAGGCTTAAGCATTTTTATGAAGGACTTTTGCCTATTATAGCAAAAGTGTATAACAAACCTGCACCACCAAAGCTCACCCTGAATGGGCCTCCTGGCTGAAACCCTGAACCGTGAGTTAAACCACCTAAGGGACAGAGATAAGACAAAGTGACACTACTGTTTTAAGCATTTAAGGTTTGGGAAGTAATGGGTAAGCATTCACAGGAGAGCCAAACCCAGCAGCTTTGGAGTGGAGGCCACAGTCCCGGGCTTATCTGCTGCCAGGCTTGCACAGACTCCCCCACCAAAGGGAGGAGGGGATTGGGTCTATGGCAAAAAAGCCTCTGGTCAGAGGCAGTGAGCGCCCATCCTCCCATGTGCAGACTAGCGCAGCTGCGGGGGACCCCCTCACAACTGGAAGAGCCACATCTCTGGGACATGCACGTGAGGGACAGCTGAGCGGGTGTCATGGCCCATCAAAGGCTCCCCAAGTGGTTCTCCAGATCCTGCACCATTGCACTGCACATGATGCAAAACGTGATGCAACAGATCCTCAGTCTTGCAAGGGACAGTGTCAATCTGGCTCCCTGCAGGGGAGGTACCTGGGCGTTCCCACCTGGCCCAAATGTATATTAATCCATTGAATTCTATACTTCTCAGTGGGACACTGTCACTACCAAGAAGACCAGATGGAGGAAAGCAATGAGACGTCGTTGAGACCCATAGAGGGGTGATATATTTCTACTTAATCTGTCTCTGTCACTCTCCCTTTCCCCCCCACACACCTCTTTTTCTGCTTTTTTCTTTCTTTCTCTTTGTCTTTTTTACTGTTAAATAAAATATACCAATTTTTTGGTGGCAATATTAACCTCATTTGGTTTTAATCATGTTTTGGGGAATATTTCGAACCTCAGGATCTGTAATCCACTGAGAGCTCACTTTGCTCCTCTGTGATTAGAGCAGATCATAACAGCTAGATCCCAGAATACACAGGACACAGAAAGACCCTTTTACATTGTAACAATCAATCTTTTTCATTTACAACTCTTGGAGCATTACATTATTAGAGCACCTAAATAAGAGTAGATTCCTCATTAAAGAAAAACCAAAACTATTTCAGCAGGTAAATCTCTTGCTTCCTCTATCCCGTCCCACACCTCCAATGTACAGCTTTTAGAAAGACTTCTCCAGTTACTGTGAATCTTTTTCCCAGTATTTTACAGAACTATTTAAGATCTCATTCATCACTGCGATTGTTCATGAACTTGTGTGCAGGAATAATTCAAAGGCATGATGTTCTAAGTTTTGCTCAATAATCAATTGATGTTCTTTAGCCATAGCCAATACAATATAGAAGCTCTTTCCTTTCATGTACCTGCTTCAGTCTCCAATCCTTGCTGAGTGCTTTACCAATACTGCCAAGAAGATAAGATTTCTTTGTCAGCCCAGAATTCAGATCTCTTCTCTAGGTGGTCAGACTTTATCTGTTGTTCCAAAAAACAACATCTCTACCTCTCTTTGCAGTAGATTTACAGCTTTTTTGATCTGGTTGCTGCCAAGAACCTGACAGAAACCATTTATTATCAAAATCTGCAATTCCTACACTAGTCCTTGCACAGCTCTGCCTCTCAGGTGCTGTTGTTAGCCATATGTACGACCCCTTTTCCTTAAAGTTATTTTTCTGCGTACTGCAGTTTTGGTAGGTCACATGGGTTTAAAACTGTGGCATCAGTAAGAAAATGATATTTCATTGCAATAATATTATCAGTACTTAGTTTCACACTAGTAAAGAACCAAAAGTACTTTTAGTTCCATGAAGTATTACCACTGGGAATATAATACTGTAAGTTGCTTATTTAAGTGTTCCACTGGTAATACCTGAGATACGAGCAACTCCCAAGAGTAAATGTGGAGTTTTTGTCTCCAGTACCCTGATTCACTTTCTGGGAGCTTCTATAAAGACAGTGTTTTTGTTATTAAGCTGTGTATCACTTTGACTTGACAACACAGTGAGTGCTGTGAATTAGAGAGGGTGTGAATTGTGAGTTTCTTCAATCCACCTCCTTATTTGCTCATCACAAAGGTCGACTTTATGCTCGGAAGGACAGTAAGAAAGAGAGAAGCAGAGATATCTCTGTTATACCTATGGCAGTGTCCTACTTTTTTACTCTCCTAAATAAATTTACCTTTTTATCCTGTAAGTTGTAGAGAGAGTCTGGGCCCCATGAGTATTCTCCCTAGAACATGTACAATTAATTCCAAAATAGATTGTGGAAGAATTTGTCTCACAGGTAATGATAAGAGGCAGAGCGGATGAGAGGGAAAGGTATCACTTCACTTGAAGTGTAAGCTGATCTCCCCAGATTCTATAGGTGGGGGAGAGGAGAGAGAGTATTTTGTGTAGAGTGGAGATCACATGTCTAATTTACATGCTCTGAGACTCTCCCTTCGCAGGAGGCTCTCCACTGGCAGTGCAGAATCCTGGGAACAGCTGCAGCTGGGTGAGATGGATAGCTATAGTGAGAATGTCCTCACCTGGAGCCAGTGCAGAGTAAATCACATGCCGTAAATTCAGTCTCTAATTTATTGTGAACCAGTTTTTCTGTGGACAAGTCATTCCCGGTCGAAAAGGAAACTGTGCACATACTCTTTTGCAGACAATGCTGAAATGTTAAACCAAACTTTTATGCCACACTTTTCATCACTGATTTCAAGGAATTTACAAAAACAGATGAACACAAGTACTGTTTCAGAAATCAAGACAACAAGTGACACAAACACTAGTCATTCAGAAATTCTGAGAGACCTGGTACAACCCCCAAATCTCTGGGTTTCCAGCCAAGATTTATTGTCATTATTCAGCTGACTTATTGTAACAAGGAAAACTAATCAGCACTTTACGATGTTAACTCCTTTAGAGGAAATTACATTAGAAATATAATTACGGATGGATGTATGCTCTACGTAACTAATACTGGCTACATGAAAACCCAGAGGAGATTCTGATATATGGTGAATTCCTTTGCCTACATTTTTATGCTACATTCCTGGTATCTGAGAGCAATAACCACCACTAAGTGTTCAGGACTGGTCAATTTACAGAAAAAGTTTCGAAATACTAAAAATAGATTCAAATTTGCACAGGACAATCTCTTAAAGATAATTAAATTCCAATTAGATTTTTAGAATTTAACCAATGCGAATTCAAAACCCGAACAAAAAATTTATACATGCCTTTGCAAAAACCATGGCTCATTTGGTTACTGCAGTAGGCAATTTACAGTAAAATAAAAGTGTCCTTTTGGTATCAGACATGCATATAACAAAATAGTGCCTTACTTTATACCCACTGAAACTTTGTTCAAGAATTCAGTAGTGTATGGAGTCACTAAAGTGCTGAAGCTGAAGACCTAAATAGGCAAGAAGGAGAGAGCAGTGCAGCAATAAAACCTTTCTTTCCATCAGTTGCTTGTCAGTGTTATGCTGCTGTAACAATGACCAATGATGGCTTTGAAACTTTCACACACTGCTCTTATAATGTGCTACACTAAATCTCAATGTAGGAACTGAAGAACTGCAGGGAAGGAACAACGTGATAGCACCGACACCATATATTAACTTCTGAAATAGCACATAACTCTCCTTTTATCAGGATGCCACCAGGATTTGCATATTTTGCTGTTGGAATGTTAATGTCACAAAGAGAAAATCCTGGAAAGTTTCCTGAACCGTTTTGCTGTCTTGTCTTCCTTCCATTTCCCAGCCTGAATGTATGGAAACGTGTGTGGAATCCCAAGTCTCTCAGGTGCTCTTCTCATGGCAGGACCACTCCAAAAATTGGCTAACAGCTCCAAGCATTTTCTTTTCCCTGCTGTTAGCCTCTAGCATAGCATTGAAGCAGGGTTTGTGAGAAGCTCCCACCCTCTGTGCTTGCTAGTACGTCAAATAAAAAACCACTGACCTTGAAAATTGAACCCAGCACAATTGTCACAGTACAGATAGTTCTGCCAATCTCTTTGTCTCCCTCACAGTGCACTCCTCAGTGTAGGTTACGGCCTTCTGCGTGTGCCAGATACAGCTGTAGAGCTCTACACGGACTAAAGGCACTACATACCTGCACATTATATCCAAGAACCTGTCCTTTCCTTCCTTGTGACCTTTAGCTATGGGCTTTCATGTGGTAAAAACTCCTGTTGCAGGAAGAACTCTGCAGGAGAGGACCTGTTAAATAAGCTTGGAGGTAAAAAGGAGAAAACCTTGGTCTGAATGGGAACTGTTGATGAGGTCCCACCGCAATCAGTCCTCTGACTGCTGGGAAGGTTGGAGGTGCCTCTGGAGCCAAGGACCCTAGACTGGAAATTAATGGTTTAAAAAGTGCAGAACAACAGGCTTAATTTTTACAAATTGTCAGGTGTCTTATGACCACTCTGCTGGGAAGAGGGGTATTTCCAGCATTTCCCTACTTTAAAATCTCAGTAAGTGTCAGTGACTGCACAAGGCTCTTGTCAGAGAAAACAACTGAAGTACATTTTTCAGGTCAGTACAAGCTTGAATTAAGTGATTGCAGCTCCAAAGACACATCTTCTTTCTTACTGTGGTTCAATATGACCAACACATCCCGTAAAACCTAAACAATTTGCCACAGGTTTTCCGAATACTTTATTTTAAGGCACTTCATGAGCACTGTCTATTACTGTGTGAGACTAACAGTACAAAATAGCAAGATGTCATTAAAAAAACTGGAGATGAATGAAATAATTATTATTCTTCTCAAGTTATTTTCCATATTATGGCACATCACTGGTATCTGAATCACTAAGCTGCCCTCCTCTTATCTACCAGCACTTGATAAATGGTAGGTAATTCCCTCTTATGCTTGCTACTTTTCTGCTAAGCCAAAAGAAATCTTCACCTCTGACTCTGGCATATCCGCAGTCACAGTTCTGTATACGATTCCGCTCATCTTTTTCCACTCTGAGCACAGCTGTCAAAGATTGGAAGCACACTAGCTCCATCTGCTGAAACTCCTTCTGCAGAGCTTTACACAGATACCTGGGTTAAATAAGAGATTTATTCACATCATCCAGCTGATACGGAGAGATGAGTACTGAAAGTAGATAAGATTGCAATGAAAGTCCCTTTGTCAAAGTTGACTCAATAAAAACATAATATATTAACAATGTTGTCTCAAAAGCTACTTTGTAGAAATGCAGTCTTTCACAAGTAACAATAAACAGCTTCATTACAAAAATGAATCACTAGTCTTTCAATTTCCTGATTTTGCTGTCCTCCATTTATTTCAACAGTCCTATAATTACTGTGCAATTTTTAACCAGATTTAAAAGATTTTAATCACAAAAGTAACCTTTATATTGTGATCACGTAGGGGCAGGCTGAATAAAACTTCGATTCAGAAGACTGTGTCTTTTCTATGTAAAATAGACTTCATGTCAAAATGAATACTTTTCTTGTTACTCATGAAAAATTTGTAAATTGACTGTAAAGGAAAAGTGACAATTTTTCACCTCCTACCCCCACCCAAGAAAATGATCTGAAGTACTGTTAGGATGGGAATTCTGCATAGAAATCACTGAAACGTCTATTTTTGCAGCTTATATCAAGAAAATTTGGGGGGGGGGGACCACCAGAAAATAAAAAAAATACAAAAAGTAAACCAAACAAAATAAAGAATTCCTTTTTAGGAGACCTCAGGTTGGTATGTAGCCACTAGTTCATGTGACACTGAATCCAGTTCAAGAGCTAGAGCACCAGAGATGAGGCAAGTATTTTTCTTACTGATAAGTCCTTATGGTTTGCAGAAATGCTAAACAATGATTATTCCCCGCTTTAAAGTAAACTTTGAAAGACAAGATAAAAACCCAGGATAGTTTAAATCCTAAAGAAAGGCTTCTAAGTGTCTCTAAATCACAGCACAAATTAACTGGAAGATACCTCAGTCAGGTAAAACAACCCTACTAATACTGTTTTCACATGCAATTGTTAACAAAACAAGCTCTGTGACAATTTTTCTGCGGAGTTTAACAGAAGGCCCCAAAATCTATTTTAATTGTGGAAAAACTTAGAGTTGTCCAGACCAGGAGATTACTGGGCAGTATAAATCGGTCCTAGTCCTTGCTGTGGGTGTTCTGTACTCATGTTCCAGCTGTCTGGCTTCTGCTCCCACGAGCAGCAAGAAGGATGAAAAGGGGTATAGACCTACAGCTGAAAAAAAAAGTGACAACCACAAAGGCAAAGGAAATAACATGTACACAAAAACCGAATAGAAAAGTTGTGTTAGTTCTGAGCAATACACCCTTAACCACAGGCTTGTTTGATGCAGATTTCCAAAGCTTTAGCCTAGCTAAGGTACATGAAGTGCTTTGTTCTGGCATTGTTTCGGTAGTGTATCTGTGGACTCACAGAGGTTATTCATATTAAACACACCCCACACGTAGGATTGGCTTATTAACTCCTGCTGTACTTACTCAGGCTTCTAATTATCAAGATCTCTGCTTTAGTGTCTTTTCTGTTAACTGGGAGGGTTGTGTCCCACGAGAGGTAATGAGAAACTTCTTCCTGTGCTTGATCTTCTTGACCAAGTTTTAAGTATCTGTTTGTAATTTTTTTTATAACCTTTCTCTCTCTCTCTTTTTTTTTTTTTTTTTCTGAAGCATGGTCTAGTGAAGTAGTTGCTATTCTGTGAAGAAAAAGTCCAGAAAAAACTTTTTACAGATATTGGTTTTCCTACCTCTGGGACTACTTGCATACTTGTCACACGCCAGCTGTTAATCTGGTGGAAAATCTAGGGCATTCAGTTACACAGTTCCTTGGCATATTTTACTCGGCCATTTTGCTAATGCTAATACCAAGCAAGCTGCATCTGGGGTGGTGATGAAGCTTCTCAGTAACGTCTGGGTGTTTCCTTTCATGAATATCTCCTATATAAGATAGAACAAGATTCCACACAGTGGGAGAGGCAGCCGTTCCTGAAAACCCAGTACAGGTCCCTTAGGCTGCAGTGGAGGAAAAGGGACATAAAACAAAAGGAAACGAAAAGGAAAAACACTATCAACCAGACATGGAAAAAAACCACAGTAAGTGCTTTCAATATTGCTCTACAACTAGAGCTTTCTAAGGTTCACATGTGACATCCAAAGCATCTCACACCTTCCACGATTTCAAAGGTGACAACAGTCCCACACCAAAGGGACTGATTTGACTCAGAAATGGGTTCTGAGCTCTAAGGCGTCCCAAAGGTACGGTGTAATTACACTGCCATAATCCACAGCCTGCAGAGGTTACATCCATCTCACAGACCAGCAGAACAGCTAGCTGAGGGGTGAAAATGTAGTCTTGTTCCTTTGCCACTTATGGGAAAATACAGATGGGTTTAGCAGCTCTAAGCAGCACAGCCCTTCTTATAGGGGAATGGCCCTTCTTTGTCAGATTGTGAATAGGTACCTAAAGAGTTAAAACAGCATTTAGGCTTGACAGCACCTTAGCTGGGAAATAAGTGGTTGAAGTTAAATATATTTAAGATCAAAACCTTTGTTAAATAAAAGCTTGGGATACACAATAAAAAGAGAAAATTAAAAAAAAAAAAAAAGAACGAGAAAGGGAAAGGAGAGAGATTAGAGCATTAGGTAGGCTCTGTTACGAGGACTGATTTATTTTGTTTCTGTCTCTGCTTGTTTTTGACAGTGTTCAAGCTATATGTAGGTTACCAGGGTGTAACGGGTTTGTTTGGTCTGCTTATTTAAGTAGAACAAGCTTTTTGACAGATAAAAATAAACCTGTCCAAGAAGTGTGGTCTAGCTGTTCATTTTACGTTTTACCTTGAGCATTCTTTTCTGTTTCACTATTGTGCAAATTTATATCCCAGGCCTTACCAGGCATTTGTGTGGCCTTTATGTACTTGAAGTTTTCTGTATGATTGGTAGAATTTCTTCAGTAATGATATTTAAAGGCATAGCTTTTTGGGGAAGGACAGGCAAGCTCTAGCCAGTCTGCCTCTGTCTCCCCAAAATGAATAAAATCACGACTAATACATAGAAGTAAGAATTCTACTGGAAATAAAATTATGACCCTTTCCCTAGAATATTGTTTAAAAAAAAACACATAAAAATGGGTCTGTTTTAAGACTTCTATTTTTAATACGGAGGAAAATCTTATTTAGAAGACAACTTGGATCAACACTGAAATCAAGGCAACAGTTCAATAGTGTGGGAAATCAGTATCTGGCAAATGCATATAGAAGGGGAAAAAAAGCCACGGAATCAATAAAGATTATGAACAATCAATTTGCTGTGAATCAATAACCAAAACTAAAGATCTTGATGAAAAAAAGAAAATTCATACTGAGGAGAACTAAGGTTTCTAAAAAGGAGTTTAAAATTATGATAAGAAAAAAAAAAGCTAGAAACATGAAAAAGACAGCATAGCCAGTCAGGACACAGAAGTGTAAATGTATTTGCAAGTAATCTGCTGGGGTATTTTCTTTAATGTTTCTATTTTTTCTTGTGGTAGTATTTTCTGCTTCTACTTGAAGCATCATAGAATGCTTTTGTCTGTTAACAACCAAAATGCTTACCCATAATAGAGACATAACTAAAACCGTGATTAAAAAAAAAAAAAAAAAGCTGAATAGATTAGCAGGATGAGCAAACAAAATAAGTATTTTAGTAAATATGAAAATAAACATCTGAGCAAGGTTTTAGTATCAGAAACCAAAAGCAGGCTTCAAAGGAATTACAGACCTGGTACATACCCCTAATAAAAAAACAACTCCACATAAGCACTCATGTGATGCAGCACTAAAAAGAGCTGGGAGTCACTTGATACTTAAATTAGCAATAGGTGTATGAGAAATGAATTTACTTTTAGCTATGTCAAGACTGACATTAATATCATGAAACTGTGTATAGTTTAAATGTCTGCACAGTAAAAAGGTAGCTAAGAAATCTCCAGATAAAAGAAACATAAATGATTTAAAGGCTGGAGAGATTGCCTTGCAGTGAGAGTTTGAGAGCCCAATCTGTTCAGCCCAAGAACCGGGGCTTGAGAAGTGGCTTGATTACTGCTTGCAAGTGCCTTCACAGTAATAAATTATGTATTAAGAAGATATTTCATATGGTAGGGTCATAATAAGAACATATGGACAGAAAGTAATGCCAGACACTTCTGGCATGATACTTTTCCAGCAATGAAGACGATTAATCATTATAGGGAATCTTAGGGGAAATGGTGAATTTTTAATTGTTTCATGTCTTTGTATGAAGATTAAATGTCTCTCCTGGACACATAAATTTGTTAAATGCAACCTGTTTGGTGTCAACTAGGTGAAAGAAAATTATTCAAGATTCCCTAATGTCTATAAATCCTGGAGATCTATACACTAGGACAAGATCTGTGCAATGTCTCTAAGGCACAGAGTTCTTTCTGTATTGCAAAAGTAACTGTTTTCTATCCTGAAACTATTAACCTGCATGGAAGGATGTATATGGCTATACTCACCCCTCTTTGGGGAAGTCCAAGAACATCCTGTGATGCTAACAGTTCACACGTAGTACCAATGTAACACTTTGTGTTAGAGTGAGGGCCCCTTTTACATTGTGATTCTCTGACTCTCACTGTTTATCATAACAGAACAAGTTTTGTAAGTTATTATATCGCAAACTTTCAGTCTGGAGTTTTAGTAAGCCTTGAGACTCAACAGATGGAGATAGATCATAAAAAATTAAATATCTTCATAGCTAGTTACATGAATTTTACAGAGAGTTAGGAACTCTCCCTTATAAAAGTCATTTTTACGTGTGCACTTTTTGTGCGTGCGTTTCTTTTGTTTCAGAGTGAAGGCCTGCTCTAGGATTGCTGCAAAGACCAGGAACTATTTTTCTCCCTCAAGACCCCCGGATTCTGAAGATGAAGAAGTTAGCACTATTCATTTGCATTTTCAAGTCGTCTGGAGAGGCAGTAGATACCCTTGATTGATTGTATGTTTCTAATCAGCCTTCGAATGCTGATCTTCACATCTTGCTGCCATGGAATAAGGGTTACAAAATTCATTTCAAGCATGGATTCTGTGTTAATGGACAACATTCTGTAACACGCTCCAGTTAGTTTCGTGAGAAGTATCTTCACCGTATCTTCTGCAATGCACAAGCTTACACAGAAAAGAAGTGCTGGTGGTTGAACTCAGTATAAGGTAACTGACGCCAGTGAGAACAATCATCTTCCTTCAGACCACCATTGGCAAAAATTCAAGTACATGACTTGGAGAAAGGAAGGAGAAAACTAAAAAACTGTTTTTCTGACAAGAAGAGGAAGAATATAAACCTTCTACTGTCACATTTGTTCTTTAATTGATGCAGTGTTCAACCCATTTCCATCCAAGCGAAAGACGTAGAATATCCAGACCAGCTTGCAAAGGGCAGAGCGCCTCTGGTGTCTTCCCTGAACTCTGTGAAAAATTAAAAAATGTTCTGTATGTGGACTGGGCTGCAGTATATCTGATTTTGGTAGATATAAGGGGAACAGGAGAGTTCGGGGAAGAAAAGTAAGCAGTCTCATCTAGATGAGAGGACTAAGGCCCCGAAAATAGTGGCCATAAAGCTGTACAGCTAAAGAAAAAGTGTATTTTGGAAATGGCTTGGAGAAGGGGAGATTGAGTCAGATATAAAGCTATGTGCTTCCCAGAAAAAGGGACAAAAAATCCTGAGTGTGTAATTTTGAAAGGAAAACATTAGAGTGCTTAGGAGATATGAGACATTGTGAATATACAGAACAGCCTCTTTTTAAAGGTTTGCTAGTATGAAGTGCTGGTGCTTTGGCTCAGTTAACTGAAAAAGACGAGTTTTTATTTTTCCTTGCATGCATAAAACAAGAAAGTAGCTGCTCGGGGGAAAACCAGTGCTTTCCTAGTTCTGCCTGCTGCAAGCAAAGCTTCGTTGGCTAATTGGGCTTCCGAGGATGTGAAACACACCAGAGGGAAATTACACTATGACAATCATGCTGCAGGAGCACAGCCAGCCCTGAAACATCTGTCTTTTCCCAAATTTTGCCGAAGCCAATTAAATTCCCTCATAACCAGCTGGTCCCAGTGTGACCACACACTGACTCAGTCAATGCGTGCTGACCTTTTTGTGCTGGGGCAAGGCAGTTTTCATTTCCACCCCTCTCGCACAACTTGCGCAGCAATCAGTCCTGCTCATGTGGACTTCCTTCACTGCAATGCCATTGCCTCCAGTGCAATGCCAAAGCTGTGCTCAAATTGTCTTCGATCTTCCTTTGTGCTTTACTCTGTGATCCAGATAACTAACTGTACCCAGCCAAAAACACCTGGTTCTTCCTGTGTTGAGTCATGGTTGTCATATTGCTGTCAGTGCCCCCAGAAAACGCCAGACGGGAAGTGCTTTCCCAGTGCTCAGTGCCAGCAAGACCTTGATTTTGAAATCAGTCCCTGGCATGTGAGCCCTTCTACTCATGAAAACAAGGGCTAGACTGACTGGCCAATCCCCACCTAAACACCATTTTTCACTTCAGGTGCCTTTCCGTGGTTTTTTTTGTGGATTTCTGCTGGTTAAGGTCACTTGCCCTTTGACTTTCTGTCTTTTCAAAGGCATCTAAAAATCATTTGCAAAGGTGCTGCCAGTCATTTTATTTGCTAGCAGACAGCAAAACAATCAGTATAATGGCTCTGTTGTCTTTCTGCACCCATGTATCAATCAATTAAGATCACACAGTACAGAAAGTTTTATAGCGTGGTGATATTCAATAAGGTCATAGTCTTACATTGATGAAGTTGTTAACAAAAATGCAAGTGAATTATAGTCTGGCAAGGGATGAAGCTGTTAAAGGCAAAATGTCCTCCAAGTCATCCCTAAGGATCAGCAGGTTTTACACCCAACAGGTTTTCCTTACTCGATGGTGTTTCACTGGGAATTACAGGAGCCTGGTATGCCATAATGTACTTTTTACCTCCCATTTGAAGGGCTGTGCCTGGTCAGAGCAGAGTTTGGTGATGGATGAAGGGGAAAAAAAGAACGAGTAACAACACTGGTTTGAAATTAGGAACTGAAACAGCTTTTTTTCCTCCATATAGGAGAGCCTAAAATCTTTGTATGCCCCAAGCTGAGAAATTACTATTAAAATATTTATCTCATATGAATTTATCTTCATTGCCAAATGAAAACTGCAGTAGCAGGATTTGTTTTTACAGGGGGAAAATAAAAATTACCACAAATATGTTATTCCATACAGGTATATTTTATTTTACTTTTTAATCTGTGGTTCATAAAATCATCAGTGATCAATATATTTTCACGCTTTCTCTTTTTACAATAATTATTTTTTGTGTAGAGACAGTTCTACCTTGATAACTTCCTACCTGAACTCATCAACTTCTTTATAATCTACCACATCTTCCCAGAATACAAAAATGCCCTGTAAAGATAATATTTTAGTTTGGTTCTGTTTCAGAGCCAGTCTGGAGGTAAAATAATCTCTGTCTTACTATGTCATGATCAGTCTTGTTTATTGAACTCTTAGAGGTGCTGTAAGACCTCAGAAAAGTGATAAGCTCATATAAATATAACATTTGTAAATATTCTAGTTGTTTATTGCACTTTCTCCAATAAATATATTTAACATAAATTGTAAGGGATGATTCAGTGCCCTAAACAGCATGCACTCTAAATATGAGCATGATGATGCATATCAAAGTATTAAAGGGAAAGCTTAAAGAGGCCTATGTGGTTGCTCATGGTGTAAATTTTTTTGTTTATATCTGTGTTTGTACATATAGATGCTATATCAATAGTATATACATTTTATATATATATTTATGTGTTTGTCTATAATTAACTTATGCATGTCTTACTTAAGCTATCCTGAGACATGATTTCATTTTGGAAAAAATTATATGCATGTGTTTACAGTTGTCCAAACACTATAGATTCACTCTTACATTTTCCAACCTGTTTCCATCATCCAAACAATCATGAGCATTTAAAAAATTTATTGTAGTGCATTTTTTCTAGCCTAAAAGAAGTAATATTTTCATGGGTCAGAAGAGAAAATACAACAACAACAATTTAGTTGTTTGTTTCCCTGGGTTGGAAAAGGTTCTTCTGTGAAGAAGACTATTTCTTTGGAGCAGATTCTTTTAAGCTATGGTTTAAAGACATTAAAGCAAAAGAAGCAGTTCCCTTTTGTGTTTGTTCATTATTTATCCCTTTAATCTCAGCCGAGGGTGCCTCTCTTTCTGTGTAACTGCTTGTGAATGAAGGTCCTCAGCTACTGCTGATGCTCAGCAGATGTTTCCTTGTCCAGTGGTAATGTTGTTTGGATTGTCTCTGTGTAATATATTTCTTGTGAAAAAGAGCAGCCCTTTTCCACAGGCAGCTAATTATTCTTCAGACAGCATAAAACCACTGTTCCAGAGCTGGAGGCTTTGTCCTCCGCTTTTAACCTTATGGTGTCCTGAAAATTTTTGGGAACTACAGATTCTCTTTCTTATTCACACAGAAATTGTTTCTCTCATATTACTGTGCCTTTTTTCTTATGATTCATTTTTTATTAAAGTGACACAAGCTTTCTGAGTAACAGAATAGGGAAGCAGGGAATTGTGCTGTGAGCGGAGAAAGCAGTAGGCAAATAAACAGATCTTTCCTTCTTACATCATGGTACACAGATTTAGCCCTCCAGAAGCAAGAGCAGCTTTGGGAAAAGCAATGACAATTTTGCCATCATGATAAAAGAGAACTTGAGAATAAGCTTACAGAGCTGAATTGCCTGGGACAGAAACAACTGGGACTGCAGAAAACATTCTCAAACAACCAGAAAGTTTGACCAGCTTCTTGAAGATTTTTTGCTCTTGTGCACTTTTTTGTTGTCAGAAAAGACAAAAATATGACAAAAGTGTACTGTAACACTGTGTAAGAACATGGCCATGTTATCACTAGATGTCTCAGTGTGACCACAAATTTTGCCCAATGTGTGAACAATACAGTCATTAAGGAGCTTTCTAACCATTTTGAATTGCATCTGGTATCTGTAAAACTCCTGACAATAAAATGCTTTCAGGAAAGAAGTTCACTGATAATATACAGCATTTCCCACATGGACATCTACCTACACTGCTGGGTTCTCATTTACAGCAATATTAGGAAGAACATTTTCCTCTGCTGTCCTCCAGGTGCTGTTTTCATCAAAGTTGTGGTATCACTGTTTTCTTGTATATTATTGGCAATATTTCTTCTAATCCCTGCGGTTCACTGCCAGCACTACAAACCACGTATTTCATACTTCCAGAAATGGCTGTCGTCGTGATGTGAAAGTTCCTAGCACAAACCATACAAAAGAGTTTTCGACTGTATCTCCACCCACACACAACTTTGTGTTTTCCAAGTGAGGAAAATCAAACATGAGGGACTCATAAGAAATGATGCAGGTTTAAAAGAGGCATTAAGCTCCATCCTGCCGAAGACAGGTTCTTAGCTATCTTTCGTCCACCTTAATAATTCAGAACAGCAGTGAGAAAGAAAAGGGGAGCACTTCAGTTCCCTTGCATCCTCACTTTGGACCTTTCTGAAAGGTGCTTCAAGAAATCCTTCAAGAGGTGCTCAAGTTAAAGGCACTCAACAGCTCTGCCAATGAACCTGGATTTTCCAAACAAGACTAAAGAAGTGAGAAAGGAAGGGCAGCTTCAGCTTTGAGCTTTTAGAATTTATTAGATATTATTCCTCACTTTCTTCAAGCCTCTAAACTTATGTGATATATTCCAAATAATCATTCTCGTTCTAAAATGAAATCTCATCTTTTGGAATTAGTATAGATATGCTCTCCTTTTTATTGTGAACAATCAATATCTTGTATTGCCCAACTAGTAAAATCCTGTGTATTTGTTTGTTATTATTTTTTAGTTCAAGATGAAAAAAAGTAGAGTTTGCTTGTAATGCCTACATATTTCACAATGTTTTAAGGATTTAGCAATAGACATATTATTTATCTTCATTCCCCGATTCTTACTATGTTATCTCTGAGGCTGGAAAACCAGCCAAATTCCCAATATATTATGAAACATTATTTTTGATTTCTAGGTCTGTAATGAATGTGTGCCAAAGTTGACAAGGTACCTTACAAATTGAGACCAGCATGAGCTTTTTTTTTTGACAGTCAATACTTTATTTGCCTTCCACAGACATCATGACTTGCTGGCGTAATGGCTCCGATGTGTGTCGTATTGCAGAGGTTACACAGTTCCCCGTGTCAAATTTCAGATAAGCTGGGCAATGTAACAGGCCAGGGCCTGCTGTCAGTTCAGGTGCTATGGCCAGGCGAGACAAGAGGTGTGAAAGATTTAAGCAGAGAGTATTTTCTTCCAAGAAAATACATATAAATATTTAGGGACAAGTGATGCTGCGGCTATTTGCACAACTTTGGCATCTGAGCTATGGCACTGGATCATCAGGAACCCTCTCAAAGTAGATTTCTTCCAACACGTCATTAAAATTCAGCCAGCTCATCTAACTTGTGATCTCTTGTGATATATGATAGGCACTTAAATCATGAGCTTAGAGCAGCTGAAATTAGAGTGAGCAACCCCCTAGATTAAGAGAGGTGGAATCAACATCTACTTTTCATTGGGAACTTAAAATCCAAAGGAAATCATCACCATCATCATTATAAAACAGGAACGGTTTCACTGCCTGTTCAGTCCTGCTCATCATACTTCTCATTTGCAGCAATCTCCATCTTATTTATGTCATGTATGTAGTTACATCATTTAGCATTTTAGCATTTAGAGAAGTGCAGTGACAACTTTCGGCTAATCATTCTTCCTCAAAGATATCTCTACTTTCCCTGGAATTAAATAACACTTCTGCGCCTTTGGTTGTGATACCAATTACTTTAGGATTGCTTTAAAAGTCTTTCAACATCGCTTGCGCTGTGCCAGAATTTCTGTTGCGTTCAATCCAGAAGACATGTGATCTTTGCACGATTCCTGTGTGCAGGCTGTCATTTTCCAGCAATATTTTTCAGGATTCCATGACCTTTCTCCACGAAGTAAAAATAGACCAACAAATTACTGCCTCCAGATCAAATAACTTTGAAGACATCTAGGCAACATTTCTGCCCGGTCTGTCTTATCTACAGCTATTACTGTGCACAGTCTCAAATCCTTTCCCTTGTAAAAGGACTCAGTGCTGCCAAAACCTATTCTAAAACTGCATTTTCAAGTTCAATTGCTGTAGATCTCCTACAGTAATACAAAGTTTGCAGCAGAAGGTACAGAGCTAAAAATTCTAAACTTGCTAGAAACTCAATAAAATGCTGCATGGCATAGCTTAAAGAAGCTACAGTATCATGTATCATATATCATATTTTTTTTCCCATTACAAGCCTCACAGTCTCACTGTCTATTCTGGTTTGCCTAACAGACTACTTCTAGTTTAGGGCTATTCTACTCAGTCTTTTTCCTCCCCAGAAACAAAAAAATATGCATAAATTAAGTTATATTAAGGAGAAAGGACATGTCTTCCAGGGTAGCTATTATGAATTTCTTTGTACTGGATGGTGATTTATTCCAATATCATAGGACAGAAAAAAAAAAACCAACCAAACAGTAACATAATAATTTCACAGCAGGAACATTTGCAGTTAATATTAGAATGCAACTCAACTCCATTGTTTTTTTATTACAGGCAACATGAGACCACCATGTCATCAGAGATGTGACTTTTTTAGTGAAGTTGCACATCAAAGCTACTTAAATGCAATTTTGGAGAAAGCTCTTAGTTTCAATGAGCATTTAACATGATCACTGACTCTGGACTAAGGCAGCAATTTCCATTTGTTATAAGGTTGTAATAAATTTAATCAGATTCATTTTCCCTGTTATTAAAAAAATTAATTTGTTCTAATGGAAAGAAAAAAAAGTTCCTCCTCACTTACACTAGGAGACTGTGATGCCAGTAATGCTTTGCACCAAAGAAACTTTTTCATTATTCAAATCATTAAGAATTTGACTGTTACATAATATAACTTTTATACAGGACACAATAGTTTTGCTTATTTAATTATCTTAGGTGGATTACTGACACTGTAGAAATTAAAAACAAATCAAGGTTACCTAAAGGGAACTGGTCAAGAAGCCAATGCCAAAGCCAGCTTTCACCATGTACTTCAGAGGGACTATTCAGAGTAGCAAGATTGACTTGGCTTGTCTCATAGTTGCCTTCCAGAACAAAAAATAGTCCAGCAAACAACAAATTAGTCATGATCTCATCATTTCATATAATTCCCTATCCAAGGAGTAATGAGTCTGAAGTTATCCTACCCCAGCACAGACCAGAAAGGTTATCACTTCTTCACATTTTCTCTCAAAAAGGGCAAACCCAGACCTCTGTGAAAAACTCAAGGTTCTTTGGTATAAAGGAAAGAAAATGACTGAAGGATATCCATAACAGAAAGAAAACCTAAGAAGTTAGCAGACACAGTAAAATGTAGCACAGAGCCTTCCAGAAATTTAGAGGGGAAGCTGTGAGGTCTGTGTAAGACACTGTCAGGCTGTGCCACTGAGAATGTAGTGGAAGAGAAAGCCATTTGTCACTGAGATGAGATACATATGGGCAAGAGAAAAGAATGGCTGTGATGAGTCTGTCCTTTGTGCAGTGACTGAAAGGCTGGAAAACTACCAGATAAATATATGGAAAACGTTTGAAATGACATGACTTTTATGTGTGGTTATTTTATATGAAAAAAATAACTGAATACACAGCTTCTGTTTGTTCTGGGCAAGCTTCTTTTGTTTTTTAAATTTTACTTAACAGGCTAAATTTCACTAATTTAAGAGCTGAGGTGGTATAATCTCTCTCATCCGTAAGAACTGGCATTTAAACGTTTACTGGCAGGAGTGTTATTGGAAAGCACTAGAGGCAAGTAAGTGGCTGAACATGGAGACCTTGTGAGAAGGATTGTCCTACAGTGTCCATCAGTGCATATGCTCCAGGATAAATCACTCTGACCGTTCTTGCAGCATATAAAGTAATTTCTAGACATTTTTTACTTAATAAGTATAAACACTACTACTGATTAAATATATATTTCATATACATAAAAATGTTCCTCTGCACATTTCTTTCTGAAATGGTTACTGAGAAAAGGGAACTGAAAATATACAAGTTCTCATTCTAAACACAGTACTTCAGATTGTATTTTATTTTCTTTTTATTTTCAGCTGTGAATGGAAGTGTTTGTTTCTTATTTGAAGTTCTTGTGTGAGCTGTAGGTCTATACACACTTACTAGTAGGAATTTCTAAGAGTAAAATAGATGATATAAAGTAAAATGCTAAAAGAAGGTGCTTCAAAACTGTAATAAAAAAATCAGGGTAATCATGTTTGGGTTGAGTAACATGACAGGTAGTTAAGTTTATTTTGTGAAGCACGGAAACCTTGCCTTAGATCTATCATGTGTTCCTAGTCATGGCACAGATTTTGGCCAGTTCACAGAGGCGCATTAGGAGAGGTGCCAATATGTGCTACAGCATCCAAAACCCACTCACAGTGGGCTGCAGAAGGCATGGTTGCATGTAGGACATGACACAATATCCAAAACCTCTGCTGAAGTGCTGCGGTGTTTCCCCAAACCTCATACAGGACTACCTACAGTGCTAATGGAGAATGGGAACTAGTCTACTCCAGAACAGTCTAGAGCAACTCATAAGTATTTTGCCAGGAAAAGGTTTTTCCACTTCAGGCCCACTTCTGAGAATTTTGCAATAAAAATGAGAATGGCATGTGGCATTGTGAGAGTAGCAAAACAAATTGCTCTGTACAATGACACAAACGTTCAAGTTATTTTCTTCAGAAACAGAGGAATAAAAATGGGGCTTTACTTTTCTAAGTTTTGGTTTTAGCTAAGTGAGGGCTTAGGCCATAGCTGATGTCACTTGTGGTAAATATAATGCTTCCATTTTTTCATAATCTTCCTTCAAATGAAAGCAAACATTATGAGCAGATTGCACATACAACAGGTTCTAGAACAAAAGTGCATGAGAGTAGGAAGCTAAAACGTAGTTAGTTAATAAATCTTTATTTGGTTGATTTCATTTAATAGCAAAATGCATAAACTATTTCAGCCCTGAAGGGTGGTGGATATTTTTCTTTCAACTAGACAAAGTATCCAGCTAATGTATGTGTCATCATTCTCTTGCAATCAAGGTAATAGTTGTCCTTCATGGATAAGATACATTTTCTAGTATTGGGTCAATAGAAAAAACACTGAAAAATTCTCATAGTTTTGTGTGAAATCACAAAATATTGGCAGTCGGTTTCAATTGCAACCTAGAGGAGAAAAAATCTATCACAAATGCAATGCTCAAAATGCAAAATTTTCCAAAAAATTGTGACAGCCTCTATTATTATGAAATAGAAATCTTTGCTTCTGTAGACACAATCTGATCCTTTTGTACTATCACATAAAAACACCCAGAATATAATGGCTGCTGAAGATATTAATAGTTATTTAATGTCATAAAATCAAATAGTGATAAAGATAAAAAAAGTTATCAAACTTGCTACTAGCATGTCGCTGTTGACATCTATCCCTAATAAGCAGTGATGACATGGAGAATCTGCTGCTTCACGTTAGAAACAAATTTGCAACAGAAAGATAAATTTTTTATGTACTTTACAACACATTTGATTTTTATACACGATCAGATTTTAAAAGTTAAAGCAGATGTTATATCTATGTTTAACATTTAATTATTTCTAGGTATCTAATGACATCACTAGAGGAGGGAAAGAAGGAAAGTTAGAGACTTAGGGTTTCAGGTATGAAGCTTTTGGAAAAACTTTATACTTAAAAAAGATAAATACTTCAAAGAAAATTTTTTTAGGGGTAGAAGACAGAGTATTCCAATTGCTGCCTGATAACATCTACATTAATCTGGGCATCAATAAAAATTGTTTTTGTCTGGAGATTTAGATTCTGTGCCTCTGAGGCAAGCTGGGATGTTAAAACAGGGATGTTAAATCTGATTTACCATTCAGAATTGTTGTGCTGATCTTCTCAGCTTATGAAATACTTTCAGATTCACAGCCAAGTAGTGCTTTATCAGTTTGTAATTATTGCTGTCATTATCAATATGAAATGTCATGTTAGGAAAAAAGTGCTTTGGGGATTTAGTACAACTTGAGAAAAACATAGCTCACTCTGAAGTTAAGCTGAAAAGATACTGTCTGCTTTGGCTTTATGCTGTTTCTCTATAGGTGTATGGCATGAAGACAGTTGGTTGCAGTAGGTTAATAGCCCCACTGAGGTGGCTGTCAGGAGATCTGAAGGACAAAGATGACACCGGTTGAGGATTTAGGGGACAAGGGTGGGAAAAACTACCTCTATTAAGCAGGACAGATAAACAGTTTGAAGGAGAGAGGATGCAACAAGTGATCTGGGATCAAATTCTAAAACCAAGGTATGGTATAGCAAGGTGTTGTGGACCATAACTCATAGGATGGCAAAGACAGAAGGTAGAAAATGTCAAAGAGAGGACAATAGGATTTGTGAGTAGCCCCTGAGGCTGTAAATCATACTGTAAGCAAATATGAAGGTAAGCATAAAGTGTGGCATGACGAATTTGGCATTATTGAACATTAGATGCTCTGCAAGAAGTATAGGCTGCAATAGGAAAGACTTATTGCCATCACAGACCTGATAAAGGAGTGGATAATAAATGCAGAAAAATATTCCAGGGGTTTCAAACACTATTGCTCGTGAAGTATGTCTTGGAAGATGAGATTTGGTGGATATAAAGAGAGGAGATGGTTTAATTGTTAATTTTCTTTGATACAGGATGTGTACATTTAGTTAAGAACATGAGAAAAGACTGGCAAATTTAGGATCATTGTGTTCCAAACTGGTAAGAGAACATGGGATGCGGAAAAAGGCAGCGCAGCACCACCTGTCTAGGAGCACCGTGTGCACTGCTGGGATGTCACAAGAGTACAACATCAAATAGCGAGGAGCCCTGCTGGGAAACTCTGCATCCCACACAAAACACATTAATGGATCTCTCTAAAACACTGAGGAAGAGGACTACAGAATAAACTTTCTGATAGGTTTGTCTCCTAATCTTGCTTTGGTTATTCTGGCTTTTCCTGAGAGAGACCCTAAATGATGGGGGGAATAATAATAATAATAATATTCTACTTATGTTTAAAAGTATGGTTCTGATGCTTGATAGTGTTCTAGTAAATTTTACTCTGTGATTATGTTGGAAAGGAAAACTTATCAGCATCAGCTATTACCATCAAGCTGTAATGAGAGGCAGCATGATTTTCTCATAATGTTAAAAGCAATGATTGCAGCATTTCAAATATAAGAGTAATGATGATGACTGTTTGTTATTTTTGTGCTTATACTTTACCAAAAAAATGACAAGTTCCTACTGAGTCCTTTAATTTTGCAGGCTGAAGTGTTGGTCTTACGTTCTGTCTGTCTGGTTAGATCCCTGAGGCAGTATGAAGCATTCATTGCCTGTGCAGCTCTGTTGATGCATAAGGATTAAATACATCATCCCACAGGTTTGGAGGATTTCTGCTGGAGTGCAACATCTCTGTCCCACTGTGTCCTATTCTCACACGTGATATGGTGGGGAAAATTAATGTACAAATGAAATTTGAGGGCAAGACAGTGTCTAGATGTTCTTCAGAGTCTCAGACGTTGGCTCAAATCAGGGGCAGAGTCCCAAATAAATAGTATAATGTTGGTACTGGGAGTTAGCTCAGACAAGATTCACATTTAGGTGAGTTTGTATATTTGTCATCCTCACTCATTTATAATTTACCTGACTTGAAATCAGACGGAATTTTTCCCATATCTAACAGACAAGAATGCAACCACCAAATTAAATATTTATGAAGTAAAATAGCCACTTTTAAGTGGTAAGTTCATGACTGTTCACATTTAAATGATGATGTTTGATGAATTTTTATTGATCATTATTTGCCTACTTTGAACAGATCACGATCAATAATAAAAATAGCAACTTGTAGTTAACCCTTCTGACTGGTCATTTAACTAGTTCTTGTTTTGTGTCGTCACAACAGGTTTTTTCTCCAGATCAAAACATAACTCTGTCAGCTGCCAAAGGGCACTGCCCTGCAGCATGATTCTTTTATATAAACTTCCAAATTTCAAGCCACTAAAAGATAATGATTTTTGTTAAAATTAATTTCTGATTATCGGGATGGAGAGGAGTCTTTTAAATAAAGCTTTGTTTTCAATAGGATGATTTTTCCATCAGTGACAAAAATTTGAGACCTCAAAGAGACACAGGCAGTATGTGTCTTACTGCAGTATGATTTTTCTTGAGTGGAAAACTTATTGGTTTTCATAAATCTTTTAACTCATTTGAAACCAATTTTTCAAAGTAGAGCCGATAAGCGAGAAGAAGCTTAAACTGCAAGTGCTTTTCACAGTAATTTCCTTCTGAAGCAATTATTTCCTGATTCGCTCTCCCTAAGCAAATTAATGCTAGAAGAAAGACAAATTGGATTAAACATAAAGGTTTAGTTCTAATAGTTTTTACTTCTCAAGTTATTGTTGGATTACAATGTCCTTTACCATCATCTCTAAATTATTTAAAGTAAGCTAAGCAATCTTAATTCTTCTCCTTACTAAATTATTTAGGGCATAAATGTTTCCTGTTGAATGTTTTGGTGGTCAAATAATGTATCTCAAGCTAAGAGAATAAAATTCATTTTAAGGCAATTATACAATGGCAATAGCTAGGAAAGGTACCTGAAATGTCTTCCATTATGTATTCACTCATGGAAATTGTGAAACTCATCTCAGTAAAATTAATTCCTTATTTTCATTAATAAAACCCCAATATTCTCAAGAATTTCTTGTTACTTCTTTCACAGGACACTAAAGTCAAAAGTAGCAAGTTTTCTTACAATGAATGTTTACTTACAACTGAATTAACTTCTCTTATTTCAAGACCTATCAGATTCTCTTCATTCATCATTATGAGTTCACAGGTATAGGAGAAATAAATCACAGAGTGAGTGAACATCTTGGAGGGCTTCAAGACATACCATATTCTTACTTTTCAAATATACAATATAGCATTAATTACATAATTCTATATTTCACAACACTTCACTTGTAAAGCGAAGATAGGCTAGACCCAGTTGACCAGGAATTTAAATCAGTAGGACGGTTCTCGTTGATTTGACAAGACCATGTCTGAGGTCAGAAAACATCAGAATTAAGTATGGAGGTCGGTAAGAGCTACATCTGATGTATAGTTTTAAGCTTTAAATAAAAGCCCAAGCCAGTTTTTTGCAGCACTGCCTGCAGAAACTTTCACCATTCAAAATTAATATAAAATATTTTATTACAGTAGGCTGTTGACACATAAGACAGTCTATCTGTTTTAGGTGTCTTTAGAAAGAATATACCAAGGAAACAAAGAGTTTGAATGGAAATCAACTCCCAGATGCACTATGTCTTATTGAAAATGCCCAGACTTTTTCCCATGGAAAACTAATGCCCGTTGGTGTGTTAAAAGTGCAAACTACTCCTCAACAGAACAAATCCAAATACATTTATTAAATAATGCAATATTAAATCAAATTCATAACCCCTAGTCCTTTCGTGCAAGTGAGAAGTGCATTGCTCTGAAATAACCCATTACAAAGAAAAAAAGTGAGGATGAACACCCTGCTTTACATGGTCCTCATTGTTTAGAGTAAGAAATTTTCTTACCCTCTGCTCCTGTGACAACAAAATTCTCCATGAAGTCTAAGAGCAGTCTTGTGCTCAGATATGTAGTCCACTGGAAAGAGTGCTGCAAGCTACCGGACTGAGAACCCCAAATCATTCTCTTTCTTAAGCTCAAAAAGACTTTTGCAAGGCAAACAGCCTAAGGATTACCTTGCTCTGTGATACTAGCTCTCATACATATCAATATGCTGAGCTGTCAGGCAGAGAACCTTTACTTTGATCCTTACTTCAGCCTTGTCATGAGGGCCAGAAACAAGAGAAGCAAAGCTTGATGCATTTAGAAAAAGAAAATTTCCCATATAAAGATGCAGTTGGATGAGTCTTATTTGTTATAGCAGAGGACATGGCTGCTAACTCCTTGGAGGTAAAGATGCACTACTGGTGTAAATCAGAACAGAGCTGCATACCTCATTTTACTTCAGACTGACTTAAAAGCTATATTGCTAGCTGCCTGATACATCTCTTATACTAGAAACCATCATATCCCTCAACTGGCTCCTGGTCTTGCCTTTGTAATGTTGTCATTCTGCTGCACTTAGTGTTCCTAGGATGGCTGGGGAGAGCTGAGAAGCCAGACCCAAAACCCTAAAAAAGATTGTAAACAAGACAGTAAAAATATCTCCTTTAAAAGAGAAAAAAAGTTTTGTTTTTCATGTAGGCTGCTGCAAGAAAAATATAGCTGGAGAGAAAAAACTAGTAATTCAGTTGATGAGAGAGGAGAAAAGATCTTTTTCTAGTACGCTGACAAATATGCAGTGCCTGAAGAATGCTGTATTTGTCATCATTAGGTGTCCTGTGTCTCCCATAAAAATCCTTGGGGGAAAAAAAAAGATTCTGTGAAACTTGACATTTTGCTTTAATCATTTCTCCCTCCGAAAAGAAAACTAAGGAGGTTTTGCCTTCTCTTTGCTCACTGGCATTAAGTGCCTCTGAAGGGTTAGAGCCTTGGCCAGGACAGTCTCTCTAGGTTTCTTTCACAGCCCCTGGAGATAAATCAGGAAAGAAACAGGATTTAGTGCATTTGTCTCACTCTGAAGAGAAGCCATTTTCTGATTGCCTGAATGGTAAGAAGACCAGCTTCAAACCCTTCTTCCAGGTCAGTGAAGACATTTTGTTTTCAGTGAAACTGAAAATGTTTAACATATTTTGACAAATCAGAGTAATTTGGTCATATGGTGACATGGACCATCTCATCAAGCAATATGTCTTCTCGGGGGTGAAGACTGTGGAATTACAGTATCACAAATGCACTGGCATTTTCTTCACTAGTAATTTCCCTCAAGGATGAATTTGATTATGCCATCTTGAGTTCAGTATTCACTTCAGTGAATGTTCTCACTCTCTAGATCCGTAGCAAGTTAACAACCAAGAAAGTTTGTTTGCATGCATCAGAAATGATGACGTTCTACTCATCAGTATTCTGCTTTATGCTGCCTTTCATTCCATATCGTACCAGTCTGGACTGCAATACTAGCCAGAAATAGAAGGCACACGACTATTAAATAAAAGAAGGGTACTGTATTTTCTTTTCTTTCTTCTTACCCATGCTATAAAAAAGTAAGTACATCGGCAATGCAGAGTTTTACAGCTGGGGTGCTGCTAAGCATTATGGATGGCCTTTGTATAAAATTTAATCTCTCTCATGTTATGCTGAAGATCCAGATGCTTCCTCTGAGCCTTAAGGTAGAAGCTGTAGGAGCAGTAGGATCGTACAATCTCTTTCAAGCCTGCACATTCAATGTGTAATAGAATATGCATAAGTCCTTTGCGTTCAAATGTTCAAAAAGATAAGTAAGCTCAACTTGTCCAGCTCTTTAGCACCAGCTACCACCTCTAGACACCACAACTGAAGGGAGGTGGAGGAAAGATGCCTGTCTGATGATTCGGGTGAGGAAAATAAGGCATCAGAAAAACAAATGTTTTCAGACAGGGCTTTTTTTGCAAGCCATGTTTTGTGGAGTTGTAGCTAGAGTGGTTTATATCACAGCTGTGCTGAGCCCAAAACACTGAAAGAATACCAGAGTTTTTTCATCACAGAGAAATTAAGGAAGGTTATGTGGGAAAGAGGGAAGGGAAATAGGGTACCCAACCAGAGTAAACAACATCTAGTAAAGCTAGGTGCACTTACCTAAACCCCAGTCAGAACAGCTTTACAAAGAATGAGGCAAGAAGCATGGCTTAACATTTGCTAACACAGTTTGGGCAGAGTGAAACGACTACCAGGGAGGCGTTTTCTAGCCAACACCAATTTCAGAAAGGAGCTTTCTACTAGATTTCTACTTCTTGTGCCAGTACAGACTGACAGCAGGAATGTGAGGCAGATGTGCAATGTCAAAATGAGCAGATGGTCGTGGCTCGCTAAAGTTACCCTGTTAAAAATTATTCTGTGGAAATGTATGAATGGTAACGCACTTCCAAGCTGGAATATATGCAGTGTGGAGAGCCCACAGTCCACTGAGACCAATCGCTGACTAATTCTCTTGTCTTTGTGTTGGGGAAACCCACCGAAAATGGCAAAGGTATGTACAGCACTGGAGTTGTCTGGACATAGACCTGGGCCTTCCTGGAGAACAGATGCCCCGAAACAATCATGCCAGGCTATTCATCAAACCACAGCAATAACTAAGCTGAAAAAGCTGAAATCTCATCCTCAATTACTTTATATGCAATTTATAAAGCTGTCAGGTGTTCTCACTGAATCATTACAAGATCTGCTGTAATACATAGAACCATAAAGCTCTGAGATACTACCATGGTTATGAATATCTACTATGTTAAATGTTTATCTAACTTTGCCTAACAACATTAATTTTGTAACAAAGAGAAAGCAGTACTAAAAGAGAAAGCTGATTCATGGGACTTTCATTAGAAGTTTCTGTTCTTCTACTGCCACATAGAATTCAGGATGGAATTAAGCCCTAGTGACTTTTCAGGGAAGCGCTGTGTGGAACAGTTTTGGGCTAGTCCACATCACAAAATCTTTATTCTCACTGATTTTGAAAGCAGCACCACTCAATAATCTGAAGTTTAAGCTTCATTTTGCTGTAATTTTGAGTGCATTACTCAAAGACACATATAATTGCTGATGATCCCATATAGAAAAAGGAAGAATTCACATAATGTGATAAGCTTTCCAGACTACAAGTCTGTCTATAAGGAAACTAGAAAGATGTATTTTAGAGTTCAAGATATGGTCAACGATCAAAGATTAAAAAACTCAAATGCTCAAACCAGAAGTATACAACAAATGAATTTTTATTGACTGTTTTGGATAAATGGATTAATTAAAAAAAAATCATATTACAAACTGGTGCAGTACCATAAAATTCATTTGAACATGTGGAGATGCCATTTTTAGCCTGCACAGCTCCTGCAGCGCTGTAGCCCGTTCTCATTGCAAGCAGTGCACTTGAGGGCTTTGAACGAGTCCGTAAAGCAGTTCCGGAGCACGGACATCTTGCTCCCATGGCACGCTGAGCACGGCAGGAAACCAAAGCCCCCGCAAGAGAGGCACTCTTGAGGATGCTGGACCCTCTGCTCAAAGAATGAAAGAAAAACAAAAATGTTACCTCATCTAGGACAATGAGGACTCCACAGCTAAATACACGCATTCTGGTTCCCATTTCGGGCAAGATGCACCACCCCATCCCACGGCAAACCACCATGGAAGACCAGTAAGTCTGCTTTTTCCTTTGGTCAGATCCACATGCAGTGTCAGAGAGGCTCACTGCAGGTTCACTGGTCACTTTATACCTCAGTAGCCTGCATACTTTATACTTGCCGAAATAGCAAGCCAAAGGATAGCTTGCATGCATTACTTGGATGTTGTTTAGGTCTAGATTAAATCTAGGGGGTATTGCAATGATTGAGTCCAAACTCCAGGCAGTTTATGCTGATGTTATGTTTTCTATGCTGTATGTCAAGATATTATGACTTTCAGCATTTGCATGCTCATGCTGAACATATTATACCTATTACAGTTAAAGCTGATGGTATCAAACAGCAATTCATAGCTTCTGACAAGTAGTACTCAAGGAAATATATGGTGTATTCAAATTTATGGGTGTAGAATGCTGAAGCTTGAAGTGTAAAGAAGAAAGATCATCAATGTTCAACAGAGAAAATTGCTTCAAGCAAGGCCTGAGGCCTCTCAATTGTCCCAATTCCCAAGTAAAACAATAAATTTACTCTATTTTTTATTGGTTTAAAGACAGTGGAGAATAGAAGAAGAGATTTCAAAGACACTTTTAAGTTTCACTTGCTGAAAATGTGGCTAGTTTATTTAATGATTGCCTTAAAGTTCAAATCAGAGAAAGGAAAGGTATGCCACTTTGGGTACTTACCACTGCATGTTTTAGCATTGCACTGCTGAGCAAAGTCTTTGCAGGTTTATTCACAAAGAACAAATATCTATACAATTCCTGCTCGTGTTAGTCTGAGGAATTATGTACCACTAAAAATTAGTGACAAATTATTACCAGAGTATAGTAAAATACCCACAGGAAATGTAGTACTTGCAGCACCATCAAGAAAAATGAAAATATTTCTGCAAACCCATTAATATTAGCTTTCATCTATTGAAAACTCAGATGAACATGCAAAAAAGGCATTTTTTTCTTTTTGTTCTATAGCTCACAAACTTGCTGTTCTTCTTTACAAGCAAACAGATCCTATTACTATTAGCTCATCCAGGGACAACCTTTGGAAATATTTAATATGAAATTAACATTCTTTTTATCTCAGGTGTGCTCCCATCTTTTATAATTTTTGATGATTGTTTACTTCATTGAACATTATTGCAAATAATCTCAAAATTTTAAGAGAATAATATTTTTAATCTTTACATTCATTATTGCTTGTTAGGCTTGTGCATATACAGATACCTTTAGATGTAGTTAAGAGAACTAACAAAAGTCAAGAAAACAAAGCAAAATTGCTTTAGCTCAGTTTCTTGAATAATGGCCATTTCCTCCTTGAACAGATGGCAGTTTGAGTAACCACTTTCTGCATCTCCAGCAATGAAGAAACCTGATTGCCGCTTGCAATTGTAGCAAACCCATTTTTAAGGAGAAAAAAAAAAAAGAGAGAAAGAAAAAAACAAACCAATCAAACACACCAAAAAAACACCAAAAGGCAGTGAAGCAGTGGTTGTATTCAGTGAGTGGTTATCAGTTTCCTGTAGTCTGACTATCTTATATATGTACTTTTCATCCCAAGATCAGGACACACGTTAGGCTAGGTAGTAACATTGTAGGGCTCCCATCCCAAAACAGGGTGTAAGAAAGAGTAAAACAAAAAAAGGCATTTGAGATCAGTTTATAGCAGAAGAAAAGGAAATGGTAAAGAAGAAAATCTACTCGGTTACAAGTAGTAAATGTATATTCACTGTATTGATTTGCAGAAATACAATTACCTCAATTTTGGTTAAGAGATCCTGCAGTTCCCCAGATTCATTCATTAGTAAAATTTTCTCAGCACCCTATTAGGAAAAAGAAGATGAAAAATATCAGCCCTTTTACCATGAAAAAACAGAGATGATTAGAAGATTTGGTCTTGAAATTTTAAACAGGTTTAAACAGAGGGCAAATTTGACTCACATTAATTATATTGCAATTAGGTCAACCCTAGTAAAGCTAGAAGGAGAGGAGAATCTAATCACAGGTCTGATAGTAATGCCTGAAGTTCGTTACCAGGTGACGTATCACGTCGCCTTTTCTGTAAAAGGGGGCACAGCTTGGAAATTCTGATTGTGTTCCCTTTATTTTACAGGGTATGTTTCCTGACAGAATAAGAAATATTTCTTGTTATCATGTCAAAAAATTACGATTTTATAAATATACAACACATCAGAGAGTGCAGCAAAATGAGAAGAGGAGATTGTATTTCAAATATACTGGCAGCTGAGCATTGAATTAAGACATAATGAGCCTAATATATAACACAAGGAGAGAAGGAGTAATGAAAATACTCTAACAACATTAAAGTCAGACACAACAATAAGTAGTAATAACTTAGTCTGACTACATTAGGCCTCTTAGGGTTTCTGTGTCCTGAACCAAGGCTCTACTGAAGTGTTGGGGATTTTTTTCCTCCTGAAAGTAAATGCTAAGAGACCTGCAGATAAAATTAAACTATCAGGAAGGACATGGAACTTTTTGTTCCCTTCTCTTCTAATTAGAGCGCCACATTTGAATGTCTATATGTCACTTATGTAACCAAATTCATTGAATACTAAATATTGTGAAATGCTTGCAGACACTTTTAATAAGAAACCAAGAAAAGGTGAGGAAACTGAGGCACAGATACACAGGCCTTACTTGCTGCCAGAGGCAGTTGGCCACATCTTCACCGTATGGTGACTTCATGCCTTTGTGCTGCCCCAGTTTGCTGGTCCCTGCATATCCAGATTGCTAAATTTTGTCTTTGAGTTTGCTTCCAGCGTTAACTAGAAGGTGTCGTGGGATGCTGGCACAGGGCTGAGGTGCAGTGGGATGCTGGCACACATCTCAGATGTGCCATTAGTTTGAGCTGCCCGTGGTCAGCCCCAGCTCCTCACCAGCACCTCTCCCATTTTCTGGGAGGTACAGGAAAAGCTGCTGGTGAGCACAGGGAACACATGTGTGCCTCTAATATACCTCCAAGTGTCCAACCATTCACAGCACCTTGCTGGGGACTACTGAGGCTACAGATGTACAGCACAAAAGCCAACTAAAGGCAACCAAACCTTTCAAAGGTCTTTTTATGACACTCTACTAAGGTTATTTTCCCTGTAGAAAGTATTTTTGCACTAGGTTTGTACAAAACAGAAGCACTTTTGACTCTGTGTTTGATGATTTTCATTTCAGTTAAAAAGGAAAATGTCTATATTTTAGCGGATGTGGAAAGCCAGTTTTTCAGCGGACACTACTCTTATAGTGTTACATTTTCAAAGACATATTTTAAAGAAAGAAGAAGTATCATACAAGGTAATTAGTTGTCATTAATTAATCACAGAAGATGACAGGGGACTGATGAGCTAGCCTTATTGTGCTGACTCTTCTATTGAAATCCATCGTAGATCACAGGCACAGAGTGCACCAGCTCCAACACACGCATTAAGCTGTCCGTGTGCCCAGCAGAGCAGCTTTTAGCAGTCTGTTGGTGCCTTTCACGCTGGTCCTCTCAGCTTTGCTGTCATACAGAGGAGCACGCAATGGGAGCGATTGGCACAACAGGAGCACTGGCCAAGGCAGCCCATGGAGTATTAGCTTGGGGCCTGAACGCACCGCAGCAGCTTAAGGCAAAGCTTGTGCTGCTCATCTGAAGCAGAGACATTAAGGATTCGCTGCTTCATTGCTGAGGGGATTGCAGCACTCCAAATTCCTTAAACTAGGCAAAACTTAGTTTGCCCCTTTTAGGACAGGATCTCTTCTCTGTAGCCACAGTTGGCAAAAGCATTTCTGTGGCTTCTGCCCCATGTTACAGTGATGTTGTATGATAAGGCTAACTGGCTTTTACAGCACAATAATTAACAGTTTGACAGGTTTCCCATTATTGATTTATATTTTAAAGTATTTCTGTTTCTGATGGCATTCAGTCAGTCAGCTGTGTTCCTTTCAAAGTAGAAAGCTATGTTTTTTAAATTAAAGCTCAAACGTCGGAGTGGCTATCAATGTTTTTAGGTGTTCCAGTCTGTCTTCTCTGATTAATGGCTTCCCTGAAATAAAAGCCTGTAGAGGTTAACCTTCCCTCTGGATCTTTGAGTCTTAACACATAGAGTCCATAATTAATAGAGTAATTAAAGCAGCTGTTAAGTAAGTCTAATAGCTGCTTTCTGACCAGAAAGTGATGCCTTTCTTTTTCTTCCTAGGTTGTGCTCAGTCCACAGTTACTCAGAAAGGTATGTGGAGCCTTAAATAGTCTGTCTCTCCAGACAGTGGGGGGACATAAAGAGTATGAGCAACAGTGGGCATAATCATTAGAGAATCAGCAGTGAGAAGTGAGTTTTCAGGTTTTTTACCCAGTTAAATTTCAAAGCAGAAGCCTGCAGATCCTTTATCTACCAATTTTGCTAAACGTCTACCATAATGGAGGAGTCCGGGGGTTTTAGTCAGATATTTGCCCTTCTTTTGCCAAGGAAATGCCACAGACTTGGCTAAATCATTCAAAAATTTTTCCATTTTAAATAATAAAATTATTTTCCTAATTATCCCTTGAGAACATCCAGAAATTAACATCATATTTCAAATATTAAATTCTCATGTATAATTCCCATTAACTGTAGAACTAGGACAAGGTCCACTAAGTTTTGTAGTGCTCGTGTCAATAAACCTGTCTGTTGCTGCCTATCTTGGATATAAACCATTACCATTCCCATGATGTAATTCTTCATCAAGGAATAAACACAGATTTATGGCTCTGCATTTAGCTTTACTAGAATGGCTGCTGGTTTTGGGAAGCAGCCTCTCTTCCACATCATTCCTCATATACTGAGAAAAATTCGGAAGGCACTGCAACATCCCTCTTGTGGACACATTTGCGGTGCAGATAAATTGCATGCCCTATTCCTTACTTTGCTAAGCACGTAAGCAAGGCCTCTTGTTAAGGCAGCAAAAATGCGCTCACACACTTCAGCATCATCCTGCCGTGTCCTCCACTGTGACGTGCCGAGGAGCTGGGCTGTGTCTGCCCTGTCTTTGCCCACAGCTCACACACCCTTCAGTCTACAACACCACCTCTCTCACCGCCACGGGCCCCTTGGCAGAAGATACACGGAGGGTACAAATAACTGCCTGGAAATCTGCCCATAAGCTGAGAGAAATTGACGCTGCAGTATAGTACCAGCACCAGAAATTCTGGATTTGATACTGCAAAAGTTGATATTTGATATCAGCAAAGAACGGGAAAAGCTGATGTGCAAAAAGCAATTGAACCCTGCATTTCCTGACACGTTAAACTGCAAAATGGAGGAAACAAGCGGGAAAAAGCAGGTGACTGAATGCAATAATTACATAATAGTTTTACTGTCACAGAGCCATTCATATCCTCCCATCAAGTGAATAACAGAAATGTATTTAACAAACACAGAGGCTATAGCGAGCTACTAAATATATATGGCCACTGGAAATCAGCTAAAAGGAAACTGTTAATTCCTGTTTCACAAAAAAATATTTTACACATATATTTTCTAAAAGTCAGTTGCAAAAACAGGCTCATCATTCTTTGGAAAGGATCATAACCAGTGTGTCAAATAAAATAATTTTACTATAAATCTCATGCTGTTTTGGATTCATTATAGCTGAGAAAACTAAACAGGAGATATTTTCTTTAGAAAAAACAGTCTTAAATTCACATATCCAAAAAAAATCAAGGAGGTTTGTGCGGCAAGAGAACACTGGAATTAAATCATATATTTCAAGTAGAAAAACAAAATACATATATTTTTAAAATATCATGCTGTGAGCTAACATGTTTACAAAGAATGACTAAATTTGGCTGTTTTATTTGCATCCGTTTTCCAGGAGAGAGGATCTTTGCATAACATGAACCTTTAACAATTCCGAATGCCTTTATAAAAGTAAATTAATGCTCTGTTATTTTTTTCTGTGTGGCTTTCTATTTTCTGGAAGTAATTTTTTATTCTGCAGTGGTATCCCAGCAGATGGCATAATTCCATTTCAGATGGAGACAACCTCAGGTGAAAAGAAGGGGTTAGATCAGCCAGTAAAGAGCATGCAGCAGAAAGAGACAGCAATTTCCTGACAGACTGATATTTAGACAGTGTGTGTCAAGAAATACAGTGATTCAATCCTGGAAAAAAATGAGAAGATTAAAAGCCCTGCTGTACTGCAGCATGCAGGACTTTCCTTGACAGGTGCTAAATATGATTTTTTTTGATTGCTTCTGCCCAAGTCATGGGTTTGTTTCATTGTCCCTGTGCAAGTAATGATAAATTCCACAGCACTGCGAATATTTATCCCCACAGCCTGCAGTGCTCAAACAACTTTGTCTGTGCTTCTGAATAGTTTAGGTACCATATACTCTATCAGATGCACATATGCTCGATTTTGGTGCTTTTGTTACTTTTATCTCGTTAAGAATAATCTTTCACCTTTCAAAATTTTTCATATTTTAATTCGGGGTGAGGGTTTTTTCTCCTTATGACTCATTGAAAGCTGCATAGCTCAGTATAGATTCTCCTTTGTACTGCTACATGCAATCTCATTCAGGGAGGGATTTTTCAGGAAATAAATATTCAAAATGAAAAAAAAGAGAAAAAGAGAGAGGAAAAAAAGAGGAAAATACCATATTATTTATTTACTGACACACCAGGCTTTGGGATTTTCTGTGTTTCATTTACATATCAGAAGGTAATTATTATAAAAAGCATTACAGAAATACTGTTACCAATGAGACCAAATTCTGTAATTAGTTCTCAATTGCATTTTAATGAAACACAAGCCTAGCACAGGTTCCAGCCAACATACTGCCTTTGGGGTCACGATGCACTGTCTTCTGAAGGTGAACTGGCAGAGCTAGGGGGTGAATAACACTTCATTGTCAGACCTTCTCAACATGCAAAGTTCCCCCCTCTTTATTTCTCTGAATGAATTAATTGAAAATTCTCTTGCGAAGACACATTAAGACGGAGAAATAACTGCCATAAAATAGTGGAGCTTGCCACGTTTACCAACCAGAATGTGTGCACACAGGTCCCTCGCCAGGGCAAGCGACAGGCCCATCCTGGGGCTCTCCTTTCCCACCGCCCTGCCAGCCACAGGTGCTCCGTCCGCAGGCACAGCGCGCTGCCCGGGTTAGCCCTGCTCACACCGAACTCGGCTTTCTCATCATGGTTCATCTCAGCTGCAGCACACCAGAGTGTGCAGGAAGCAGCAGTGCCTCCCATGGGGATAATTAGCGGAGAGCGTGGAGGGAACAAACCTCGTGTGGGAGCAGGGGTGAGGCACACGCTGCCATGAGCTGTCTGTGAGCAGAGGAGCTGTCTAATGCACTGTTCCCTGCCTGCAAAGCTGCTTTTCCACAAATAATATCACTCTTACATGGAATAACTTTAATTCTCTCATGAAACTAAAGTTTGTTCCAGTTAACTACAGTGTGCCTCATCAATTAAAACAAAGAAAAAGAGAGAGAAAGGAAAAGAAGCACAAAACCACATCCCATATCTGGGGGTTTTCCTGGTTTTTAGCAGCCCAATGCATTTAGTTTTCTTGTGCTAAACAATGTAAGTGCAGTTGCCTTGCTGCAATAAATGCCTGTAAATCAGAACACTAAATTATTTCATTTTTGTTTAGCTGTAGGAGCTATATTTGTCTCTTCCACAGAAAGCTATCTTCCTAATCCACTTGACTTCTTTTCTATGCCTCTCCAAAGTATCTTCTACAGTACTTAGAGAGTTTTAATGAGATTTTATTGGTTTTTACACTGTCACTCCTCTTAGAAAACAAGTTTCTCATAATCTTTAAAAACAAAAACAAACAAACAAACAAAACCCCAAGTGGCAGTGACTTAATGGGCCATCCATCATACCAAAATGACTGTATCCAGGCATTTCCTACAGTTACGCAAATAATTTATTTAATCAATTTCCGTGTCTTATCTGAATTCTTTTAAAAAATTGCTCATACATGAACTGAGATTTTCTTGGAGTCGATCACAACTCACACTTTTGACATGATAATTAGGTGAGCAAACCTTAGTCTGAATCCTGTTTAATTTTAAACTGCTNGTTAGAAAACAAGTTTCTCTTAATCTTTAAAAACAAACAGCAAACCTTAGTCTCAATCCTGTTTAATTTTAAACTGCTCTTAAATGTAGCACTTCTACCCCTGGCTGGCTGGAGAACTTTCCAAATCAGAGTTTTTATAAAAGCGTATTCTACTCTGAAGTAAGGTCACTGTCTGCTAATATTCTGCCCACAGGTGATTTTACAGCTGCTCCAGTGGTCTGGCAAGGCCTATGACAGCAAATGCATTTGTTATAATGCTCAGGGAAGCCTAACTCATGCAGAACACATGGAAAGCTAGGAATGGGTGGGGAAAAAGAGGAGAAAGTGTTCATACAGGTCCAATGTTTATTATCCCTGATTGTTGGTTACACTGCATTTTGTTACTTAAATGTTTTGTGAAAATGAAAGCTTTAAGTGATGCAAACACAATAACCTCACTGTGTTTAAATATAGTTTGCCTTCCCAAATCACAGTCTCGCAGTCAGTGCTAATTGCTAGCTTTTCACCACTCGAGACAAATACCTTCTCTGAACTCGCAGCCTGTTTTCTTTATTCCACTTTCCAGAATCCTTTTATCTTGATTTTTTTTTTTTCTGTCTATGAGAAATACATTTCAAAAGAACAGGTTCATCGAAAAGGTGATTTTAAATATCAATAGGCTTCTAGACCTAGCATACTTACGTACAAATGGAAATTTTAATTTTCTGTTTGGAGTTTATGTCTTACAATGGGGCAGAGTTGGTCTGTTTTTCTCCCTCTTCTACAGCTAGACTTTTTTAAAAGTAAGCATTAACCAATTTTGTATCTAAATATGTTCAGCTGATTACAGATCCTGATACAGACTACATCATTTAAATTCAAGGTATATTTAAAGTCTGACACCCCAAGGTGTTAGTCTCTTATTCAACACAGACATTACTAAATGACAGGTTTAAGTTATGTGTGTTCATCTTCCTGGGTCAATCATACATGAAGGTTCTCAAGAGGAAAAAAAATCCGTTTCTCTAGATTTTCATGGTTCCAACTACAAAATAAGATATTTTTTAAGAAACAGATGATATCTTAGATGTATTACTGCCTCTTACTCCCCTCCTGATAGTCTCTCCCTGGTTATCATTTGCATCTTCAGATTGAGGATACGTGCATGCTACAAAAGGATTTCTGTCTTTGGTTGTTACCATCACTGCAGCATTGTAGGCAATTTTCTAAAAATCCTGCTTCTCATTCATCAAGATTTTCATCTGCTCTTCCCAGCTGTAGAATAAAACATAGGTTCATGCTTTACTTACCCCAAGATAATGGCCATCAATAAACACAACAGGGAGTGAGGGAACTTCACAGACACTTCTGCATCTTTCATCCAGCTCTTTTCCATAATCACTGTTCAGAGCAATGTTTTTTTCTTCGAATTTAACTCTGTGATTTTGAAATATCTTTCTAACCAGTTCACATCTTTCAAAAGTGGTTCTCACCACACGAAGACTGGTAGTATAAATTACTATGCGGCCAAACTCTGGGACTGTTGAGACCTGAAAAAAAATGGTTGCCATTGCATTAGGCAAAAGGTTAATATCTTTCAAGTATTCAGCAATTTTATTTAAAATATTATTTAAGAAAAAAATAAAGAGCATCTTAAAAACACAATCCAACATTCAAATTTTTTTCAAATGTGAAGATAGAACAGGAGGAAGGAAGTTCTTGATAACACCAACTTAAGGCAATTTAAGTTAGGTAAGGTGCAACTTGACTTTTTTGGAAAGTCTTAGAGATGGTGAGTCAACACGTATTTTCAAGAAATGAATTTTACGTATTTTAGATCCTGGTGGGCTTCCAAATGTGAATAAACTGACACCATTCTGCTGATGTCTGATACTGTTAATATAGTCACTCGTGTTTGCACAAACAGAGCCTGATAGTACCCAGACTAAGACTAAACTTGTTACCTTAGACATTGATGACAATCTCCTTCAAGACAAGAGCCTAAGCTAAGCCTTAGCATGCCCATGACCAAACATTAACTTAGAATACTTTAGGTCTCCATGCAAAACTAGATTATGACTGCCAAAAGTACAGAGTATCCTCAATTTTTAATGTAGTTCCACAACAAATTAACATCCAAGCAACAACAAAAAAATATATTTTGTGTTTATTGAATGTCTAGTCAAAAACCTACTGCAGCTAACTGGGAAAAGTTTCACACTACAATTCAGATTTGGCTTTTTACCCTACTTTTCCATATGTGAAAATTTATGCCATTTCTTTCCTTTCTAGGATGAAAACAATTAGATAATGTAAATACTACAGGGATTAATTTGCCCAAGAGAGAGTGACAGATTTTCAAGAAGCCTGAGAATCATTACTCTAAACAAAGATATTATGTTCAAATATATAACTGAAATCCCAGTTTTTAAAAAAGGTAGTAATGCATTTCCAAGCTTTCCAAATTATCCGTTATATTCAGCAAATTGCATTTAATGATTTTATCAGTATTCCAGGAGTCAAAACACAAGTTAGAAAATAAAATGCAAGGATTCTTCTACTATACTGTAGCACTGTATGGAAAATGAACCTTGGTAGGTGAATAGATAATTTTTTACCTATGTCATGAATTAACTATAAAAACAGAGTTGTTAAATTGGGCAGATTCCATTGCAGATTTTGCGATACAACCAGTCATGATTTATCTTACTACCTAAATACTGAAAAAAACCCTTGCAAAAAGTATATTCTGCTTAGAGAGGTGTTTACAAGGTTCTTCATATGGTAAAGAGTTCTCAGGAAAAATATTTGCATTTCACAGATCACTTACAGAGCACTGGAAGTGTAATTGCCAACATATGTAACCATGGCTTTCATCTCCCATTCTGGAAAGGAATCATGTTGTGATAGGTCAGTATTTTTTCTTTTTGAATGTATGTCAGAAATTCAGTTTTAGGAACAAGCGTTGTGAAAATGGGCTACTTTTCTCCAGCCCATCTTCTAGGTTGAAAATCTGTTACACTGCTACTGCAGCATTGACTCCCCTCCAGCACATTGTTCACACATTCCAAGTGAGAAAATTATCTCGTTCTCTACATAAAAGACAAGCACTCTACACAAATACTGCAAAATATTTTAGTAACCACACACGGGTTGCTTGAAGGAAGAGGAGTTCGTTATTTTCATAAGCAACCAAAAGGAGTTCTTAAAAAATTGCTTAGATAGAAAATCTCGCATATTCGTCATTTCTTCCTCTTTGGAGTGACAATACATTTTGAAGTGCAAAACTATTCAACAGGATGGAAGCTCTCGTTCCCCCACAGCTCTAATCTCTAATGCTGTTTGTTCCCAGACAGCAGAGGCTGGCAGCACAGGTACGGACAGCCATTATCTAGTGGAGCATCAGGACTGTGGTGTCCCTTCAGCATACAAATAAGCAGCCGAAGAGACGGAAAAATGGAAAGTTGTAAAGTGATCCAGAAAGATATCAAGTTGAAGGTGTGCGCAAAGAGTCGCTTTTATGTTTATTCCTTTACTTTTTCCTAATGTAGCAGTGAAGAAATACCATTGTTTGCCCTGCAAAGAACTATCAAGGACATTGATTAAATAATTCTTCAGGGAAACTTTGATAAAAACCTTGTTTTCTGTGCTACAAATGTACACAACTTGTCCTTGCAAGGACTTTTATCACAGCAGGAAAATCCTTCTTGTACCCTGTCTGAAAACCACATTGGTAATGAAAAACGAGGGGTTTATAATAAGAATCTATGTTAATTCTTACTTTTCTAAGCCATACAGAGGCTGCAAACTGTTATATATAATTACCAGAATACACTCTTGAAGTAAACCAGTAAACACTGTGCTTTTCCTTCCCAGGCTGGAGCTGTGGCAAAAGCATAATAAGTAACAAGCAATGTAAACAAATGAAAATAAAGACATTTTAGAAAATGAAATTTTATGATTTTGCTTTGCAAACCTAAAGTTAGAATCACCTCATGTAACTCACAAATGCGCATAAAACTCTAGGTGAGATTAAACAAAAGGCAATTCTCTGGTTAATGGGCATGACAAAAATTTAATAAAGCTATGAAAGTTGGACAGATGAATGTACCAAAAGATTTGGAGCAACTTACATTAACCACTTATTTACACTTCTTGTAGGTGGAATTCTCATTGAAGCAAGAAGATTATGATCCCTAAGCTTTTTATATATTTTTTATATATTTGTAGCTTTGTAGATAGCTAATTCATGGCTGTAGCTCCAGTACTTTTCCTACCCTTTTCCCCTAGACATTAGAACAATAAGCTAACCTTGTAACATACTCCTGAAAAACTGTTTAGTCTTATTGTCAGGAAGAGGACCTACAAGAAGAACATTTTGTTTTCCAACCAGAATCTGAGAAGTCATAACAAGAAGTGGGGCAAAGAATCTCTCAAACCAACTCCAAGGGGTTGACCCGGGGTTGGGTTACTGGGGCAACTGACTCTCCTATCGGATGTACCCGTTAGATATCCTAATTAATTAACCTTATACAAACTGTAGAAATCCAGCTGGGTGTGCCCATCACCACTGGGACACCTGGAAGCTTCCAAATAAAGGTCTGCTTTTTATTCTAACACTGTTGCAAGGGTTTTTTCTCTTTTGATTATAGGCAACACTTACAGATACCATTTGGCCTACGGTGGTAACTATTGTGTCAGATTCAGGAAACCCTGTGTGCACGGGCCAAGATCATGCTTCAGAGAAAGTGTCTGTATAGAAAGATTGCCAGAGAAGGGATTTAAGTTTTCAGGTGGAAATAAAGTTGCTTTGGTAACAATCCCCTACACCATTTACAGCTCTTAGTTTAACAGCCCAGTGTTATCATCTCCCCAGGAGTCTAAGGGCACATTCTGCTTTACTGCCTCAGCCTGAGGAGCTTGCATTATTCTTGGAAACATCAAGAAGCCAGCAACAGCAGTAGCATGACCTGCATCACTTCACAGCAGAGCTGCTATTTCCAGTGACCAGGAAACAGCTGCCCCTTTTTTCTGTCTAGAGAGAAAAACTAATTTCTCCACCAGTTCAATCTTGTTCATGATTGAACACAAAAAAACCACAACCTTACTTCCTTTATGCCTGACACAGTCTTTTCCCAGACTTCTTTATCAGGTCAGTCATGGCTTTTGCAAATCATAGAATCATTGAATGGTTTGGGTTGTAAGGGACCTTAAGGATCACCTAGTTCCAACACACCTGCCATGAGCAGGGACACCTCCCACTAGACCAGTTTGTTCAAAGTCCTGTCCATCCTGGTCCTGGTGTACAACTGGGGGAAATCTATCCGTCTGCCTTCCCATTGGTATCCATCTGACATGGCTGCAACTAAATATAACCCTTAACTGGGCAAATCTTGAGGGATGTCCTCCAGGAGACCTAATTTGTGAGCTCATTATCAAGAGACACCACAAAAGAAGAAGAAAATGCTGATCAAAGAGAAGGCTTGATAGAGCAAGCAGAAGAACAAAAAAATAAAGGAATGCTGGGGACTGAAAAAGGGCTGAAAATACAGAACTACCCAAAACCAAATGATAAACCAAAACCTAAAATGTCAGGATACTGAGAGAGCAAGAGAAGTAGAGACTAAACGTAGAAACAAAAACATGAAAAATATGACCAAAAAAAAGAGACAGGCAGTAAAACAAAACAAAATAAATTATAAAGCAGAGAGAAGGTCACTGAAATAAGACACCCTGAACCTTTATTAAAAGAAATCCCTTTAGTCAATGTAACTGTACAACACATATACTACAGAATATGTGAATCTCCAAGTTGTTTAAAAATTTTGGAGTGTCTTCAACAAAAACCTGTTGTTTATTACTGGAGCTTCAGAAATATGAAATATTTGAGAATCACATTCCTAAAACATGTCTTTGAGAATTTACCTTTTCTATATAACAGTTTCCTTGGCAATAATAACAGACTTCTCAGTAGCTCTGAAAAAACAGTACAACAGTCAGGTGTTTCCACAGTGCTTCTGAAAGCCAGATAAACACCATAAATCTCTCATGAATACCTCCAGGTTAAGACTTTCCCCACCATATCTTATCCCTGACTTCTGGGTCCAGCTGCAACTGAAGGAGCAGCAGAAATGTCCATGTTCTTCTATTGGTCTCATAGTTGCCTTGGCCCTGATCAGTCTCATCAATCCGAGCAGATATTTCTCTTCTGTTTGTGAGGGGAACTTATAAAATTAACTATTGAATAACAATACTAAATAAATTCTTCAGCACATTTGCCGTAAATGACTCTGTAAACACTATAGATTTTCTTTAATATATTTTACAACATTTTTGTCTGCCTTGCTGGCTTTGAGTGGCTTTTTATCTTTGGACCAAAATCTTTAACATAGACATTTTTGCAGCATGGCTAATAGCTATTAGTGGTCCAGGCCAATGCTTTTCTGCTTGTAGTGTAAGGACCACTGCTATCCTTTGGGGCATAAAGTCATTGCTCCTAAAACAGTGGTGAAATTTGCTCCTCAAAAATCTTTGTATATGACCATGTCTGCAAACAAGTAAACAGACAAGTCCATCAGTGAGAGGAATATTATATTCATGATGTTAACCTCATTTTTATTTGGTTGCAAATGAAAATCATGAGAGCAACACTACCAAAATAGTCATGGGATTTTTTTAATCCTCTCTCTAGACATAAAGTATAAACATATGTTTTAACCCCATTGGTTGAAAAGAGTAGTTATTTACATGCATATTCATATATCATTAATTTCAATGGAAACATCACCCACAAATTTACATTTGATTCTTTTAAAGAACAAAGTAAAAAATGAAAAAAAAATGAGCTGGTATTGTACTTTGGTAAAAGCTGAAAGGCTTTATCGCGTGTGAGATTTTTAAAGGTTTTTACTATGAGTATGATATTCAACATGTTATTCATGCAGTACTGAATTGCTTGTGTGACCTAAATCAAGGGCTGATATGTCCTTCTCTGTCTCAGAATATCATCTTTCAACATCTCAGAGCGTTCTGCTGAATTATGCACCCCTCAGCTCTGTAATTAGATACTATCAGACTGGCAGAAGTATCTGCTTCACTAAGTAGGCTGAGGCAGGAATCTAGAGCACATTACAAACCCTGTGCCAGAGATCCTTCAGTGAGTAAATGCAACACTCATGATCTGACAAAAATGTTGAGCAGAACAAAATGAGCTATACATTTATATATTTTATATATATGCTTGCATATCTAAAAACTTGGAACTCAGCTGCTTATTTCGTAATTGGCATTACATCATTTATAGCTTGAATTTGTAGCAATAACTGAGCGGCAGGAAGAATTGTGATTTAACGCTAATTTTCTGATCACAGTCTGGCTTGCACTTTCTGTTTTTATTTTACACTCAGAAAATGAAGAGAAGAACACAGCTACGACTTTCTTGTTGAAGTTCAGCAGAAAAAAAAAAAAAAAGCCAAAATTGAAGCATTTAATTTCTGCAAGATTTAAAAGCTTTTACTAGATTTTGGATTTGAAAACACTTCCAAAATATATACAAAAATAGTGAATACTTTCTGAAAAATAATTTGAAAGTCAAAAGCTATGAATAAAATGTTTCAATTTTTTTCTACATGATACTTCTTGAGAACATACATGTTTTCAAAAATGTATAGCATTTAATGAAAAACATATTTTTCATCATGTTGCTGTTTATACAAAAACATGCAACATTCTTTGAATGAGATGGCTGAAGATTGAAGGTCTATGTTCTAGCAAAAACCGCAATATTTGCCATCACAACCATACAGAACAATGCTAATGGTGTTGTGAACCAGTCCATTCTGCCTGTTGGTTGCCTGGTTCAAATTAAAGTTTTAATGCCATTTTTCCATAAGAATTGATTTGCTGGTCAGAAGATCTCTTTCAAAACACAGACTTCATCTACCAAAATAAAATGTATTTCTTTGGCAAGTAAGACCTGTTTACACCTACTGAAGGTGTTGCAAGCAGTCCCCAGTCATGGCGTGCACTCTTGATATGAAATCACATTCCCTTCCACTTCACTGTTTGCAGTCCAACCCTTTATGGGCTCTCACACAGCAAAGCACAGTGCACACATGAATTTGAATCTGCACTCTCTCTTAAGTGCCTTATTACATTGAGACTGCAGTCCTGTTTGCATTGCCTTCGAGGACCCTGCACTACATCAATATTTGGTAAAATTCAGAACTTTATTAAATTCAGGAAACCGTGCATATTGGAAAAGCTCAATAGAATGAAGACTGATTTCTGCAACACAGCACCCACACACTCAAGTCAAAGTATGTACTGGCCTTCTCTTAAAATAACACTATACTTTTTCTTATGTAGTTTTGGCAGTTAAAGGGACTATAAACTGTAGGACTTGTAATCTTTGACCCCGTAGGGCAGTGGAATGATATCACCAGTAGCCATCCTCATAACTATCAGCAAGCTGGGAAGGTCCACCAATACTAATTGACAAGTGAGGCCATCAAGAGCTGCACTCTTAAACACTGTAGCTAGCGAGTCTGGGACACTCCCAAACAGATACTAGCTTTGCTTTCTCCAAAAAAAGTGGTCAGGTCACTGTTTTCCTCAGCTTTTAAAATGGCACAAATACTTGTGTGGCTTTTTTCGGGCTGTGTGCTGAAACTCACCTCATCCACAAACAGCAGCCCTAGGAATACATCCATTTCCAAAAGCTGTGTAGGAGCCCAGGCTCCTCTGCCTGTCATAACACAGGACATGAGACATCTCTTTTTTTCCTGTTCTCGTTTCATAGGGCTAGATAATTCTGAGGAGCTGGGCGCAGTTACAGAGCAGGGCTATGATCCAGCAATAACCTGAATTCTTTGATCTTCTAACTCCTGGGCAATTCTTGTCTCTCTTATCTACGAACACAACATATACCCCTGATTGTAAAATATCACAGTTTTACCTCCTGCAGGTTGACATCCTCAAAATTGCTCAACTGTAGTGTAAAATAGATACAGAATGCAATTATACCTCAGGTATTTGTATAGAATATTTATATATATCTGTAGTTCATTTGTACTTTTCAGACTGTACATCAGTGTTGGGGATGTCAGATGAAAACAACAAAAGCAATAATAATACTGCATGTGATATTTATACTGTTCCTTTTACTCTAAAATCACTCGGCACTATACTAAAAAATGGAAAACCAAAAGGAAGCCTTTCCATCTTCTGATACTGTGTGTATGTGTTGTTACCCTTTCTGTTCCTCAAATAATAAAATATAACATCATGTCTCTTTTTCTGCCACTGCAGGCTTTTCCACGTATCTTCTGCGCAGACTGCTGTTCAAGGGATATCAAAGTGTTTTGATTTCAAAGCAGAAAAATACTTATAACACCACAGCAAAGGAGTACAGGGCATGACCTGGCCTCTCCCTGCTCTTTGCAATGCTTCAGCTCTCGGCAGGCTCAGAAGGCGCAAAGACCACAGCTGAGCTCACCTCCCAGTGTCCTCATTAGATATTAGGAAGCACACTCCATCCAGCACACACTCACACAACCAGGTTACAGCCTGCTCGCAGGTGACCTGAGCTCTGATAAGAGAACAGGTTATCTCCCCAGGGCTCATGGTCTCTGCTAGACCCCTTTGCCTCTGCCTCTGTAGCCTCTAGAGTCAAACTGTGTGATACAGGTCTAGCACTGACTCTGGGTTAAAAGCGGCTCCTGTTCAACAGGGCACAGCACTGCTGTGAAGTCAGCCAGGGCAAAATTTATTTCAAATAAATGAAAAATATGTTCAAATTAGTTGAAAGAAGATCCATATCTGTCCATGCCTAATTCAATTTTGTTTATCAAGTGCTGAAAGTTCTATCAGTATTTTCTTATTAATACATTTATGCCATTCTGCATGTGATAGGATAAAACGAAACATTTGAAAATCAGAAGCAAAAGGTAATCCTGTGATTAACTCTAACCTAGTCTGCACTTCTCCTGGGAAGAAATACTGTTATATAATTCTAGTTTCTCTTTCGCTTGATCAACCCTTATTTCTCTCTCTCTCCTCACATTTACCAATTTGACATCTCCAAGAAATTCTTCTCAAATGAAAAAAAAAAAGAGAGTCCCTGGGAAGACTCTTGGAAATGTTACTCTGGTTTGTAAGAAAGGAGAAGCATTTCTTTGTTCTGCAAGGACACTCCTCACAAAGACTGAAGGGGGAGAGGCAGGAGCTACTGAAAACAGTTTTGTTCTCAGCAGTTTATGTGAGGCACTAGAAGTCAAAACAAGGAGTGTCCAACAACCTCCTTTCACATTGTGCAGTTCTTTGAACTGTCCCTGTATTTAGCAGAAGCCAGACGTCCTGGCTGATGTACCAAGACTGTCCTGTGACATTTGTATGAAGCCGCTTCAGGTAGAGTGTCCTGTGTGGGCAATAAGGTAAGAGAGGTAATAGCTGAGCTGTTACTATTATTTGAATACTCCTTGACTGTTGCAGAGATCTGTGTGATTCAATTTGCTAGTTTCCTCTTCCCCTCACATTAGCCTTACAAACAGACCAAGTAAAACACAATATTATGGAGCATAAAGCAAGTATCAATACAATATTAGAGCCCACCACATGGTCCCACAGGTAATCTTTTTGCCTGTAAAAGTTGGAATGCCAATAACCTTGAAATTTCCACTACCAAAGAAAATCATAAAATCGTAACATGGTTTGGGTTGGAAGCAGACCTTGAAGACTGCCTAGTTGCATCCCCCATGTTATAGGCAGGGACACCTTCCACTAGACCAGGTCACTCAAAACCCCATCCAGCCTGGCCTTGAACACTTCCAGGGATGGGTCATCCACAACTTTTCTGGGCAACCTGTTCCAGTGCCTCACCATCCCCAAAGTAAAGAATTTCTTCCTAATATCTAATCTAAACCTACTCTTTTTCTGTTGGAAGTTATTCCCCCTAGTCCTATCACCACGTTTTTATGACTTCTTTCACATCACAAAAATCCAACACAAAATTCAGTACGGTACGATTTTCTTAACAGCATTAGCCAGAGAAAATTATTTCAGAAAATTTTCATCAACCATAACAATCATCATGCAAAAATAATATGCAATTATTTTCTTAGGACAGACAGATTCAGTTCTTTGCCATTTACAGGAGGAGCCTCCCAGCGCAACATCAAGGCAGCAGTCAGAAAATATCTAAGCTAAATTTCAGCAAGGCATATTATAACTTTCCCCTCCATTTTCAAAGTGTGCTGTGGGATCTCACACCAAAATAGACAATTGAAACCTCATACACAACCTTTCAGTCTCATTATGATCTCTCCTACAAAATAGGTCTCTATAGCCAAATATTTCCTGAATTAAGTAGCACTTCAAATCAGGAATTGAGTGCTGTCCCATTGTTTTTTTTCCTTTGAGTATATCAATCATTGTAAGCCATGGAAAGAATTACTCTAGGATGATTACTTTGTATCTATTTGTTTGGCTAACAATACAGATACATTTTGAGGTCTTTAACCAATTCTAGTTGATAACCAAGACTCAGCCTTGTAAAAGTAAATGTAACAGAGAGAGCTCTGTCATTCACAAGGCATTCACTAAATAAAGTGAATGAAACAGCAGTATTTCCTAGAATACACTAGGCAAAAGGAATGTATTTGTCATTCAAAAGGTTGAATGGAGGTATATTTCATAAAATTATTTTCTATCTCTTGGAGCACAATTCTTTGAGCACACTTTAGTGACTATTTATCCGGATAAAGTTCCATGGGAGTTGTTAGTGTATGCATTTTACCAAATACAGTGTTTTCTTGTTGGGTGAGCAAAATGGGCTCAGACCACATGGGAAGTACACTTGCTTTTTCTGACATTGATCTTCATCTTCACTGAGAGCTTGAGTGCTTCTCAGCCTTCAGTGGCAGGGCCACGGCACATTCCAGCCTTGTTTTTTCATCTGTTAGTTCAGTAACTGTATTTTGCCATCTCTGAAACAAACTGACTGGGAAAGGAGAGAGTAAAGAAAGTTAATGATTGCTCTGATGCTATCCATTAAACAGCCTGTTCATATATTATCCTCTTCTTCCCTCATCAATTCATTTAAGAGTTACAAGATTTCCTATACAATAGGAAAGGTGCTGGAACTACATTATTTAAAAACACATTATTTGCAAAATGGATCCTTTGAAACAGGAAAAAACACTAGACCATAAAAGTTTTCTTACCAGCCAAACAAGCTCAGTTTTTCAGTGGGGAAATGCTGCTGTTTCTGATAAGTGGTTTTTGCTTTTCATAGCTGCTTTACCGTATATTTAATATGAACATGCTTAATATCTACTTTAATCTATACAGAACACCTCGTTGCCCAGAGAAGTTGTTAATCCCCCATCCGTGGAAGTGTTCAAAACCATGTTAGATGGGACTCTGGGCAACCTTGTCTAGCAAGTGGCATCTCTGTCCATGGCAAGAGTGCTGGAACTAGATAAACTTTAAGGTTACTTCCAACCCAAACCATTCTATGATTCTGTGATTCCACATTGTGCAAACTCCAGTCAGCACCTGTCCTAAAAAATCAATTTTCTTTGGCATTGGGTTATGCCATATATCCACCCCGTCTGTGCCTACTCTGTACTGCAAGGCTGATTGTAGTGTGCTGTAACCTGGCATCCAACCAGGCAAACATTTGTTTTCCACAGGTGCAGTGCTAGTAGGAGATTTATAAGCTAGTGTTCCAGATGTTTGATTATCTGCTATGTTTGATAAATGGGTTTCAGCTGAACAATCTGAGCGGCAAAATAAACATTTTTTCTTTGATGTAATCATTGGATCAGGAAATTGAAACCCGTATTTCTGCACAATTGTGTGACAGTGTTATAGGATATATTAGCTCTCTGATTTGTTTTTTGGGTCTTTGCATAAAATAAATGCTGATTAGAAGTGATTATTAAATTTTATTACCACCTCTTAAGAACCAGACTGTGCCAGTCAAGTACAGATGAAAAGCTAAATTCAGGAAAATTAAATGGTAAAAACTGCACAATTTTGCAAAACTTCAAATTTTCTTGTGGTCAGAAATGATGTTCTGGTGAAAATTATGCTACAGTTTGTTCTTTTAGCTAAAAAAAGTTACAAAGAAAATTCACCATAAGAAGAGGGTAAAATATAGGTATTTTTAAGCTGTAATCAAGAGAACAAACAAAAGGATTAATCTTAATGTTGGTCACCAACAAATGCTGTTGAAGTACAGTGTTAAAAAAACCTCCCACATACTCCCATTCTTCTGTCTTTGCCAAAACTTCTGAATTCAAGCTGTAATTGAAAACTCATGTTTCCCTCATCCCCTTCTCTTTCTTTACTTCAAAGATCTGACCAGATTGCAAAGCTTCCCCTTCCCCCCTGAAAGCCTTATTGCTCTTCATCTCTCTTCCATGTAAAAGTCATTAATTTTAAAATAAGTTTTAAAACAAACACCCAATTTTGCCAGGCCTCCAGGAGTGATTTTATTTCCTCTAACACTACTGGCATGTGGAAGCCTTTCTCCTGCTGCCTCTCAGTTCTGGCTTTATTCTCTCAAGACAGAGTGCTTCACTGCCACACTTGAGGTTCCTGACAACTACTGAGGAACTGATTTAAGTGAGGCCTTTACCTATTTATGAGATTTACATAAGGTCGAAATTACAAGCCTGTGCTGCAGGTGGGCTGCAGGAGTGGCTGGGAGCTGATTTCCATGGTGCCAGCTCAGAAGTGGATGGCACCCCCTCGTTATGTTTCAGCAGGGCTGAGCATATAATGAATCAGCCAAAATGGGACAGAAGCCCACCAGAGGACTCACAGCACTAAGCAGATAGATGTCCCCAGATGGAACTAGGATCATTTGTGGTGAACACAGTTTCCTGCTTTCTGGACAAGTATAATCACTGAGAGTGTCACAAATACCTTGCCCTTTTGTATGAAGATCATCCCCACGCATTGCCATGGAGCATGTACAATACTACCATTTCAGACGAACTCTGCCATTCTGGCACTTTCTGTTGGTTGCAGTTTATGTCTGAAACGTGTTGAATTCAAAGTATCACTTCCCTCTCTGGTAGGTCTGTTGAGGAATTCTCTGCATCCAAGTGAACGCATTTACCCAATCATCTTAACAATGAAAATACAGAGCACTAAAAATTACTGCAACACACCAGCTTCTCAGGCTCCCAAACAATATTTCTAGAACCAGTAACACAGGTCTTCCATTTCCTTCCAAGATATCTCTATGAATCCAGATACCAGAGAGCTTTCTGCAGCATCTCATCAGTAAACTCATTGATTTATCTCCTGAATTCCCTCTACAATATCAGTGCTCCTATTTTATTTACCTCCAGCCAATCTCACGTATTCACAGTCACAGACCCTGTGTAATTACCACTCAAGATTTTCTAAGAACTAATTACTTTAACTCAGTGTCTACAACCCAGCCAGCATCATTTGCCATGATCTTGGTTTCCACTAGTTCTGGCTCTTGGTTAGATTTATCTTTTAAAGTATGTCTACAGGGAGAGGAGAGGAGAGGAGAGGAG
>VZTF01008721.1:492730-508137 GCA_013397755.1 Cnemophilus loriae
AGGAGAGGAGAGGAGAGGAGAGGAGAGGAGAGGAGAGGAGCTTTGCTTCCACCACCAACAATCTCTTGTGTTGTACTCCTTAAATCCCAGTATCCACTCATCAATGTTTTCTATTTCGTCTCCTGTACTCTTGATGTAAGTTGAATTCCTTTAAAAATCATCAGATACAGAATTTACAAAAGTTGTAAAGAACTTGATTCTGTGTAAATAATTTGCAATAAAATTCACATGCAGTCCAATGAAAACCTGCTATGAAGCATTGCATATCAGTGCTCAAAATGAAAGTTCCCTCTTCTGCAAGAAGAATATTATTTCTGGCAGATATGGCTGAGTTGTGGCAGGACTGGACACAGTTGTGATATTTGCATAAATATTATGTTGTTACATGAATCCCGTGAGCATTTGGAAATACGTTAATTTAGGACTAAATTTTGGATTGAAATTTCATTACGTATTAGACTTATTTTGGCTACAGTAACGTGTCTGAGCTATGTGAAACTGAAGGGACTCAGCTTTTAAATTATTCCAGTGAGGGTTTATGACTTTGTTACGTCAATGAGAAATACAAGGAAAGAGCTGAGTTTCTACTTTGACTATTTTCAGCTGTTTATCTGGAGATAGTTTACTGAAGACTTTGCTCACAGAACAGGAGCATAACAGTTTATGCAACGTGCTTTGGACATGAGTAAGATACAGGCACTTTAAAATGGCTGGTAAATTGGGAAGTCAAACTAAATGTGAAAGTTAAATCGTTCACAGTTTATCATTCCTGTACATTTTCTGTGTCTACTAATAGACAACACAGAGAACAGACAAATTGGAAGGTCACTGTTATTTCAATGTACCTTGCAAACAGAAACTAATTAATGTAAAAGAAGGAAAAAAAGTCTACAGCATGTCACCTAAGGAAATGCTGCTATCAGTAAATTAAAAATGTATGGCTTGGGCTGCATAGCATCTGCCTGCCTGAAGCTGTGCCTGTAAATAGTGTGGAAGACCAGAGAACTGAAACAATGGATCACAGATGGGTCGTGAGAAGAATGTTAGTATTAATTACACAATTCTAAACAAATTGCAGTCCCCAGAAATCCGAGAATAAGTCTCCGTTCTTAGAAGAAGATTTGTCTAGATTACATCATTTAATTTCCTACTGCTTATGAGTTACCACTTGGTGATAACAGTTATATGTAGGAGTTTGAAAAATAATTATTATTCAGCAGTTGATCAGTGTTTTTTTCACTTCTATCTTTTATCACTAGCAACAGGAATACATAGACTGAGTAAAATGAAAACTGAAAATTGATAAAATGGAACTTTTTCTCAAGTTTAAAAAACATTGTTCAATTTTTGCATTCTTCTTTTTATTTTTCCTTCCAGGCCTTTCTGTTTTCTGGTTCTACTCAAAACAAGAAGGGTTGGAAATAAAAGGAGGGAGCATGTAGGTCCACTTGAAAGCATTCTGTTTAGCACTTAGAGTTTGGTCACTTGACCGAAAAGAGCTTTTAAATACCTCTAGACTTGCCTATGTTTGGATGTATGTATGAAATATTTGAATAAATGACTAGTTACTTTTCTGGCATAGTTATTTTCCATACTGTCAGCTGATATTTTAAGTTACTTTGGGGATTTCTTTCAAATAATGTGAGTAAGATTTTTCAAATATATTTAATTCTCTTGGGAGAGAATGTTTAATCCTACTACATACTCAGACATTGGTGGTAATTCTACTGTTTACTTATGTACCATTTCCCATGACGACACCCTGAACTATTAAAAAAAGAAACGCAATATATTTGCCTGAAATAGCAGCTGTGGAGCTCAAATCCTATTTTCTCTCGTCATGAGCAGCTTTTCATTTTGCTTGTTATTTATCACATTGTCCTAGATGCTTGAACCATGTTGTCTATTTGGGGACAATCACTGGCCAGCTCATGTCCTCTTTGAGAATATTCTGTAAGGATGGCTTCAGTCAGAAGTGAACTAGAACAGGACTTGTTGAGAATAGACAGATTAAGATGAAAGTGTTTGATATCTCAGATCATGTGGAAAAGTCAGCAAATAGCATGGCTCTGAGTGAGTCCTGGTTTGTGAACCCCAACCCTATCTGTCTGTAATCACTGCTGCTTCACTCAGTAGAACATTTCATACTGCAGAGAAACAGACCTGTGTGATCAGCAGCAAATGGCTGTCATGAAAATTACTATGGCTGCACTAGCCCATTTCTTTATAACTTGGCAGCAGCTTTGGAATACCCTGTATAGTGTTTTCTGGCAGGCAGATGAAGTTTAAAAAAGAGAAGATTTCTATCCCTTCCCTCTTTCTCTTTCCTCCTCTCTTTCGCCAGTTCCTTACTCGTTCTTTCTAAAATATTCATTTGGTGTCCTGAGACTGCTGGAGAGACTGATAAATGCTAATAATAACGTAATAATAATACTTACATACAGGGATCTCTGACTCGTTTTACATTTAAACATTGCCAGGTGCAGTTAACTCATGCAGTGGTCCCCTTTATAGTTCCCAAATGTCAGTTAGTTTGGTTAATTAACAGGCATTAGAGGTCTATGAAGACTGTATTCTAGTCTGTTGAGTTTCTTAAAAATGCCATTCGTCATATTTCTGACTGGAGAATAAAACAATTAGCTGGTGAGATCCTGCTCACAATATTACATGGCTCTTCCTTCTTTGTCAGCTATGCTTTGTGTGGTAAGTGGACCTGTTTTCCCAAGACTTACTTTCAATATACCAGAATATCATAGGAAACTGCACAACAGTCCATTTCCCCTTTATATTTGCAGCAGTGTGGCAGCTGGTGATTTTCCTAGTGCTAGGGAGAATCGGCAAGTAAAAACCAGTATTCAGGAAACTCCTAATCAGTTACACTTAGCTCAGTCAAAAATATATTGCATTTCCATTGAAAAATGTTCCAGACTTTCATGGATTAATTGCAGCCTAGGGTCATTCTGTCATATATAACAGAACTGCTCATGCAAAAAACAACTAAGGAAGGTAATCACATAGATGAAATAAAGTGTCATTCTCAACTGCAATCATCAGCAGGGAAAATTTAAAAGTTGTCATCAAATCTTCACAGTTCACCTTCCTAAGCAATAAAACGAGAGGAAAGGGTTAAGCGAATTCCGGTTTTGATTCGAGATACACCCTGGAGTTTTCATGTTCAGCAGATAACAAGCTTTCTGTCAAAAGTTATTTTATCTTTTACTGTATTCCTACAAATGGAAGCTGAAATGAGATGCACTAAAATCCTGAAACTCCCAAGGAATGGTAAGCAAATCAGGGAAACCACCACTCTCCCTTAGTTTTCAATTCCCAACATCTGACAAATGATGTACTTTTTCTTTCCTGACACTTTATACGACATGAAGTCTAGCTGAAAATGTTACTCATGTGAGTCGAGATAAAAACAGGCTTTTCTGTAAGGGTTGAGGTTGTCATTTGCACCACACAGTTAAGGAAAAGGACAACAATTTGTCAGGTGGACGCGGAGCATTATCTTACCTGGGGTCACAAAGCACTCTGCAACCGGTATTGAATTCTGCACAGGTCTTTGAACAAGGCAGAGATCAAAGTTACAGTGTGATCAGTGCACCAAAGTGCTGATTCAGTCCTTAGCTCTCAGAGAGCCCTATCACTCAATATATAGAAGTGATGCAAAGGAGTATCTTGTAGTTATAGCACTACTTTGTCCTGCCTTAGCACTGAGTGATGAAGGACCTTGTTTCTCTGCTATATTACTTAACCTAATTGGAACTATGCTCTCAGCTATCTCATTACTTAATAATACCTAGAAATTTGGTACCTCCATCTTCAAACCCTGAGTAGTTAATTATTAGTTATATCCTCAATATCCATTTTTTAAATTCAAGATCTATCTACATTGTACACTTAAAGAGCTTCATTTCTTTTTTAAGCAATAGATTTTCAAAAAAGGCAGAGAGCTTGAGATTTTTATGCAGATACAACTCCTAGAGAGCATACATAAAGCAGCTCTGCCCTAGAATAGCCTACACTGTGGCTGCTGGCCTTGATGTATGAAAGAGGACAAATGACTCATCCACCAGTTCTATGTGAGCAAAATACAAGAAAACTTAATGAAACAGAATCATAGACCTCATTGCTGGAAAAACTCTGAGGTGTAAGATTTTGTTTCCTTCTGGTTTTTGATCATCTAGATATAATGTCTGAAAATCAGAAAATAGCAGGTTGCATGCTTTATACCAGCTCCTAAACCTGTTGGTCAAAATATCTACCAAGTTAGTTATTCTGTATACATCACATCTGCAGTTGGACTATTGTTTTACCAAGGCCACTGTAAGCAGCTTTACATTCTAGTCTGATTCAGGATTTTGCCCAGAGATGTGCATTTTTTAAATAAAAGATAAACAAATGTTCATATAATCATACTTTTCATATAATAACGTTCCTCCAGTGAGGCTAGAATCTATATCATGTCATAGAGTTAAATGTGTTCTGTTCCAGGAGTAAGACTACAAATGAAGAAGCTGAGATTATTAAATCATCTGCCTGCTTTTCTTTTGGGATAATATTTTAATGGCTTCTTTGCATAGATATCATTTAATACCGTGCAGCAAGAAAAATCAGTAACAACATTTATTCTAATTTCATATCATGTCTTCAAGCAATGCTGAAACTCCATACTTGATTGCGTTTCTGCCAGCTGAATAGCCTTCTTCCAAAATGAGAATTGAGACAGCATAAAAAACAGGTCAGAATGTTCACTAGACAGCTCTCCTTTTTGGAAACCTCTTGCCCCTATCTATCGTGTCTTCAAAAGAGAACTGCTGAAGCAGCTGATGATGAAACCACCTGGCTGAAGAAACTACACGATTCAAGACTGCCCCCAGTCAGGAGGAGCTAAAAAAACCCCTATAGTGTTGGTTATCTGCATTCAGCTGTGAATATTGGCCGGTAAATGTGTCATTCCACCCCACAGTCTTCCACATGAGGATGCACAAGAACATCATCCACCAAGCAGACAGGTTTGCAGAAGGCTTGACCACCCAGCAGGTACAACAGCAGCCGCCATGGCAATGTTTTGCAGTTAGATGAACAGAATCTATTTCCTGAACAAGTCATCTAGAAACAGAGCCTTTTAAATCCTTATGACAATTTAAGTTTGAACTTCGAGGGTCTGAGTAGGAGCTTATATTTTTGAATCCTTGTGGGATTTGAAAGAACAACCAGATTTACCCACTGCATGTGATTGAATCTGATTGAAAGCATCATAGAATCATAGAATGCACTGGCAGGACACTTTCAACCACACCGGCTTACTCAGAGACTCATCCAACCTGGCCTTGAACACTTCCAGGGAGGGGGCAACCACAACTTCCCTGGGCAAGCTGCTCCAATGCCTTACCACCCTCACAGTAAAGATTTTTTTCCTAATATCTAATCTAAACCTACCGTCTTTGAATTTGAACCCATTCCCTTTTGTCTGTCACTACATGCTCTCATAAAGAGTCTTGCCTCATCTTTCCTCTAAGTTCCCTTCGGGTACTGGAAGTCCGCAGTTAGATCACTCCAAAGCCTTCTCTTTCCCGGGCTGAACAAACCCAATTCTCTCAACCTCTCCTCACAAGAGAGGTCTGAGAAACTTGGTGGCCTTCCTCTGGACTTGCTCCAACAGGTCAATGCCCCTTCTGTATTAAGAATCCCCAGGCTGGATGCAGCACTGCAGGTGAGGTCTCACTAGAGACCTCATCATCCAACACCTGGAAAGGGAAGTTCTCAAGGTGCAGATTACGACCTGTGACAGGTGGAAAGAAGCAATAATGTTTAAAGCTCTCATTTTTCACTGTGTCTATCAGTCTGCCTCTTAGGACATTCTGCACTTGAACAACAGTGAAATGTTTCATAGTTGCCTGTAGGGCTAGGAGGGAGAGTGCTTTGCATTTAGATGTAGTAAACCAGTAGCAAGACATGAGCAGCTGGGCAGGAAAATATCACATTTTCTTTAAAAAGCTGTAAATTCTTTAGAGACTGAGTTCTTTCTGTCTTACAGAGTTTGCAAGGAGAAACAGATTTTTCTTAAATAACAGTGTATGACTCCTGACAATTCCTAATAATTTTAAAGCTGTTAGATAATTAGCAATCAGTAGTATTCGAAACGAGGGTGAATTCCAAAGAAACAGTTCTTTGACTTTGTACCAGCATTGGCTGATTTGTCAGTGCAGCTCATAACACTGCATAGTGTTATAAATGTGGGCAAATATTGGCCAGTAAGGATTTTTATATTTCTTTTGGAGAAATGGAGAAAGAACGAGTCTGTGTGTGGTTTTACTGCAGTATAGAAGACATACTTGTCTGACATTGATGGATGGTGTCTCTAGATAAAGTCCCAAAGCAAAATGGTACTAAGGTTGTTAAAATGCTTTCCACAATTCATATTAGCAATGAATGATGTTTTTTCTGTCTTCTTTCTTGCCATGCGTGAAATGAGTCTCTACCTCAGTGACTCCAGCTGCTCATCTGTGACCATTTCTGTTGCTTTCTATGATGGAGGCTGTAAAGAGTCGTGCTGTGGCAGCTTTTCCACAATGTAACTACTGCATCAAGCAAAACCACAAGATTGCCACATTGTTTGGATGGGGAGCTGTAACTTTCTAGCTTCTTTTCAAAATCAATAGGCTGGGGATGCTGTCCTATCTATTATTCCTCTTACAAGCTTTGGAAAAATTCATTGAGGTTTGATTTTCATGCTTTGTACTACCTTGCAATGGATGTTGCAGCAATTAGAAAGGTTTTCAGGCATGAAGGCCATACCCTTTTCTCTCTGGTAGCAAATTCCATTCTGAAGAATGTTTAATTATGTTTCAGCTACAAAATTATGGTGCCACCAAACATTGCAGTCACAGGCTAAAGTTCTAGCCAAAAAAAAAAGATTTTTTTGACCATCTCTTTCTTTCAAGCTGTTAATCATGTATCTTCTTTTGGTGCAGTATGTAATAAACTGCCAACCCTACCAGACAAATATCACAGCAAGCTGTTGACAGACTGGAGCAGTCTAGCAACATAATACCCACGGCACATATACATTTGAATTTTCTAGCTTGTGTAAGCCTACTAGTGTGTTTGCAAATCCCAGTTCAGAACTGAAACAGTTTTGAGATCTATAAACTAGATAATGGGATTTTAATGCACATAACGTGTTAGAAATTTTTTTTAAGTTTTAATAAAGGAGCTGGTTTTCATCTTCATTATTAACATATTTTTGCAATTGCGCAGCTGTGCACTCTGGTGACAAATTGGCCCAATGCAGGCAAATATTTGCTTCTATGTTTGTAAAGTTTTAAGTAAAACATACTTCACCTAACACATTCAAGTGCAATGAGGACCCTTAGATATTTGGTTGCAGAGTAATTTATTTGTACACAAAATTAAGGGTCAATGACCAAGTATGACGCTAGGAATTGAGCACATAGGCAATTTATTTCATTTTTATATGTTCTACAAAATTTGTATTTGCGTTTGTATTTGTGTCAAAGGCATGCAAAGATTCAGGGGCAATGAATTAGCAGGCAGCCTGTTGTACCGTGTCAAAGAAAAGTGAATAGCCCCAAATTTTCTTGATAACCTTAGTCCTAATACTTAAAAACACATTTTCTCCTTATTTTCCTGCTGAGTTACCAAGTTGAGCTTCAGAGATGGCAAAAGACAAGAGTTATCACTACTAATTAATGATTAAGACTAATCAGTTCATCTTTTTCATCTCTGTTGTAAGAGGCCAATTCAGTGGAAAAAAATTCCTACTCTTACAGTAAGTATAAAAACATTCTGCACTAGCATCTTAAGATTTTTTTGATAGGCTGCTTGTGTAACATGACTCTTTTTCAAGTTAGTTTGAAGTAAGATGAAGCATTTTCCATGTTAATTCAAAGGCTGAGCACCTTATTGAGCAGTCCCACAAAGGGACATTATGTAAGACTCCCAGAGCAGTACATAGGCTCAGACTCAGTGCTCATCTGGTATTCCAGGTCATCTACCAGACAGATAATTAAAAGTAAGAGTCTGGAAAGCATATATGGCATTTCTTACTAATACTGTTTCATTTTATGACTATTTTCAGCTCAGAGAATTTCCTGAGGCCAATATGACTTAGGAATCCCACTTAGTACAACCAGGAAGACTCTTTTTCCATTTGGCATCTGCATTCATTCTTTCAAAAAGAAAGCAAATCCATTTTTAGATTTAAAAATAAAGGATGAAACAAGGTAACAGAACATGATTATTTGCAATCTCTCATGTCTTGAATACATGATTCAGTCTCCTCTCTGCCTCTTTTCCCTAACAAGCAAGTCACAGGCTACAAGCTTTTCTAGGACACCTCCATGACGGAATGATGTGATCACTGTAGTGCTTAAGAGAAAAAGGAAGGAAGGAAGGAAGGAAGGAAGGAAGGAAGGAAGGAAGGGAGGAAGGGAGGAAGGGAGGAAGGGAGGAAGGGAGGAAGGGAGGAAGGGAGGAAGGGAGGAAGGGAGGAAGGGAGGGAGAGAGAGAGGGAAGGAAATGGAAGTCAAGCATGATGCTGAAGAATGCAGTAGTATTTGGTACGGCAAGTGGAGAATCAGCAAGCCTGTGTTCCAGCAACTTATTCTCGCTATCTTGTGACTGTTTCAAAGTACATCTCCCACCACTGCCTCCTGCAGACACAATTTGTAACAAAGCAGCATCTGCTTATGTGTAGTTTGTGCAGGAGCTTAGTCACAATAAAAAAAAAATATCCTAAGTACTGACCAAATCTAGGTTCCAGTTAAAAGCTCTCAGACCTGACCATCTCTCTTTTTAATTCAGTGTGTCGGTTCAGACTTGTGCTCTGGCAACCACTTCTAATAGCTGTGACATGATCAACATCATCAGCTGAATCACTGTCCCATGCAGTCTGGTCACAGATCAAAGCCCTTCTGAAGGTACAAAGCAAGTGGTGAAGCAATGCTATGCCCATTCCAGTAGTGATCCAGTTTTCCTTCTAAGTCTGAATTTTCTGTAACAAGCAAAAACCTGCTTTTCATAATCGCTTGATCCTCCATGTCATTACAATTTTTCCTGTTCTCCAGTGGATTTCAGTGCAACACTGTTCAGTAGTTAGTTTTCCAGACTTGCTAACACTAGGAAAATACACTGTAGGTTTGTACAACTCAGATACCTGCAGCTCACTGGGATTTATCTCGATCCATATAAGGGACATTACTACTGCAAATGCTCTATACAAGCAATCTAGTCCATTGTTTTCTTTTGTAAGCTATGCCCATTTGGGAGTCACAGAGTAGTGTGTATGGAGGAGAATATGAAGGCAAAGTTCAGGAGAGTTTTTACAATATTTGTCCAGTCCTGGAAGAGAACTTTGAATTCAAATAGTCCAATGATTTCTGGAGTGTCAGCACTGATCATCAGCTGATCAGTGAGAGAGTATCATGACTTCTCCAGTGAAAGAGCAGATCTCTCTTTCTCATCTCCCCAGACTCTTGGGGACTGTAGTGATATATCCTCTAGAGGCTGGAGTGGTGTACAGCATGCCGCCCATCCTAAAAACCTTCGCTTGTACTACTATACAAGAACCTTTCCTTAACATCACTTTGCAGCCTCTGACTTCTTTGGAATATGGTTGGTTTTGCTGCTGTATTTCACTTTATTTTGTTTGTGGTACTAGCTAGCACTATTGGTTTGTAAGCTCTGCATGTCCGGGTGTGTATTCATTTTTCCAGGTCACCTACAAGTAAAGAAAGATGAAAGTGCTCTTAACCACCCCAAAAGCTCTCCTCTTAACAAAGTGATTCCACGTGATTCTTTATTCTTTTCCACCTTTCTGTCTAAACATTAATAAGCTCATTCTTCATCAGGCTGAATAATGGCTTGCACTTTGCAACCTTAAATGTGAGCTCCACCTGAGAAACTGTGCATGGAAATATTGTAAAGATTGAGTACCTTATGTGTGACTGTTCACCCGTATCCTCTCTGACGCAACGCTCACAAGGGCATTCATCAGGTTTGTTAACCAGGCCTGCCCTTTTGCAACAGAAGTCAGCAAGCCCTGCCTGAGAATGAGCTCTATGGCTAATTTAGCAGAACACAACCTTTCAGAGGAGGCTGCAAGGCCAGTGGAGTGTGTAAGTATGGAAATGGAGGAAAAATACCCATGCTGAAACAGTGGAAAATGAGGAGAGATCTGTGTAAAACCTTTGACTGAGCTCCATTACATTGCACATGGGATGGAAATCCACTTTGGCATAAAATGATCACTGCACTACCTAGTAATACATTAGACAACCCAAGGATTTTTGCTCTATGTGACCCTGAAGCCATCATAGGAATGGCTTAGTCATAAAAATTGGTTGTGAAGAGAGTTATATTGATTTCAAGGAAAAAAGAACTATTTCTCTACCACTTTGTACAGAAAGATACATGAAATATTCATACCCATTTGCATTTAAGCAGTATTGTAATATTAGAAAATGAAATTTCTGGTAGCGTACTGAAATAAAAACAATTACTTCATATATGCAGAGAAGGGGCTTATGCTTCTGACATAATTGGCAAATCATGTCCCCAGCTTCAGAGCTGCTGACACTGTCAGTTTTAGTGTCTCAGCAAGAGAAAATTTATACCAAGGAGGTGCGCGAACAGAGAGACTGGGAGCTCTAGCTCCCTCCTGCTTTTCAGGATTTTCAGTAGTGTGTGTTTCTCACAAATAAAATGTTTCCAGCTGTCTGACGCCTGTATTTCCAGCACTGTGGGAGGCTACCCCCCGGCCCAGGTTAGGTGCTAGTGGAGGCTGGGTGACACATGTGACTGTCCCTGCCCTCCACCGATGACCACGGGTGACCCTCTTCCCACCTTCCCCGCCCAGAGTGGTTGTTATGTCAACACCCATCACCACCCCACCCACCACTCCCTCACCCCATCAGGATGTGGTTGCTATGTCAACAGTCTCTTTGTGGCATCCACCCCAAGGAGGAAAAGGCTGGAGGGGTTGTCATGGAAACCGTGCTGTCCTGAAGCAACCAAGCGATAGAGCTGGCCTCTTCCCCACCTTTCTTCCCCCGGAATGTTCTGTCATGAAGCTGAGACAACCCCTGGACGTGTCCTGCTCTGTCCCACATTCCATCCCCATGGCTGTATTAGTCCCAGCTGCCACAGCTGCTCCCACTCACCTGGCAGCAGCTTCACCAGCTGTGCAGGGATGACCTGATGGGAGACCTTCCGCTGTCACAGTGCTGGAGCAGCTCTCATCTGGGCACACAGTCCTCAGACAGAGTAATGTGAAGGACTCAGCTTCCCAGGGAACAGTGGAAATGAGAGGTCATGGATTGAGCGGGTGAGGGAAGTGCTCAGTGTGTGACTGTGGGAAGATGTAGCAGGGGACACACATCTACTAGATACACATTCTCAGACCAGGCTTGTATCATATAGCAATAACAACCAAAAACACCTTTTCATCTAGAAATACTTTCTGCATTACATCACTCTTAAAACTGAAAAAAGCTCCAGAAGGTGTGATTTTTTTCAGATAAGTTTGTTGCAGGAAGAAAGTGTCTGAACCAATTCTGTAGAAAGGCTGTAGTAAGAAAATGTGTTAAAAAATATTCACAAATCCAAATATTTCCATAGAACATTAAAATACACATGAGTGCTTTTAGCACAGGTATTTGAACAAACAAAATCAAAGGTCTTGACTGTAAAACATAATGAAGCCCAGTTAATAAATCCCTGCTTATCCCTAGAATATCTGAGCAAAGTGATTTGCTTTAAGGGATGTCTCCTCTATCAGAAGGAGCATCTAGGGATTTGGAGAAATAGTATATTAGAGGAGTTTGCAGATATAGTCTGAAGAATCAGACTGCTGATATTGCAGTAAAAAAGCACCCCCTAGTTTCAGGGTCACAGGATACTCACACACTCCCAGTATTTGGTGTCTTACATGAACATTTTAGTTAGGAAGTGATACAGTAAATACTAAATAAGAAGTGTTTGCATATAAGAATTTATCAGTGCTTGGAATACAGGATTGTCAAGAGTTCATGTGCATACTCCGAGATTAAAAATACTGACTTTGACACTAACTCTGAAAAATATACAACGAATTCATCTCATACAAGTTCCTGCTGCTGAATCATCAAAGGGGCAGAAATGGACTCTCCTCAGGGAAGGGGCACTCTCTTCTTAACTATTGTTATGCATCTGCTGCTGCTGCTTATCTAAGAGAAACATGTAACTGGAAATGACCTCACATAATCAAGGGGGTAACTTAAAAAAATGCCCAGATCAAGAGATTTTGTGTTGTACCTGCTAACAAAAACATCTTTCTATCTTACTAAATCTTTGAAAGAAGAACTCTTGTTGTTCTCTAACTGGTATTACAGCTCAATTAATTGTCTTAAACATGCTCACAGAAAACTAAATATCATCCTCTAATCTCATTCTAAACGCCATTATTTCATTTGCAATTGGGTGGATTTCAATCATATTTCTCATTAGGTTCGAGCAGTTTCAAATCCATCTCAAAGCTAACCTTTGTGTTTTGCTCTCCTCTGTGCTCACCATGTGGCATACAAAATTGGCTCACATTATGATAACAGATATGCAAACCATCATTTTTTTTCATGAGACTTAGAACTTTATCTCTGGGGAAATGGGAATTTGTGTACAAACCTCAAATCGTTATATTCTCTGTATTGTTGAATGTATGTCTTTGATCCAGTAGGTGCTTAATGTAAGAATATACAGTTATTTCTGGAAATCACTCATCTATACTTGCCTAGGAAGAAGCTTCTCAGTTCCACATATATTTTCCTCATCCACTTTGAAAACCTTCCTTTTCCTTTCGACTTTGCAATGCCTGTAGCAGAGAGTTCTTCATTGTAATTATGTGCTGTATGAAAAACTGTTTGGTTTGTTTTCATCTGATAATTTAATTTTTCCCCTTTCTTCTGATGTAAAATATTGTCAATAAAAAAATCCTTACCACCTTTTAAACCAGTCATTATTTAACAGGTTTTAATTAAGGACTTCTGTGGTAGACTTGGATACATATAATTTTCTGAAGTTATAAGATGGATATGCCTCCTTTCAAGAAAATACTTTCTTCTGGCAAAACACCTTGTGGAAATAGCACTGGTCCTAGCATTAACTCTGCTAGGAATACAAGAAGCTTTGCAATCAAAGCGCATTGATTTCAGTCCATGGGCCTTTCCTGAAGAACTTCCAACCTAAAACTGGGGATAGAAAAAGCAATATGGCAGGGACACTAATTAAGGTGCATATGTCTCCAAATGGGTCTGTTTATTTAGCTGATTCAAATTTCTTAGCTTGGTGTTACTGATGTGGTAGAGGACAGCTTTTAGAAGGAAATGAGGCTAGTGGGGTGAAAGGGTGTGCTCTGTGTAGTGAAATAGCACAGAACAGTGGAACTGAAGTTGGAGAAGAACCCAAACGTGCCTCAGTTAATACTTACTAATTCAAATCTACTTAGAAAAAGTGAGTTTGTTACAAATTTTATCAGAGTAAGTAATTAAGGACAAACTCTTCCATGAGTTGCTTGAAAGAAAGCAAACTGCTTGAGTGCTATGCGATGTCATGTAAAGAACAAAAATGAACAGGAAATTCTTCTCTGAAACTTCGACTTCTACAGGAACATTCATATTGACAAAAAGACTATTGATTTAGGTACAACATAGAAGATAAATTCATATCCAGAAGCAAGAGAATGTTAATCTATTGCCATTTATTAATGTAATATGAAATGACCTCATTTCAAAGTAATTTCAAAATGCAAAAAGAGTCATTATTAATATCAAATTCCCCATGATTTAAAACCACATAAAAGTTTTGAAATAATGCCCTGAAGCCATCACAGGATAATTTAATTGAAAAGCATAATTCTGGATTCTAAGAACTTCAGAAAGAGTCTTGTTGCACACTTGTTGCTATCTGTGCGAATATTAATGATTGAAAGGCTTGAATAGCATATACAGATAAATTATATATATGAGATAAATATTTTAGAACTTTTATCTTGGTTTTTCTGAAGGCCCGTGTTTCTCTGGCTAAGGCATTAGTGTGACATATACAGTTTCAAATACAGATATTCTGCTCCTTCTACAAAATAGATAGAAAACAGACATTAATAAAAGAGACCTCTGACTAAGATTTCATTCCCCTGAAATTTTCATGTGGGAAAACCGTCATTGCTGCCACCCTGCACCTAGTTTGATCTACTTTGCAGATTAAGCAGAATGGAATTTGCAAGTATACATATTTACGTGTAGGGGACAGTAGATAACATCGTAAACTCATTAGAATTAATATAATAGGAGTGGAAACATGACACATCCCCTGTACAGGAGACCTGCATAGATCTCCAGAAAAGCCACAGTTAAATCCTCTGTTACATTTCTTTCCTAATCCATACGTGGAAAGCACAACATACATATTTCTACTCAGCAAACATTAGGTCAATTTTGAAAAACAAAGTTCACAGTCAATATGGAGTGTGGAGCTGTTTTATACTAGAAACACCAATGAGCACCTCTTGTGCAAAAACAGCAAGTGGATAACAATGGGAATGAGACAGAATATTGAGAAATCCTAAATGAGAGCAGTTTGAACAAAGGGAAGGATAAGGTGTGGAGTTAAAAGGGACAGAGAGAGGGTTTGCAGCCAGCAGAACTGCATCACCTACCTGAAATACTTTTGCCAAATTGTCAAAAAGGGCTTGACCAGCGCTGACTTTATGCTTGACTCCCCTGACTGTGCCATTTTTGCTGAGGATGTTGACTCGCTTTGTACCAAATCCCTTCTCTTTAGTGGCTCTGACTAAAATGAGCAAGTCATCCTGCTCATTCTCATTTTCATCACACTCCGACCCTACGTGTCCATTCTGCTGCCCGTCCACTTCGCTCAGCCGGCTGGTTTGGTCAGTCTCCGAGCTGCTGGTGTACTCGGAGTCCAGAGAGTCGGCAGCCTCCCCATCGGCGTACACCTCCTTCAGCACCCGCCCGCTGTGCGAGGACGCGACGCGGAACCGAACCTTCCTCGACAGCCTCTCGCTGTCCGCCTTCACCTCGCTTTTAAACATTGCCTCTTCCACTGATATAAGCAGTTTGCATTGTTCCAGCGTGGTGCCCATTGCATTTGCCAGTTTGTCACACTTAACAACAATATCAGAGCTGTTTTCTGTTGACAGGGGTTCTCATATTAAACTAAAGAGGGTTCCCAAGAAGCCGCTGCCGTTCTGCAGTTAATAATGGATGCATTTGTGCTATGGTTACCTTTAAACTAAAACCTGTAAAGTGATCTCATTAATTAAATATTAAAAAGACATTGTGTACTTTTTAGCACTATGGAAGACAGCAAGACAGGGAGAAATTATA
>VZTF01008721.1:508529-568777 GCA_013397755.1 Cnemophilus loriae
GAGGAGAGGAGAGGAGAGGAGAGGAGAGGAGAGGAGTTCAAGAAGCATTTGGACAGTGCTCTCAGGCACAAGGTGTGACTCTTGGGGTGTCCTGTGCAGGGCCAGGAGTTGGAATTTGATGATCCTTATAGGGCCCTTCCAGCTCGTAATATTCTCTGATCATGTGATTCTGTAACAAACTAATTAACAGCAATTACACAAGTTTATATGAAAGTGATTTGATTTGCTAAAAACAGCAAAGAGGGAGAGTTTTTTGCAAGATCTACGAAGTCAAAACTGTTTATATTCATTGCACCTGGGAGGAAAATCAAAAACTTCAGCACCTGAATCAATGATGAGGACATTTCTTTCATCAAAACACTCAACTTCCCTACCAGTCAGACCTCATTCACCGAAGTCTGCTTTTTTTATAAACCTTATAGAGATTCAGCAGGGAGCTCTGACTTGATGGTTTTCGATGCTGACCTTTTCACAGACCGACAGAGCAGTGGAGAAGCAATCAGTCAGAATTTGTTGCACAGAATGACACAATGTTATTAAATAAAACTGAGCCACAGCTAGTACCACAGCAATCACAGTGTATGTTCTGTTTTGTCAGGGGCTGGGCGAGGGAATCTGAACAAGGAGTAGGAGAAAGCTAATTAATTGAGGCAACAAGGGTCGACAAAGAGAAGTAGGGTGATGTGGATTCACCCATGAAGAATCACATTGCTCTATCCTAGCAAACCACCAGTAATGGTTGCCACAGTGTTCAGCACCCAGCTCTAGATGTAAAAGTAACCAACCCACACTTGAGGTTTCTGGCTATGTCTACTCAATATCGTGTAGTAGCACCTTAAACCCCCAAGCTGGTTCTGAGTTTGCATGAAGATTCCTACTTACAGTGCTATTTCTGTGTTTTCTTCATTTAAAGAAAAATGCAGCATCAAGAACTCAATCCTCTTCTCACTTTCCTGACAAACATTTCCTAGACACTCTCCACAGCTTCATTTTCTCTCTAGACTCATGAATACTGAATTGCTTCCTGAAGCCTGTGATCCCCTGACAGGTGTAGGCATGAAATGAGTCCCTAGATGCTCAGCCAACCCAGAATGGTAATGCTTGCAGTCACGAGCAGCGACAGAGCTTCAAGCATCGGAGACTTTTTGGTCAAGATTTCGGAAACGCAGGCTCAGATCTTTCAACAATTATGTGGGGCTTATCGTGACTTTATTTTGAGCAAGAGGCAAGAAACTATTGCTCTTCAGCCAAAATAAAATCATGATTTTCAAGGCTGAAATCTAAAATTACTTGTTTCCACACCCACAAATGGAAACACAATGATTAGTGGCATTTCATAGCACTAGTGTTTGCCACGCTTCTTTCTAAATAAGATGATTCACTGTATTATTAACTACTATAATTAATACAGAAAAAATAGGCAAAAATAATAAGTTACAAGAGTTAAAATACATTGTTACTTATCTTTCAAAGACGAGAAACATCTAGTATCAAAGTCTGTACTAATATTGAATATACTTATAAGAAACTTCATGAAATTCATTTGAGGAGGAGGATGCTGAATCACACTGATTGTGTCATAGACGCTTGCCCACAGGAGTTTTGACAAGAAATATAGTTCTTTTTTACTAAAATGTGACTCAGAACAAAGAACGTTCTGTAGAAAAAAGAATCTTTCAAAGTATCTTTTATGGAATTATCCAAACAGGGCTGCAAGATAGCTGGAGAAATTACTTAGTCTGCTACCTATGCCAAAGTTAACCGTATTGTAGTGTTTCCATGATTACCTGAGTGGCTTGGAAACCTGCAGTAATTAACTTTGCTCATATTCATTTTTATTTAAATAATACAACCCAACTGTTTTTCAATTAATTGCCACACATTAAAAAATCTGAGCTTCTAGTATGGAAATACTTTGCACAAAAAATTTATAATTTTTTTATCTTCTCCAATTGACACTATATAGCCTCTAACAGAAACCATTTTAGTGCTGTTGCAGGCAATGAGGAAGCTTGTACTGTCTGGAGGGCAAAGAATTTGATGCTACCTGAGTGACTTAAAAAGTTAATGTATCATAGAATAAATGCAGAAGTAATCAGTACCACATTTTAAAAACACTCCCAATACTGTTCATGTCTTGTTCTCTGTTAGTAGGAAATTAGCTCATTGTTTAGTTTCATGGCAATTCCATTATTCACTGAGAAATATTTTTATGTCTGGTTACAACAAATAAGAAACTGTATGCATAATTTTCTCTGCAAAAAAAAAAAAAAAAAATTAAGCAAAGTGGAGTGTGCCCCCTGACAGAAGATTTCATCCTGATGTTCCAGATGTGGACCTTCTGCGAGCAAATATGTGACTTTGGGGCTAAGTGCACATATCCAGTAGCAAACAGACTACAGACTCTAAACAGATTGTGTTCATGACGTAAGACATTTGAGAGTTCAAAAACCTGAGATGCACATATTTGTACCGTCTGCTCTGGGTACATGTTCTCAATAACAGCAGAAAGGATGAAACTTGACTAAGCATCTCTGTCCCTCCTGTAGACTGAAACTGTATTAAATGCTTAAACTAACTCCATTTGTGAAGTTTGATGCTGCACCCTGCCAACTGTTATATTTCTGTTTGTCATTTTTAGCTTCCCTACACAGACTTCTTTTCATTCAAAGGCTTATTTAATGAGCAGTATTTATTAGAAACTAATGTGGTGGGGTTTTGCAGTAGTGGGATATTTCTTGACCATAATTATTACTCTTCCTGAATCATTTGGCTATTGTTAGATTTTGTTTCTGCTTAGCTTGGTTGTAATGTTCTGATTAATTCAAGGCCAGGGGGTCCAGCAACCATAAAGTCAAAGCACACAGGAAATAAAATGTCTCTACAGAGATCTCCCCTGAACAGAGAAGCACTCTGTAAAAAAATGACCAAACACTTGTAAATAAGCTATTTCATCCATTGCCTCTTGTGTGACTTTGTTTCATTTCACAAGGAACTGGACCAACCCATTACCCCCATGTTGTGATAAACAATATCGCTGCTGATAAAATCCACCGATTTTATCATGTTCAATATAGCACTAAGTTGAAAGGAACAAAGAGGATGATGCTTTTGCTAGTTGTTGGCTTCTGATGCTTCTGCTTGACATAGAACTAAGATACCAGCACTGGATGAAAAGCAGGGGACACATGCTGTACATGGCAAACTGAAAGACAAACATCTACTCTGAGACTGACATCTGACAATTCACGCTCCACGCACGAAAGTATCTGCAGAGGCAAGTCATTACATCTTTCATCCATGAAAAAGTAGAGGAAGTCAAGATAATAAACTTAGTCTCAATATTTATCTTTTAAATCGGTGATATTAGATCAAGTGAGGCAAAGCCTTTAATACTTTTATAATTAAAAAACTAAGCTAAAGTAGCGATCACGTTATGCCAAGTGAGACCATTACAGCTGTATCAGGAAGGAAAAAAAAAAGGGCAGAAGAAAATAGAAGGAAACTCTAATCTCATTTATAATTCTGATGTCATTTCTTTAATATATAGGTAAATCTTGCTCCCAGAGTTCATCATACATATACTTACTTCAATTTCTACAGCTTACACAAGTAGAGAATCTGTCCTAGGTGTTCCATTTCACTAAGTTTGGAGCATTACCATCTTCACCTCAGAAAAGAACCACAAATCAATGGAATTAAACTGCAGCAAAACGTTTGAAAGAGTATCCAGACACGTATTAAGCAGCAAAGATTGTTTTCATTTTGCTGAAGAAGTGTAGAGTGTGCTGTTTGAAATTACTATAAAATATGTACCTCGTGACATTCGCATGGATCAGAGAATAAAAGGTATAAAAAATAATAGAATTTGTAGTATTCAAATAGCAGCAAAATGGAACTTGAATCACAAAACGAGACTTCGGGAGAAAAAATGTCAAAAAAAGAAATAAAATAGGCTGAAATCAACAACTGCCTTCTTCATTTCTGAACACATAATCATTTTAATAGATCAGTTTACCCTGTAACAAAGCATTATATGCTCTGTTTTGATGCACAGTGTGTGCAGGGCCATTTTGTGTGATGTATTTGCAGGTTACTAAGTATATATAGCAAATCTGTAGGCTGACTTGATACCATCCACACTGGTGTCATTCATCATTAGACAGATGGCATGAATTCACAGTGACATGTCTTGTGATACTAATTATTTTTTTCACTCTACAAAATACTGTTTGCCACTGTCTCCAACTCTATTACACTGGTAGTAATCAGAAGCATATTCTGTAATCTCTAATTCTCCATGCAAAATTAGCAGAGTAATCATCAGATACAGATATTCAAAAGACCTGGATTTCCCTCCTGTTATTGGGGAGCAGGTGTTTTGGTTTGTAAAAGCACGTGTGGCAACCTGAGTTTGTTTATTTTGCTACAAGTAAGTAAAGTTTGTGAACAATGCTCTACACTTTAAAGATTAGAAAAGCAGATGATTTGAACAGTGAATGCTAACCAAATTGTTTCTATCTGAGACAGATTTAGTGCATTTCCCACTTGTTCAGAGAGGGAATATTCCCATTTGCTAAGTCAGCAAAACATCTGCAGGTCCAGAATAACATTTTAACTGTAGTAAAGTTCATGAGGACACACTGAGCACATTCAGGTCCCTATCAGGAAACTCTTGCATGTGGCAGTTGTTTGTCAGGTGTAGCAGCTGCTAAATGGAAATAATACGGACAAGAACAAACCAAGCATACTGTTGCTATTGTAATGCCAAATTATTCATATGACAAGTGCTCTACATTGTCATTTAATTTTATTTGTAGATTTCATTTAACTTCTGTTAAACAATTGTTAGACAGAATGTCAAGGGTTTTGTGTCTATATTTCTGTTTACATAAGTGAACTGGGTTCATTTTTTGTTCAGTTTATTTAATGGAGGAATTAAATGAATGAGGAAATCAAGACCTGTGTCTAGGCCATGCACACAAGTGCACAAGGACTTAACGAGGCATATGGAAACTTTCTGCTATCCTTTCTGCCGGGGTGAGCAGAAGGCCTCAATTTCCAAAATCTTTAGGGAGACACGCTCTACATTGCATTTGGAAGTGCAATCAGTTACTATCCTGAACTTGAAATTCACAGCCATTTCAACAGTTCATTCATTTCTATTCTTCCCAAGGTAGGAGTCAAGCTGCTGAGCTAAACACAGAAGCAGCAGCAGTACATAAAAAGCTTCTGATTACTGGTTCTTCAAGATTTAATTTGTTTATTTACTCTGGACAAAGTAAAAGGTCAGCTTTTAAATGTGCTACATATCTGAGTCATGCAAGGCAAAGACCAGTTTTCCTTCAGGAGAGCCTGGGAAACACTTCAGCCTACTGAATATAGTAGTAAGAATAGTGGCTGGAAAATTTTGATCCATGTCAGATAGCTGATAACAAGCACTATTTTTTATTACTGCTCTTACCTAGCTGGTATAAAAATTCATTGTTTGTAGCTCTTTTTTTTCCTGGTCATGTTAGTGGTAATCATAGGATATGTGTAAATGTTAGCTGTCTCTCCAAAAGCTCTAGCCTGTAGCTAGATGCCAAAGTTTTTGGTGGACACAAATTTTACAGTCTAGATTAGGACTGAATTCCCATGCTGAGCTTCATTAAGAGCTCTGTTATATCTTCTCCTATGTTCTGGTTGAACAGGAAAAAATAATGACAGAAAAATATTTCCATTAGAGCAGCAATTTGTAGAGGAAAGAACAACTTTGTCGTGAAAAAAATTGTTGTATAGATAAGAAGCATCAGGAAAAAAACCTTCAGTTCAGCAGAGAACAAAAAAACCATGTAGTAAGACGTAATAGCTCAGCCAGTCTGTTCCTTCATGTGATGCATGTGCCAGATATTAAAACAGACATTTAGTTCCACCCACCCAAGTAACACCACCAGCTTCTGGGGCCACATACGCAGTCAATGCATGTCCTGCTTGGGGGTAGGATTAAGTACAGAGTGTGCACCTCTCCACCAATCCACGTCCCTACTGACAGGCAAGTCCCAGGGAAGGAGATCTGGGTGCCAGAATCTAGCACAGAAAAGACTTGAGGGTCAGCTAAAGGGTTGCTAGGCTGTGGAGCAACCAGTACAAAAAAAAGACAAAAATGTTGTTTTCTGTCTTATGATTCCAATGGCTCTGCCTGAACTCTTCTGAACTTGGATTTACTGTCATTTATACTGGAAACTATAGGTAGCCCTGCGTTGTGAGAGAAAACAATTGAGATTAGAAGATAACAGCAGACCAAATATTTGTACATAGTCCTTGTAAGTTCTGCTTAAATTTCCTTAATGGGAAAATGTCTTCTCATATTTTTTTGTTAGTTTATGACACCTTTGTTTGAAATCTGACCTAAAATCTGGTACACTTCTCCATCACATGTCCCAATCCAAATATCAAAGCTTTGGAAGAAGAACCTGCTACAGGAAGCACTGATTCACCAGGAAGAATATCCCCTCCTGTGTCCATACTGCATTTATCATTGCTTCAATGACTAAGGAACAACCAGGAACTTTAAAAAGAGACATCTCTTTGCTTGTAAAGAAAAATGACTAATGACAGTTTTCACAGCTCGTTTTCAAGTATTGCAAACAGTCCCTCTTCATTGCAAACAAAGATGAAAAAATCAGCACAAAAGCTTCAGAGAGTCATTTCCATTCTCAGAGCTCCACATGAAACAGTATCAGCAGCAGCAGAGACACCTGAACTCTGTCCTGAAATTCCTCATACACCTATTTCTCTTAGCTCCCACTAGAGATATAGGCCATTCTTCTGTGTTTGGCCTGTTGAAAAATATAAATAAGACAAGTATATGGAATAAAAGGACCTGGCATTCAGTTACATTGGAAAGAACTAACACTAGCGAAATTCAGCTTAGTGCTTCTCTTTCCTATGTGATTAATAACCATTTATCAAGTACCACAAGTACACTTTCCAGGTTATCCGTGTTTGTGGATAGCTTGTCTGGGTAGTATCATCCAAATAAAATTTCAAATTCTATCAAACTTCTGTCATCTTTTGACTTGTAAATACATGCACATGTCAGACACAACATCCTTATAGCTCCTTTTATAGGGTAGGTATGTTAGGCCTACAAGGTGCTTTCGATATTTTGGACAAACTCCAAGCAGATCATTAAATGCTGCATTGTTAAATTTTGAAGGTGGTGGTGTTCCCCACACACATTGTTCTGTTCTGCTAAACAGCTTCTGAGTCCTATTGCTGAGCTCTAACCTTCATTATTGAGTAGCCTTATTTAAACATATCTCCCAAATGTTCCTTGGAGGCAAGAAAAGTTTAATTATATAGTTTTAATTGAATTACTCAGAGATTCTTACAGAGAAATGAAACGGAGCTATAAGTACTGTGAGTGGGCTTATGTTTTCTTAAATTTTATTCTTAGGTTATAGAATGTTATAAAAAAGGGTTATAAAATGTTTTTTAGATTGGTTTATATCCAACCAGATTTTTTGGATGGGCAAAAGTTATTTTGGGGCTCTCACTCTGAGGCAATCAATGCAAACATGTAAGGAGCTCTTTTTTGGGTCAGATTTATTCTTCTGTGGTAGTTACCGCTTGCAGACTTGCGAGAGAGACTGGACTGTTAATGTTTAATGACTCAAACAATTGACCACTTAACAGCTCAGATGCAGAGGGCAGGCACACCTTGGCTGGAGGCTACAGCTGAGTTTTGAAGGAGGTAAGGGAAAAGGCTGACAATAGGCAAACCCTGTGAGGTGGGATAGTGCTCCTCACCGTGCCAATGTCCTCCCTTACATAATGGCTGAAAACTCCCATAGATAGGTAGATAGATACATACATAAATACATGCCTAGACATACATACATACATACATACACACATACATGCATACGTACATGAGGTGTGAAAACTCTTCAGGGAGGTACCAGGACAATCATGCGTAGCCTGAAGGCATTCATCCCTGCTGATGGGCCATAATGGGCCATGACTGACGCAGCTTCACTGATGTGAGGGGCAGCTGTAATGTCTTAGAAAGTGCTATAAACCATCAAAGACTCCTGAAGTGTCCCGTGATCCAAAGGAACATCCAGTGTGAAACTCTCCACCTCCGGAGAGGTATCTGGGCATTCCCACCCAAACCTGAGTGAATATAAACCCAGCAGATTCTGTGTTTCTTTGGCTTCTCCCACCCCATCAAGACAGACACCAGCATTTTGACAGTACTGGGATGCTCACCACTAAGACCAGAAGAAGGGGACAAACAGGACACTGTCAGGATCCACAGTCTCTCTTTTCCTATTTCTTTCTCATTCTCCCTCTCTACCTCACATTTACGGTTAAATTAAAACCTATACTATTGACTTTGGTGTGTGGTATCATTTGCACCTTAATTTGGGCAGAGACATCTCTCTAATAATTTTAACAACTGGATCTTAACAAGATGGAAAATTCTGCTGCTGAGCATGCAAATGTCTACCATAACCCTTGATCTGACTTGAAGCACGTATCTTGCACGCCTCCCTCAAACATTCCACTATATATTACTTTTGACATTTATTTTTGAGCCAAAAACATGACTGCTAGTCATTTACAGCTTTCACGGGAGAAAAAATATATTCAGTGCTTTCTTCTTATCATTTTTTTTTCTCCTCGGAAAACCACATCATTATTGTGATAGTAGACAGCAGATACTCTAGCAATAATAATATATAATAATGCAGTTTAGGTCTCATTTCGTACCCAGGAATAAAAGTGATGAAAATAAGGTAAAGGACTTTCATTTAGTTCTATTGTTACTAGCTGATGTCATATCTAGCATTCTTGCTGCAGGTTTCTTTCATTCAAAACCTGATAAATCTCTATATGTTTGTTCTCCATGTCTTCAGTTTTTTCAGCTGAGACAAGGCTCCAAAACTTTGTGAAGTTGTTTTTTTTCCAAACGCTGTTGTTGAACATAACATCAGATTGACTCCTGTATAAAGAAGCTGATTTGCATACACCGCAATTCCCCATACAGCCATCAGCTGATAAGAAATGTCGTCCAATCCCTGGATTGCTGTACTGTTTTTAATTTAAGGTGGATATCAGTTTTCATGACAGAAATATTTATGTATATACAAATATATTCAATCCTAGATGGCGTTTCATACAGCCTTCAGGATATCAGAAACATATCGGCTTTCTCTGGTGTGCCTCTGAGGAGAGTTTAATAGCCATGACTTCCCAAAAGTAAATCTTTATGACACCTGGAGGCAGAAGAGCCTTTCATGGACACAGAAGAGGTGAGACAGGTTTGACTTTTCCGCCTGACAGTAGACCATAACCGAGTCTAGAGGCAAACAGAGAAAAACCAGACAGAGGGCAGGGCGTTAGGGTATTGGTCTGTTTAATGGCTGAGGTTATTGCAAGAGGGATGAATCGTTAAGTCACTTAGGCTCTGTTATCTCAGCAAACAAACAGGGAATCACCTCACTCAGTCTGATTCAGAGAAACCCTTACTGTGAGCAGGGAAATAATGTCAGCAAATTCTTGTCTGGACTGACTGATGAAACCACGCTGGAGCGGGGTGAAATCACTGCCTCTTACCAACAGAAATTCAGAGCGCAGTCAGTGCAAATGAGCAGCCCGGGCAGTGATTCACCCACTGGCACAGGGATGTCGGGTTCTGTCAGAGCCAGTCTCTGGGTGACGCTGGCACACAGCAGCTCCAGGCAGGTGCAGGGGGGCCGGAGAGGCACCGCCAACAGAGGAGGGAGGCCTTCCTTTTCTGTTTGCCAACAGAGAAACAGGTACTTTTTGATCTGTAGAGGAAGGAAAAGCTTGGCAGGACAAACTACGTTTTCTTCTTCTGGCACTGATTGTTTCAAAACCATTGGGAACAAATGACGCAATGAGAGCCAGCTTTTTCCCCACACTTCAGTGCACTGTTGCTATCATAAATCTAGTTATTTATGATTCCAATTTGCAGTCACTTTCCTGGGCCACTCATTTGCTATTTAAAAAAAGAGATGCCAAACATTGTCCGAAAGGATATGCACATACCATAGCACCAGGGAAAAAATTAAAATATGAAGCCTTCCCCCTTAGCTACCCTTAATCTCTTTAGAGACTGCTCTTTAGAACTGTGAAACACTGACTGACCGACTAAGTACCCAGCACTCTGATATTTGAACACTGTTTAATAGGTTGCTTTGTACAATATAATGAATCATATATCCTCAGTCACATATTCTTTTGTTGTTGTTGTTGTTGTTATTATTGTTACTACTATTATTTTTTTTTCAGTCATACAACGTTCCTCAGGAAGCCAAAGGTACAGAGTATAGCTGCCATACACTACTCTTATTTTGTTTTCATTTCAGCTTGGATTTTGAGCACTTTAGCTGAGTTAATTCAATTTACAGGCTCATTAACCAGACTGCAAATGAAAGGGGAAGACAGTGTATCTCCACAGGAATTCTCAATGTCTGAATGGTCTCTGGGTGTTAAAGTCTCAGGAGCTTCTGGTGCAGCATCAGTCTGATTTCTTATACTTGCAACCCAAAACAGTATCCAAGAGGTTAAAAAAGTGGCAAAAAAACTGAAGGAAAATTGTAGTTCTACTTCCTCCACTAAATACTAAGTTGCATGTGAATTTCTCTATAGGCTTCCTGGTCAAATTTTTACAAATAGTGACTGACTTGCCAAAATGCTTGTATGCTAAATCTCTTTTTTTTCTGATTTATCTTAAACTGTTTCAAATCGAAAGAAATAGTTTTTCTCTCTCAGAATCTTTCTCTTTCTAGCTCTACCTTGATTTGTCACTGCTGAGAGACAGTGACAGCATTCAACACTGTTTCCAGAAGACTTGTCTGAGGGCTGTATCCTTAGCCTGCCTGTACAAGCTTTTTCAATGTAGCCAGCCCTACAGCATTATTACTGATCTCACTGCTATTCCACCTTTTGGTTATGAGATTCTTTCTGTGAGTGTGAGAGTCCTTCATTTATAAATGGTTTTCTGGTTAGAATACCTTTTGGAGGGGCTTTTTGTTTTGCATTGAACTGTTCTGGTTTTATCAGTTTTACTGTAACTGTTAACTTGCTATTTCCTATTTCTTTGCTCCATGGAGCTGAATTATATCAGTTCCCAAAGGATGCAGCCTTCAGCTGAACACATATATAAAAATGACTATTTCTTTTGTGATATGTATTCATCAGAGGCGAATTCAAATGCACACTCTCATTTTATTGGGTTTTTACACTTGAAGTATTCTCGAAGGCACAATTTCAAACCAAATCTTTGGTGAAGTTTTGTGGCAGTCCTAATTCTAAGTAAGCTCAGCAGTAACTCAAATTGCCTCCTCATCCCCCATCAATGATGTTGAGTTCAAGATATTGACTGAGCTGCAGCGTATTTAATTTTAAAGCTTACCCATAGTCTCCATTTAACCACTCATGCCTCAAACAAACCCCGTTCACAAGCAGTGGCCTTTATGCCTGGCAGTTAAATGCCTGGTGGCAAAATGTCACCTCTTTGAATGCAAAAGCTATTTCATTGTCCAGAACTGTCCCTGGAACACTGAGCAGCATAATGATTCCTGATAAAATAGGCACCTGAGATGTCTGATACTGCAGTGAATTTTCATAGACATGCTCTGTCACTAGAATGCCACTTATTGTGGTTTCCAAAGGCACGCATTTATTGGATCCAAAAATCTCTTTTTGCTGGGACTTCAGTTCTAGGCCAAATAATTTGCGAGACTTACCCTCACAAATCTTTCTGTATCTTACATTTTGAGGGAGAGTTTCATTTTTCTGCAGCAGGCTTTGTTTATTTTCAGCAAAAACAACCCAGATGAAAGCTAAATCAGCTGGGCAGGTGAAGACTCCTTTCTAAAAAGTGAAGCAATTTGGTGGTTTATCTCTAGCACAGAGATCAGATTATTTAAGGATGACCCAGTGAGCGACACAAATGAATCTTAGTTATAAATGGCATTTCCCAAATGTTCAAAAATACTGAGTCAGGTCCCCTAAAATCTTAAGACTGGGTAAATATTGTACAGTTTTAAAATGTGCATAATTCTTTTCTTTTTGATCTTGAACTCATTTCTTATTCTTAAACCTTTCCTTGCAACAACACAGAGAACAATCACATTTTTTCAGAGAAGCTAAGATCTCCATGCACTCTTTTTATTTCAGTAGTTATGCAATTGCCCACGACCATGTCCAGTCAAGTTTTGAGTAATGAAATTTTTCTATCTTGTACTGAAGATCACCAGTCATTGTGATACAACAAATCTGCAAGGACTGCCAAAACTAGTCTCTTAGGGTGAGTTGCAACAGGGGGCATCCAGCACCTCGCATCTATCTTGAACATCGTCTGTATAGTCTACTGTGGAAGGATGGGCTAGCAAAAGATATAGCCATTAACTCACACAGCAAAAGTTATTATCTTCAGGGAGATCTCAACACCTGGCATCTGATAATCCATCAGCCACCTGCTTACATGGATTTCTAGTGTCAGCTCTTGCCAGGTCCATATTACTGCAGTGGATAAGCACCCAATCTTGTTTTTGAATATCTTCACAATATGATGCAAAAGCATTCATCAGCTATCCACATTGCTTAATCAGGGAGCAGCTGGACAGCAAGTTGCCACCACTTGTTGTGGAAAGACTCCAAATGTGGAGGGACCTCAGAGGTGAAATTCTTTATAGATGCTGGATACAGAACCATCCATAGTTCACGTGTCCTTTATTGTCCTACCTGACCTTTTAGTGATAGCACTTTGATATTTAATTACAGCCCAGCTCAACACTGACCTTTCTCAGAGGGATGCTCACGTTGCCCACTACAGGGATAGAGGAGACTTGTGAAGGTTGTGTGAACACAGTATGGATGCCAGCAGCTAGTGGAAGAAACACTCAGATCTTTGAAGTAATCATAGGCTCTATGCCCTTTCTCAGGCCCTCAGTGATACTCAAGCACTTCAGCCTCCTGGACAGACCTAAGTCTCATAATAGGAGACAGAGTTTCTGAGCAGCTCGAAGACTACACAGCAACTGTGGTACTGTACAGCATTTACCTGAACCAGCCCACCATTAGTGCTCAGATGGCTGAACTAGTCCTTCTTGATGAAAAAGTTGAACTCTAGACCACCCGTCAAATTTTATTTTTGTTTTTTCAGTCCCTCTTTCCTTTAAAAATATCACAGGCACACAGTAAGGCACAGGGTTAAAGCCTCCCTGAGTCAAGAGAGGGTCAGGTGGTGAAGTGGGGGCTTTTTCTGCTGTCTCCCTTCAGCAGCTTGACAGTGGAGGGCAGCACAGAGTACAGCAGGGAACCAAGTTACAGTTTGCATGAGCGAATGGGATCAAGTTCCTGTCAGAAACACTAAGGGCAGGGTTCTTCGGTTTTGGATCTCAGCTACAGCTTTAACAACATATTTGTCTAAAGATTATGTTAAAATACTGCTTTTTAAAAAATACTATTTGTCATATCTGGAGCAAAAATAAAGAAATTTTCACAGAATGCCTTTCCATGCTTTTATGAGCTCTGGATTACCATTATTTGTTCATTTAATATGGATTAATTCCTTTCCTGATAGACAAGGATGTCAATTTTTATACATATTATGCCCACAATTATATATATAATATACATATCTATATATATACAAGGAATACTTTAAGCAAACAGATTAGAAATTTATTCACTTTTGGCTACATATGTTTCTGTTTCTTAGGACTTATTACTGATCATTTGATACAATTCATAGGCCTGAAAAAATGTTCACTCTAGGATAAAATTTGGCATATAGTACATAGTGCAATGATATAAGAATATCATGATTGTATTACTGAAAATACATATGTGCTGTAAAATGCTGTTTTATGCTGATAAATAACTGATTTGAATAAACATGAAGTTTAAATCCCAGCTTTGGTTTTATGTGACTACAGCTGGAGTGGATGTACACACGTGCATACTCACTGGAATGAGTTATTTTTCTTTTTGAAAGAAAACTAAGATTGTTTCCTCTCTCTTGATGCATAGTTGCAGCCCTTACTTCATAAGACTACACTGAGATGACAGATTTCAAGAGCTAGTAGGTTTCCTTGGTGCACAGTAATTGAATTTGGTGCCATCAGCTGGAGTCAAGAGCCTCACTTTACTCTACAGTAGATTAATAATGCCGGTGATCTTTCATTTTTAACAAACTCATATTGATGCATTTCACATGTATATCACAACTTCCTTGCCATGTGTTGTTCAGTACGACAAACTATTTGCACGTGTTTTTCAGGGTCGTATTTGAAGTCCTTGCACTTCCTTTTCTCTTGCCAAACCTCTCTCAGGTCGAAACATTTTTCTCTAACTTTCAGGGCACTATTAACAAGAAAATAAAGCAGAGTGAGAAGGATATTAATTGGTATAGTCATTTCCATTAGTTTCATATGTAATGATTTCATTAGGAGCAAATATTTTATAATGGCAAATTCCCTGAAATCAGATTCAAAATTCCTGGCAAATAGAGTAGTCAGAGCAGAAACATCTGCATATTGAGCAAAGTTTTCACAGTCCTTTTTGCTTAACTGCTCTGATCCCCTGCTCATCTGCTTCCCTACCACTCAAGCCTTGCTGCTTTTCCTGCTTCTTTTGGATCTCTTTTGTTGATCCTTCCTTGGAGGAGCAAATCTCTACCCTACTTTTTACAGTAGAATTAAATTATTATTTAGAATGTCTAGCTTGTAAGCTTTCAGTAATATAAGTATTTATTTTCAGTAAATCCTGAAATATCAGTTATATGTAAGAAATGCATAGTTCCTCTGACTGGAAGAAGATAGATTACAGCCAAGTCATTTCCCACCAAATTATCGAACTATGCAATTTGCTGTTTCATGATCAATAGATGGTGTAACGCAAGAAGTGATTTCATACCTCTCTGGCTCCCACACTAAAATAATTTTATTACACCGGAATTATATGTATTATCCTCAAACTAACTGTAGAGCTTCATGTGTTATCTTGGGAAACATAGATATTCCTGTTGAATTGGGTGATACTTTAACAGTGCTTTTTTTTACAGTTTGATCTGAGAAAGTTATCTGTCTTCAGTGTTCCTAAGAACCTAGTATTTTAAGGGGAAAAGTGTAATATTTCATTGATCTGGGCACTTCAATTATTGTTTCCTTTGCTGAAATCAAGAACAAAACAAAATTTATGCAGGAATAAGAAATTAAATTACATTTACAAATGTAGCTTGAACTGAAGCAATGATTGCAATGCCCATTGATTAGATTAATTTCTTGTTTAAATATTCAAATAATCTGACAAGGCAGAGAGTAATTTTGTACTTAAAGTCCAATACTGCAAAGAGTTGATATTTACATCTTTCCTGGTTTATGTATGTTTTCCTTTGGACACTGTTGCTTCGTGGGTCCAACTCACACTCTCTAAATTGCAGGCTTGAAATAGCTAATATTGAAATAATAATTAAGCATTTACTGATTCAGCAATACTAAAGCAACGCTACTAAGAAACTAATTGCCTAATAATATAATTAAATAATAGGCATATCATTGTTACTGATTTAGCTGCATAATTTTGGATAATTATTGCATAAAATTACAAAGCTATCGTCACTCAAGTATTGTGAAACACACACAACTACTATTGAGTTAGAGCTCTATCACTCCCTTTCCTCCCACCACCACTCAGTACATGGCTGCAAGTCCATCTATCTTTACCATACTCCACACCAAGTCTTTCAGACATAGACGTGATGGAAAGATTGGTGGGTTGGCTAGGACAGCTCCCTCCAGCACCCCAGAAGTTGGGCCAAGATCTCAGTTTACAAATCAGCTTAACTCTTTGTAGATATCTTTGCTCCTGGCATCAGAAGATTCACCCTCTCCTGCGTTCCTTACCTGATATCACTCCTTAATCCAATTTATTCTATCTCCAGAACAACCTTTTTGCCACTCCTCAGTCTGCTTTCTTTTGATCAAACTCTTCCTTATGGACCACAGGTGTACCAGATCTTTTGCTTGAAGGCATATCTGGCTCCTCTTCACCTTTGAGTGTAGTGGACATATGTCGTAAGCCCCTAGATAATGTAGGATCCTTCCTCTTGCTGCTAGAAGTCCCCAGCTTCCATCCTTTCGCTTCTCCAGAGGTTGCACTTACCTTAGGACTAGGTGTGGACACTGTGCACCCTTTTATCTCCTCTTACCTCATCCTTACCTGACAGCAGTGGGCACTCTAAAGTTTCTCAGAGGATTCAGAGCCATTCTTCACTGATCCTGGATCTTGTCCCCAGAAGGCCCAGAAGCTCCCTAAGCAGAACCCACACATACTGCAGTGTCTGCGGCTGCCTCTGTTAGCTGTGCTTCTGAGAGTCCGCATAGCAGGAACCACTGAAACCCTGCAGAGAAGCTAAAAGAACACAGAGTCCCAACAGCTTGGACCAGCTCAGTGAAAACCAAGCCTCATTAAGCTTTGTAGAAGTGAAATATCAGTTAGATAACTGCAAATATCTGGGAAAGCCTAAGCAGTCTCTGTACAGGTAAGCTCTGAATTTGGAGAGGAAACATTCGCTGTCATGGTTTTCCATGACTGTTTTCCAAGACCAACCACACAGCAAATCTGAATTTAAACTGTGAATATATATTAAACACACTAAATTAAAAGGCTGTTTCTCGTGGCCATGTGTTTGCAATCTTATGATACTGGTAGCAGAAGTAGGGCACACAAGCCTCTGCCGAAAGCTTGACCTACTCATTGCGTTGACCTGATGTTTCAGGTTATACGCACTGACATTACAGACAGCCAGAAATTTTGGACTATGGCATGTGTCCCTCTGACACATTATCCCAAAGACTTTTCTTTGTGGCCTTATATTTTGGTGCATCCCTTGATGGCAAAGTTATAGTTTGCTACTTGGTACATTTGCAGACCTGGAGCTCAAGTAGTTATCTGCCTCTCAGGTTATGTAATGGAAGGATTTGCAGATACCCAATTAAACTGTGATCACTGAAAGATAAAAGAAAGCAGTCATGAGATCAGGCACAGATCTACAGAAAAATCATGTCTGTAAGACTGAGTGGCCTCAAACGTCAATGTCCTTAAGCTTTGTAATGTTTTAGATTCCAAATTACTGCATGTACACTGCTATGTGGAGCACCGTATAAGCTTACAGTCCAAATGATGTTCACCTGCATTGATGCAGTGCAGGATGTCCCCACGGTATGCAAAGTTTTTAGGCTAAAGGGAAGTCCTGGGTGTAGACTGTGTTTAAAGTGTCTCTTAGAGCTTACTTGCCTTGTGGCTAGGATAAAGTGTCTTTCTATCTGGCAGATTCTTGGGATAGATGTGACAGACAATACAGAAACTGCAGGTATAGTGCACATGAAACATTTCGAGTCAAGATGTCCAGCAGCACAATTTTATTACATGCTTTTTTGCAGTTCATTCATTCATTCATTAGGATATTCGACTAGATGGGAGAAGTTTAAACAATATAGTCTGAAGAATGTAAATATGCTCAAGGCAAACACAAACCTGTGGAGACCTATAAAGCGAAATCACTACATTCTCAGCCTCCATTTTATTCATGTTTTGTTTACTATACAAACATAGAGAGGCAGAGGTGATGAGGCATTTGCTCAGGAATTATTCAGCACCATCTGGCATCTTGAGGTAATTAGTCTGCACTGTATCTCCTTTGGAAACCATAGCAACTCTACAATAAATTAATTGTGTTCTCTGATGATGGTATGATAAATGATAAGTACCACTGCTACAATATACTAATTAATGCATTTTCAACTGCCCAGCTGCTGTATACAAACGCCCTGACTATTATGGGTTTCTTGGTAAGAAGTGTTTGCAAAACAGAAAAAGAAAAGTATTCAAAAAGAGCATAATTTTGCACGACTTCACTTATAGATAAATTCAAGGAGGAAATGGTACATGATTTAATCGATTAAGAATTGCGGGAATCAGTCAGTCAGTCAACCTGGTATGCGGGAAATACATCAGCTTTGTCAAACAAATCTAATTGCATTTCTTAAGAGCATAAGCTTTGATGATCTAAAATAACTAAGCAGATGTTATCCACACAGCTCTATAAGGTATTTGATGTACTGCAACATGACAAAATTTGACTAGAAATCAGTATAACACAGTATCAATAAGGTGCATAGTAAAAAGATCAAGAAAGGGCTAACAAATGGGCAAGGGGGCATGACAGGGTTTGTGTGGAAGCCAAACCTCAAAATCACAGTTCAACTTTGCAAATTGTAGTTTTTTACATCTAGAAACAATGAATACAACCTTGTCAGCCAAAACAAATGAATCAGAAAAGCAGAGAACCTGAAAAATATCTCTGAGTAATTCTAGATTCAGAAATTCATCTAGATTTTTGGGAAAAAAATACAAGCTAGTGGATCCAGTAGCAATAAACCTGACGTTAGAATATGGTTAACAAAGTTCAGGTGTGAGCTTGTATGCATTGCATGCTTGTTTCCAATGCAGGCAAGAGTGAAAGAAATTATTCATGATTGGAGAAAATCCTGAAGCAGAAAAATGTGTCCATGCTGCAGCCCTGGCCACGGCATTAGCCAGTGTTTGTCTGTCAAGCAAGCAGTGGGAAGTCACACGACTGCAGCAGCACAGGGCAAACAAGCCCAGCTGAAAGACAAGGGTTATTTGCTCCGTGTGTCATCTCTTCCTCGATTGCTTCCAGAACCTGTGCTTCTGCTTTAGAATAAGGCTGCCCTACACAGTGAGCACGGGTCAGCTTGCTCAAAACTAGCCCAGGGATCTCTAACCAGGCCCAGAATCATGTTATTTAGACATGACAATTTTGTGTCCAACTCAATTCAGACACCATGAAATACGAGAAACTGAAGACAAATGCATATTAATGTCATAAAATCAAGCTGGATACTTTTCAGGAACATCCAAGTTACTGGGCTTAGTCCAGGAGATGGTTGTAATATAATGGCCTACGATGTAAAGAGGATGTGACAAGAAATGATCATATGGCGCCAGCCAGTGAGCACTGACCTACGATTTATTAAAAATATGCAGTCACCTCATTCCCAGACTGTGTTTACCACCATTACATTGTCACACTGTGAAAAAACAGCAGGGTGATTATCCAGTCCTGGAACAGTACAAAATTTGGAAATACTGTGTTTTCATTAAGACTCAATTTAACTAGTCAGACACATTTTAAAATCAGATATTTGTCAGTAAAAACCAAATTCCTTAATAAAGGAAATTTCTAGGGGAAAAAAAGTGGAATTTATCCAACTGAATGTTACTCACCCAGAGCTAACTAAGAGTGCCATTGTCATGCATTAAGAATGTCAACACAGATCTCTCCTTAGTGACAATCATATTCATTTCATTTCATAGTTATAGGACAAGGAGTAATGGGTACACTTTGAAAGAGGGGGAATTTAGGTTAGATATAAGGAAGAAATTCTTTGCTGTGAAGATGGCGAGGCACTGGAACAGCTTGCCCAGGGAGGCTGCGGACATTCCAACCCCAGCAGTGTTCAAGAACAGGTTGGATAAGCCCTTGAGCAACTTCTAGAGGCAGGTGCCCCTGTCCATGGCAGAACAGGTTGGAACTGGATGTTCTTTAAGGTCCCGTCCAACCCCTTAACATTCTATGAATTCTATGGTTAAGTAAAACACCAGCACAAAATATGTTTGTTTTCTTATTCCCCCAGGCCTGTGGGTCAAGTTAGGTTTGACCCACCTTCCTTTCCTAACACAAATATGACTGTGTTGGTTTTCCAGCTCCTTAAGAAGGAACGTACATTGTGAAATCCAATGCAAGTAAATATACTTGTATTCAAAGTGGTAACTGAAATATTTTATAATCTTATTATTACAGTACTCAGTCCCATTCTCGCTTAGGCCAAAACTGTACCTTGATCCCTCACAACAGACCTAGCTTGTTTTATGGCAGTATAAATGGTAAGTTATGAATAGTTATAGAACAAAGGTACTGAATATAATATCACATACAGTAAAAACAAACAAAAAAAAAAGTAGTTCAAAAGTATAATTACAGTTTAAAATATATTGATACGCTAGGAAAAAAAATTGCCAAGCATATACATAGGACTTTCAGAAAGAGCAAACAATCACAAGGCAATTGTGAATTATGCTTCTATTCATCATGACTCATATTCGACTCATGGTAAGTGAAATTAATTTCAGTCACAGGCATAAGCACAAAAACTTTTTCTGTGTGAAGCTAAGAGTTGTTTTGACTGGTTATTAGTTCTGCCTCAGACGACCATTCCCAAATACCTGGGGAAAACAAAATCCCACAAGGTCAAATTCTGTTGAACTCATCCCCATTCCCGCTCACAGAAAGAAACACGGGGGTGATTGTGCAGTTTCTTCCCTTTCTCTGGCAGTCAAGCCTTCCTTTAGAGACAGGTAATAACAATCTACTCAGGCTGAATTTAGTCACGGTAGACGGAAACGTGTCTTGAGGCTTCTCGGGCTGCCGTCTGCGGTGCTGTGCAGTGTCCGCAGCCGCCACACGAGGGTTCGCATCCCAGGGAACGCGGCTGCCGAGGGGGCGGCTCCAGCATCCACCCCTGCCGCCAGTTCTGTGCCAGCAGCACGCTCAGCCACACCACGGCAAGAACTCTAGGGCAAAATCAGCTTCTTCTCACTTACAAGATGACAGGCTTGGACAAAATTCTATAGCTTTACATCAACTCCTGTGAAAAGCAGATGATTGTGCAATATTTCATGCAATCGAGTCAGTAGAAATTTGTTTATTTCTGTGTTTTCAAATACTGAAAAAGCTAAAGGACTGCTATTGCCTTCGGTTGAACCAGTTTCAACCCAGAGCTAAAAGTGTCATGCTATAGACCTGTGTAACTGAAGCAGAATTCAATAATGTATGTAATTTTTTCCTGATTCTATTATATGAGCATACTTCATTGTTCATTTTCAGATATACTGGAGTTAAGCATAAAAATAACGGTAACTGTGTCTATGTAATATGTGGAGTGGGAGGAAAAGGGTGACTCTGAAGCAATTTCAGAATTAATAATGGTGTGCTATTCTAGGCACTGCTATTTTATACTAACTTCACAGAAAACTTTGAAATTGTGTAAATGTTTTCTGTTAGAGGAGCAATGCTAACTGCACAAAGGATCTTATGTTCTTTGCAGAACAAGATAAGGGAATTGATCCATTTCCCCTCCTTTCCTAAGTCTCTCCTTATCTTCCTCCATCACCACATTTCTGCAACTTGCATTTTCATGTGAGAGTGACTCTTACCTTCACATCCCCAGTAGCACTAAGTTATAGGCAGCAATCTAGCAAACAGCACCACAGCCAGCTGGGGCTTTGTCCTTATGAGACATTTATGGATATGTGCCAGAGAGTTAAAGTTAGTTCCAGATGAAACCCAGCCTGAACAGTCAACGGATCTCACCCCTAATAATAAGCCTAAGTGAGATACTTCAGCAGCTTGACTTGACAGCCATCATCAGTCTCAATGCAGAAAGCAGTTCAGATCATTTACTGCTCAGACAGGTTGAGATCTTTCTCCATGATTCTAGTTAATACACAGAATCACTTAGGTAAACTTCGCTTCATTTCCAAGAATAGATGGATAGACACTGGCTTTCCTGCCTCAGATGTTGTAACATCAAAAAGGAAAAATGTTCTGGGCTGATTAAGGTAGTGGTGCTCTAACAAACTCAACATCTCATCTGGATCTGCAAGGAAAGTGTGCAGCACCAGGAATTTCCATGGCTTTCACTGTGAGGACCCTCGGACTCCATGAGACAGCCTTGGCTCTCCAGCTCCCTCAAGGAACCTGCTACCCTTGCTGTCATCCTCCTGCCTCGCACAAGTTAACATCTGCTAGCATGAGTTAATGCCATTTGTCAATACCTGACGTTCTCTAAAGAAGTACTACCTTCCTGAAAGGTTTCAGCCTGACACCGCAGGCAGTCTGCAGAGGTCTGCCTGAGGACAGAGCTGTCATTCACCTGCTCCCATTCTCCCAGACCTCAGTCCTGCTTCCTGAGGTCCTGCCACAGCCTCCCTAGGAACAGAGCATCGGTCACAGCCTGCTTGGGCAGCAGCATGTCCTCGCCCCATGCTCCTATGGAGGGGTTGTTCTGGGCTGTGCACCGGGCTGTGCAATCTGCTGCATTGCCTCGATGCAGAGCAATGGGAAAATTCTGCCAGACAACATTTCAGGGCTTCTTTCTAATCTTTGTTTTTCCCAGGCTAAAATCATAAGCAATTTCCACAGCCCCATTAGGCAAGGTATTTCAGAAAACACTGACAACTTACATGATATGATTATTGTAATAATGAGGTCTTTCATCGGGGAAGTCTATGAATAATTACTCCTAATTAAGTAGCTGATAGATGCAGTAAACCATTCATCAGTGCTCGAGTCCTGCATTACAGACTGTAATAATTTTTCTGTTAGTGTAAATGCTGAGCAAGAAAGTGTAATCAATGAAAACATTATTAAAGATTTGTGTCACTGCTAGGTAACAAATTGAAAATTTTTTTTCTTGGTTTTGTTTTCCTTATTTGCTCCTGCAGTATTAGGCAGTAGTTGTCCTTGGCCAATGACTCATTCTGACTGCAGCACTATTTGAAAAACAGGAGTGAAGCAATAAGTACAATAGGAAGAATAAGGAAAACAAGAAGAAAGGCTACATGCAGAAAGTCATTGACTTTCTCTATTAGGAAAACTTAGGAGAAAATTTTTTCTAGGAAGTGCTGAGCCAAAGATAATAGACACAGAAAGCATATTTTAGAGAACTTTACATTCTGTGGACTGTCGTTACACCTATCACATATAATTCAAACTTTCAGATTTATAAAATTGGCATGTTATACCTTATTCTAGTATCAGATACCCCCGAACTGTTTAGAGGGTATCTGACGGCAAAATCAATGTAACAAATACGGTTGTGATTACATGTAGAACAATAATAAAAGAATCTATAAATATTAGCATAGAATTCATATTAACTCAAAGACTGAATATTCATGTATAAATGGAGAGAGTTCTTCTTGGACCCAAGTGCTCACACACTGCACAAGAAAGGGAACCAGAGCACACAAAGAATTCTGGCAATGTTACAGGCAAGAAAATAATGCATGGAGAAACAGTGGCTGGGTCATTCTTTATTCGATAAATGCTGAGCCTTCAGACAATCTGGCTTAAAACTTAGGAGGTAAAATGCTGTTAAAGTTTTTGCCATGGACTTGTGAATTTCTGTGTTTTCATGTTCCAAATTTGACTTTTTCTTTTTTCCCAGCAGGAGAATTATAATCTTATTAATACCGGAGAGCTGTATATAGAATAAACCCAGGAAGGAAATCTTTATTGAGATTCTCCAAATATATGTTGAGATGCCATATAAAACCATGAGAGACAGAAACTTTTGCAGTAGCTTAGACATTTAGAATTCAATTAAGAATCCAGGTCCTAATATGCTTGAGATATGAGATAACAAAAGCAGGTTTTCACTGCTACATCCACAGTGGGTAAAATGGAGAAAGTGTAAGTCAGACTACATACGATACTTCTTAGAGAAAAATCATAATCACAAAAGGCAAGTCAGCCATGGCCCAGTCTCCTTCTTGTTCGAATGGTCAGATGGACCCCGTTTGCTTCTGGCAAGCAAACCCCATTACCACAAGGTTAGTGAATCATTTCTAATGCAAAACTCTCTGACAATGTTAATATGACAGTCAATGTTCCATCGGCAGAGCTGGCTGACTGCATAACGGAAACTGGTGTACAGAGGCCACCTCTGGTTTTATAAGCAAGACCTTTATAGACTGCAAAGGTTGTAATGCTTGTCAAAATTTTCTACAATGTGTCCCTCAATATTTATTCAGCTCCATGAGTCCACAAGTGACTGAGTGCCTTTTCTGGGTTTAATTCATATTCTATGCATTGAAGCAGCCAATCTAAAGTTAAAAATGTGTCTCTAAGTGACAAGTTCTAAATCCCATCCTCAGGCAAACAACAATTTGTAGTTCCTGTTTACCACTTTCACATTTTAAGCCAGTCATATTTAATTAAAACTGCAGAAGTAGGCTATTTGTTGTAAATCCTAGTACAGCAAATACATCAACACCACTGTAAAAAATAAATAACTCTATGCCACTTTTACTTAACCAAGCTTTCAAACACATCATGCGGGATTACTTTACCTTAATCTTTGAACTCCTCCAGAGATTAAAAGAATGTTTCAGGATTCTTGCAATCAGGAAAAAGAAACACAGTAGTGACACACATGATAAAATGTTTCATTCCTTCTGCAGTCACATGTGCAGCACAATAATACAGTAGATTTTGAACATGCAAGTTAGAAAATTAATTCATTTCAGATGCACTGAGAATAAGGGCTCCATTATCTTTATTGTATAATAGCAGCTAGATTATCTTTATTGTATAAGAGCAAAAGACACTCTATAAAATGAGTTCAGGTATTTACAACATAAGTTTATAACTCACTCTTCTTTATACTAGAGCATATTATACCTTCCAAGTGTTTCTATACTGAAAGAGTGGCTACTTCCTTGCAAAGTGAAATTGATTTAGTATTTCATAAAAGAGAAAAAAATCAATTTTTTTGAAACTGCTTTTTTAAAACCTTATAAAGGCATGTATCAAGTCAAGGGACCAAAAGCCCTTCTAACCTGATATTCAGGCTCAAGCAGTGACCAATAATAGAAGCCTAGGGATGTCCTTCTTCACTTTTCAAATTCCCACAAAATCTAAAAATTAAAAAAAAAATTTAGGGCTAAAGAATTTATTTCACTGCATTTCCTAACTGCTATGACTAAATATATCTAGTTTTAAACTACAGTTGTGAAAATTTTTTTATGCAAATCATCCATTTGTAGTAAATATTCCCCATTAATTATGTTATCCAAAACCACAAAATGTTTTGGAACACAATTAATGCAAAGCTAGCTGAGTTAGTCTCTTAATACATTACCTTTTTTCATATTTATGGAAAAAACTTATCAAAGACCAGATAATATGGGGTGTATATAAAATAATTCTGCCTGTCAGTCCAAAGTGCTCTGTGTAATTTGCTCACCCTTAAAAGAATTCACAGAAATTGCAGATTTCTATTTATGAAACTTTTAACACAATGCAAATACCTGCTTCTCACATACATCATAGGATTTCTGTATATGCCCAACTTAAATCTATTTCTGCCATACCTCCAGGTAAAACTTCATTACAAATTCACACTTTACAATGAGGTAATACCCTAAGTTGCCCAACAGGACAGCAAACAATCTTAGACTGTTTCTAGAAAAGTGACAAAAGCAAATGTTTTGGGAAGTGGGTTTTTTGGTTTTTTGAGGGGGGGTTTTTTGGCTTTTTGTTTTTTCAAATTCAAAGTAGAGTTCTATGTAAAGTCCTTTGAATTCTTCAAAACTGACACATTTGGCTACTACTGAAAATAAGAGGAGGATGTAAGAAATGGCAGCTGCCTGGAGATGAGAGCATTAAGACATGCTGTACATCTCGCAGCTGAGTGTTTTTCCAAAAGTTGTTGATTTAGCCACAACTAAAATGAAAGCACAATAACATTGGTTTGAGCAAGAGAAAGTTTTGTACCAGGGTTACTTGGTCATGTCTACATGGAACCAGTGATCACTATACCATTTCTTGGTATATAATTTTAGGTTTAAAAGTAGGTAAACAGAAAGGTAGTTACAAAAATATACTTGCACTGTGACCTCAAACAGAATGTGATTTCGGATTTGATTTTAAATGTGTGATATCTGTAGTGTCTGATCTGCTTTCATTCTTGTAGTGAGACCTGTCAACCCTGTCAACCCACGACAGTGCCTGAAATCACTGCATATGTTCCCTCTCCTGAAGTGAAAATAAACAAGGTGAAGAGGGAAGTGATGCATGCCTGCTGAACTACAAGAAAGTTGCAAACAACTGTTCACTGAAAAAGAGGATCTTCCACACAGAAGCTTGAAGCGAAAGACAATTCTCCATCTAGAATACTTACTTGATCTTGTTCTCCTGTTACTATTTGGAGGATGTTCTGGAGATGAATATTGACTTCAAAATTAATAGAGGCAATGATCATTTTTTTCAAGCCCTTGATGTAAAGCTTCTGCTTGCCACCAAATTAATGACAATCTTTCATGGTAATAATCAAAAGAAGCAAAGACAACTCAAAGTCCCAAATTTAGACAAAAGATTACTTCTCACAGTAATAACTCACCAGTTGCCTAACCACTGGTTCCCCCAGCGAGCACTGTGGAGAGGGATCCACAGGATTATCTCAAGTATGGGAGGAAGTCGTCCTAGTCAGGACTTTGTAGTCATCCAACCTATTGCCCTTACTGCTGCTCTTCCTCTAGTCATGGAACTACAAAAACTTGTTTTCTAAGGGTTAATATAAGTCCTTAAGTTTAGAGTGGGACACATTGCAACACTGCAACAATATCCTCTTGCAGCTAATATATACATTTAATCTCTTTTTTATATCAGGTAGTCCATGAAAGATTAATAGCACTTTGAGGCTGGCTTTGTTTTCTTTACCAACAGCTTTATTGCTCATTTTTCACTTAAGCACTGTATTCAACCTCCTATTAGAAGCTTGTGGGAAGTGAAATGCCATATTAAAGATCAACTCGTTCAGACACAATGATCTATGAAGGCACCAGAACTGGCCACAGGCTGTGTGTATATTGCATTTTGGTAGGATCACACAACTTTCTCCCAGTTCCCCAGGCTCAGTGATGCTCTTCCACCCACCCGAGCTGCATCTTCACTGAAGATGCCTCAGTTGTGTCCATACCACACTTTTGCAAGGAGACACACAAGGTTTGTATACCCTTGTTCACCTTGTCCTTCATGCAGTTTTGGCATGACAGACACCTGCTAAACCAGGGCTGAGGTCCTACCTGAATAAAATGAAAGCCTATCCTTGGGTTTTCAGTTGCCTCATGGCTTCAAGACCCTGCCTTTCAGGCTATCAAAGTTAAAACAGAAGCACAGGTCTCATGCAAGACATGAGACTACATGAACAAGGTGGCTACCCTAGAAAGTATCTCAGCTAACTTTTTCTCGCTAAGGTAAGTGTCCTAGAGCAGTAAATAATGCCAGCAGTACTGTTTATAGCTTTGCTTTTAAAGCATGGTTGTTCTGCTCATAGGTGTGCCAGGAAATGTCCTCCATGAAGGCTCCCTATTTGTTCTAAAAATGCACATACACAAGGAAAAAGAAAGTATAGCCAGTAGCATGAACAACACAGAAATGCCTTAAGATAAGGCAGGCTTTGTAAGATCACATCATCCAGCACTTGCACCTTGTAAAGGTTCATTAATATGTCTCTCATGACACCTGAAAATGGCACTGATTTGTTGCCATTCTTCTAAAGATTACGCTAAGACTAAAAGTCTATCAGCCCTAATTGATTAATCCTTCTTCAGGCTTAAAAGCCACAGTAAATAAATTCATGTACCAGGGTAGGTGCTATGAAAATGACTACTTCTTACTCTTTATGGACAGTCATTTGGACTTTAATGTTACCTGGAGAACAGGAGAATAACTTACTAAACATACCAGAGGACAGATGCCTGTTAGAACCTTAAACTTACATCTGCTGTTGCCATCAATAATCACTCACCAATTCATCAGTTCTGTTTTCTGTTAAAAACATTAAGCTGATGTTTTAACTAAATGGCCGACTTCACTAGATCTATTTCCAGTTCCAGTTTTCACCTGACATTCATTTCACAGGGCATGTCTCAGCATTACAAGTCAGGTGCATTTCCTTCACTGAATTACCTGTCTCACTGAAAGCTGCTGCTCCCCCCCTCCTTTTACAAAAAACTAAAAGGTCACCACCATAAATATCAACCTTGCTTCAGGCCAAATAAGCGTCATGCATGTCTCTAGCCCTACTTTCAGTATTACCATCTTCTTAGAGCACTTTGCTGCCTACCTCGCTTCAGTGCCTTCCTGACTGTCTCCTTGCAGCTCAGCTGGGGTAATCTAATATCACCTTCTATTGGACCCCAAGGCTGATTTTGATATTATCACTTGCCCTTCTTCACTGTCTACAGACATGCTGGAAGAAAACTGTGCAAGCTTACCTATTGCACAGAAGATACAAGCTGTAAAAGAGCATCGGTAAATGGAAACGATAATTTAAAAAACATAACAAAACAGTTGGATATCCTGCAAGAATGTGTTTTTTGTCTTGAAGTGAAAAGCACAGCAGGTTTCTCTCATATGTTTTTCAGTTGCTCATCTTAATATCTTTACCTAGTAGGAGAACACCTTAGAGTGGGAATTAAAGTCATTCTCCAGATGATTTCATCCCCTGTTACATCATTGTTTTGGTGGTTTCATGAGCAGTGAATCTTCTCTATCTTACCATGCATACAGATCCTTATCTTGTCTTTCCTCATCCCTGTGGCTTTTTCCAACCAGCATCAACTCTGCCATTTTATGATAAACATTCTTTCTTTTCTTAGACTCTAACATTAGCAGAGTTCATCTCGGGCCAACAAGAGAGAAACTACCCAATAGAAAAGACTAGTTAAGGGTGAAATGGGTGGGGGAAAGAGAAGAGGATCAACTAAGACTGCAAAAATTATTAATCAAAATAAGGCACATTAAGGAGAAAATACTTCAGATTAAGGAAAATAAGGAAAAAAAAAGTAAAGAGGAAAAAAAACAAAACAAAACAAAACAAAACAAAAACAAAACAGACCCCAAATAACCTAAAAAAAGAAAACTCAGCACCAAAGTCAAAACAGATGATGAGAATTGACTTACATCCCCAAAAGCTCATACACATATGCTAACATGACTCTTCTGGGAACAGCATGGGAATTGTGTGAGAAAAATATTTTACCATATAAAGATCTTAGGATGATAGCAGGTCAGTGGCAAAACCACAACGATGATTTGCTCAGAGGGTGACAAGTCCTAGAAAAACAAGTGAGATAATCCCTTCTTATTTAAAGAAAAAAAGCTTATGATTCACTGTATGAAATATAGAACCAATGGGTCAGAGCTCAACATTAAATCTTCTATCTATAAGTACTATGCCAACAAACGGAAAAGCAGACCTGAGGAAAGAAGATGATGAATTATACATAAGCATTTCTGCAATATTACAAGCATTTTAAAAAGGTAAGTATAGGAATGAATATGCAAGCAGCTTCTTTCTGTGTGGCAAGGTCTACTTAAGAGCCTAGTGTAACTGAAACCCTGCCTACTGCTCCTGCATATCCCCAGGGCATGTGCAGAGACAGGAGACCAGCTCTTAGGACGAGACAAGCTGCACCACAGAAGAGTAAATGCAAGTATGAGAGTGCTCGGAAGGATCCCTGAAACACTCACATTTCTCTTCCTCATAGCCAGTATCCCAGCAGTGTATTACTGAAATCTTCAAAAGGCAGGATTTTGGAACTTATATATATATATATTTACACACACCAGGAGCATACATATATGTACATATATTGTAAACTATCACCATTACCAAAAAAAACCATGGAGCATGGAGTTACCCAGGTAGAGGAGATCTTGACAAATTTGAAATCAGTGGAAGATCTGTACAAAGAGGTACTTACAGTAGCAGAGATGGAAGAGAAACATTTGTAGGAGCTAGGTGTGTCCAGGTAAGTATGCAATTTCAGGTACCTAAGTTTAGGTACATTTTCTTCCTTGAAACAATATCTTTTTGTTTGCTTCTGTGCTCCTACCTAGCACATACCTAATATGTCTTACTTTAATGCATCTTTCAGAAATGGCCAGGCTATGCATACCGGGGAAAGAATGCAAAGTGACTGCCTCCTAGAAATGACACAGACAACATGGGAACTGCAACCGCAGATATTCTGCAGGTGCATGGGCCTTCACCATGAAACACAGTATTTTTACTGGAATCTCTTCTCTTTCATGTGGACACAACCTGCTGACAGTAACGGCCATGTTGTTATTACATATAGCTACAGTATAAAGGACAGACAAAATCAATATCTCCTGTGTAAGTTATGCATATTTTTGGTTAGACTTTAATCTGTTCCATTTAAATTCATGACTCATTTCTTATGCATAGCTGAGATTTAAGGAACTACATTTAAACTAAGGACTGTGAAATTACAATATTTTGACAAATCAAAATGGTTAGTGTTCAAAGTTTTCTACTTCAATGGCATCATAGATTTTTAATATGCTAAAATTAGTCACCAAGTATTATTAGAAATTAGTCAGTGGTTTTAATGAACCGGTCTCATCCCCATTAAACAAAAAGAGAGAAATTTAAGCAGAAATTTACATCAAACAGGCAACTCTCTAAAACTCTTACTGTATGTTTCATTTTCAATCAACTTCTCTAAAATTTCAGCCTGATGGCCTGGATTGAGCCCTCCCCAGCAGATCTTCTGGTTACACCTACACTTCCATAGCACCATATCCCTCTCTTTCTGACTTACCTCAGAACTGGACAGCATTTGGCAATTCCACCTCAAATACGAACTATATAGGTGTTTATTCCTATGATAGTGTGGCTATAGACAGATCTACCCTATAATTTCTCTGCTGTAATGCTATTCCAGTACCCACATTATGCTAGATGACAGACACATATAGTTATGGCACAGAGTTATGGCTTATTCCCAGTATCTAAAAACCCACAGACAGTCCACCCCCAAGCAGGATTGCAGATACCGGTTTCCAAGATGGTTTATTTCCATCACAGACAGAACTGGGGGTGATAGAGACAGGTCAGCAAACCATCGCTTCTGTGAGCAATCTGAGCCTTCTGGAAGACTAGGTTTTGGAGACCTAAACTGCCAGAGCAGGAAAAGGAGTGCCACCTCCTGGCTGCACACTCCCATATGGATTCCAAGAGGCTTGTGAAAAAAGACTTCAGTGATAGCTGATATGATCAGTAAACACCACTCCAGCAAGTATATTCACTATTTAAGAAAAACCCCAGCCATTAGCTTGCACCCTCATGTGATGACAGTAGACGGATGGGTTGCATGGCACTTTCTGCATGAAGTCCAGGAAGCTGTGATGTGGTGATTGTTTTATTTTCTCACCTATACAGCTTTGCAAAAGACCTCCAGATATGCAAGACAAAGATACTGTCTCTAGTTTTGACCCCATTCTCTGTGTGCTTGAAGGTGCTGGAAAATTGATAAACCTATAATGCAGGAGTTGCAAAGTCAGGAGATACAGACACTGTCCAGCAGAGAAGGGACCTGACTCAGCAGGCCTGGCATCAGTAACAGAGAGATTAGATTAATCTAGAGCCAAAAGTGGGAAACAGTTCTTTCTAAGCAGCCACCCTGCAACAGTAGTTTCTAGTCTATGAGCCCTGAGGGAGAGCTGGATCGACAGCAGCTTCAAGAGTTATTTGTCAGGAGTATTCGGTCTGATCCTGAGCCTTCCTTTACTTTTTACCATTTACAGTGAAAGCTAAATGACATACATTTTGGGCAAACCTAGCTGGCTCAGGGGGAAGTGGGGCTGGAGAAACCTCTCTGGCAAATCCCTCACCTCTCAGGCTCCAAGAAGGAGCCTGAATGAGATTGGAAACTCCTCTAGGGCAGGTGAGTGAGCAGTATTCAGCTGACCATCTAGCCAGTAGCTGGGCTTTGGCACACTAAGGTTCTCAAGGTATATTCCTAAACATTCCTGGGAGGTGCTGGCATTAATAAATGGATGTTGTGTGTCTCTTCTGATGAGTATTGTACAGGGGAAAAGGAGGCACCTTTGTTCAGTTTGTACTTTTCTGTCCTGCAGAAAATAATGATTTTCTTAGATATGTTCTCATCAAGGCAGCGCCAGCTTGGATGGCAGGCTCAGCTCCTCCTCAGAGGCCGCTCTGCATCCCACCCACTATGCACCTCTCCATGAACACTCAATACAACTGGGTTTGACCAGCTCAAAGAACGGTACCAGACACAGTTAGAGCTGCCTCATATGGCAAGTATTTGTCAAAATTATGTTCTATATAGGACTCCAGCCAAGTCAGCACTTAAAGCATGGAAAAGACATGGATAAATTAATTTAAAGATTTTTCCAAAATATCTGTTCATGCACAACGCGACAGGACATAAACCCTACCTAATACTATAGGGCAAAAGGTGTTTTGCTTCCACAGACAGTCTATGTATGGATATTGAAAAGAGCAGAGGCAGATAGTCTTAGGAAACAAACTAAGAGAACTCCCAGCACTGCATACAATTCTGCATAGTAGATCAGAGAAGTGAGATTAATAGGATGTAACGGGATCTCCAGAGGGATGCCTGCATCTAAGGAGATACCTGTAGCACTGTCTTCACTAAAGATAGTGAGATGTCTTTCAAATCTCTGTCTTGTACCTCCAGTGGCTGCCTGGAGACATCGCTTATAGCTGTTTTTCTCGTGCCTTCAAATAAGCCACACAAAGTTTCTCTCAGGCAGGCAGAGAAACCCTTGTCATCCTGACCACAGAGGCTGGTATGCAAAACATCTCAAGTTAAAATTGTGCTGTAGAACATTACTTCATAGTGTAGATTTACCACTTCTGCAACAATTTAATTGAAGTTACATAAGCTACATAAAGCTCTCCACTATAAGAAGATAAGCCTTACCAGAGTTTTGTAATAAAGCATAATAGCATATACTGATGAGTGGGAAAAAAAAAAACCAAAAACATTTAGTTGCCATAGCAATACGAAAACTGTGACTAGTTTCCAAGGTCTTTGCTTTCTTTCTTTTATTGTTATTGCTGGTTGTAAAACATCTGAAGGAAGATCAGTTAAAGTGCTTCTACTCTAGAAGGAGATACGAGAATCCATCATTCAAATTACATCATCCTTCAAGGATTAGTTTCCAAGAGTCTGGCTTAGCGTTGCTTGAAAAATTACTTTAAGCAGTCCACAAGTGGGAATGGACATATAGAGCAAGAAGAGCAAGGCAAATGCCAATTTTCCTCCAACCAGCAGCACTGAAGCAATAACATTAGATTGCCAGCTAAATATCATCCCCAAATTGAAACATTTTCAGGACTCATTTTATTGTGCAGATCAATCACACAGAGCCTCCTCCAGTCAATATTAAAAAGAATCCCCCTTGAAATTTCCCTGAGACTCCTTCAGCTAAGCCTGCTCTGTGTTTGCTGAAAGTGGCATGGGACATTTCATCTCTTGTGTATTGGTATGCAAGGAAGATTGATCAGAGGCCAGGCAGCCCAGGAAAGGTGAAGAGATACAGCTGCAGAAGAGCATCTCCCACAGTCTCCACCAAGCAGGGAAGCCTTGCTCTTATTCTTGCCTTAGGACTCTGGCATCAGTCCAGCTGTTGTATGCAATTGGTAAGTTCCTGAGACTTCTGTTGCTACCTGGACTCTCTGAGAGCTGTTTTTGGGACTGCCAGCCTTATGTCACTGGGAAAGGTTTATGGTGTCCCAGGTAATTTCTAGATAGTCCCAGTCATCTTTCAGGATGTTCTTATGAATATGCAACCCACCAGAAGAACAGAGGTAGTACAAGACAAGACCAGCTATATTTCTTCCCATTGTTGCTGCTATTGTTACATCCTTTAACTGCATGTGGATTTTGTGACGAAACTGGCTTCCATCTCTCTTCACCACTATCAAACAGTGAAGGGTAAAAAGCACTCATTCTTAGAGCAATGCATTACTTAGTTGTCTGCTCTTATGTACACTTAGTACACAATCTACTTAATCTGACATGGCAAAGACTTAAATGGCTGGTAGAGGGCAAGACGGCAGTTCTGCTTCAGTCTCAAGTCAAAAATCAAGTATCATTTTCCTAACTGTGAGTACTTTGTGGGAAAGAAGCAAGTGTTCTGGGTGAAAACTCCCCTCTGAAAAGGGAGAAAGGCTGAGCTGGTACAATGGAGTACATTACAAATTTTATGTGTTTGACTAAAAGGTGGAAGAGACTATTTGCCACTTGGTCTGTAAAGAAGGCCACTTTTACTTAAGGCTTGGCCATGACAGTTTATGTGATTAAACTCTGAAATACTTGTGTAAGACATTTGGAAGAATTTGTGTATCCCTAAAACAAAAGAATTTTCTTTTTGGTTTAAACTAAAATAATAGTCATTTTTTCATATCAGATACTGATAAATTTTAGGTCCATTATGCTACATCAGCTTGTGCAGGTCATTGGTATGAATTTTTTCTTGTGTTCTTGAGAATTGTCTGTCTTTGTCTACTTTCTCCCATTTTCATGTAAGCATTTTACATGGTTTCTTTGCCTGTTTTAAAATGGCACATAATTACTTATGGTCTAAGACCCAGCAGAACACTCAATCGCTTACTAATGTATGAATGTTACACTTTTACTAGAAGGTAATATAAAATCCAAAAATGTCACCTGGCTAATTGTTTAATAATACTCATGCATTCATTATGCTACATCCTGCCACAGATGCTGATAAAATGGAACACAGATGAATAGCTGTAGGCAACTTGCAGAGAAAAACTTCAACCCCCTTGTTCAAATCTTCCTGTCCTCTGAGCTCGCCTTGTGAGCACAGTGTGCACAGGAAAGCTGGATACACACAGCAGTAGACAAACCTGGTAATATCACCTACAGTCAGTCTCCTGACATTTCCATCGAAAGACCTTATTTTGGTTGTCTCTGCCTAACTACTAGGACTAAAATTTTCTATGCCAGGTTCTCTGCCTGAGGCTGAGTTTTATTGGAAGCACTGCAGGGAAAAAAATACTCTGCTGTGTCAGAGAGCAGAGTTCAAGGAGAGGAATGCATTGTTTTTCCCATATTGCCAAAACAGTTTAATTAACTAAACAGGAATCTGCTTGCTACTGTTTTTCCCAGCTCTTGCAAGGTGCTGCAGCTGATCAAGTGGCTGGATCTATGTCACTATGGAAAAAAAACACCTGGATGATGAAAATTGCAGTGAAACATTTGTGTTTGAGTAAAACAGGTTTCAGATCTCCATTTTTGTTTCAGTGAGCCTAATCCCAGCTAGAAAAAGAGGCTAGCTCTAATCATTTAAAGGGAAATTGGTATCTCAAAGCAGAGAAGGAGGAGACAGTATTGTGATGAGACAGAAAGAATATGCACTTGAGGGAGGGAGGGCAGGAGGGAGGAAAGGAGAAACGGAGAAAGGGAGAAAGGGAGGGAGAAGGCAAAGGGGAAGTGAGGAACACAGCCTTGGGCTTGCACTAGACAACACTCTCTATTTCAGACACCAATGGAAACTGAGATTACCAGGTTCCCTACCCTTTCCCTGCTAGCAGAAGCTCGTATTGTCCTCATCATACAGCTGCTCTGAAAACAGAATGACAAGTTGTTATCTCACCCAGTGATGGAGGTTTGTGTATTGGAACTAAAATACTCAATACTGTTGATTGACCCTGCCATGTTAATATAGTCAATATGATTCCTCTATAGCAGCATTGGTTTCCTCAGTTCTTGGAGTGGTTAGGTCTAAAAACTATGCAGGAAACTCTCTCAAGATAAATTGCGAAGTCAGTCATATAGAATTAGATTAAAGATTGATTCTGTGTTTCTCATCACATGTCACATGGGACTGATCCATTTAATTTCTCACAGCAGTTAGCTGTCAAATTCTGCTTACATGCTTGGAGCAGAGACAAACAGCAACCAATGGTCTAGAATGGGCAGAAGGGCTGAGGGGAAGAGCCTGGTCATGTCTCAGTTTGCCTGGCTCTCGCTTCCTCTCAAAAGTATTGGGAGAATTGATTTTGCATCTCTAATTTAAAACCAAACAGTTGGTAACATTACCGTTAAATGCATGTGTATATATAATTTACCATTTGTCTTAATTTCAAACCTCCATTTTAAGCTCTTTCAATAAAGAACAAATTTCTTTGGGCAGACTTTTTTATTTCTACTTCCATACTTGATCAGTGCAGCAGGCAGTGAAATGCTAGAGTCCTCTCTCCTCCCTTCCTTTCTTCCTCCCTCCCTCACATGGAGGATGTATTTACAAATCATGTTTTACAGGAGGCTTCCAGACGCTAAACACCCATAAGCAATGCAATGAATCACAAGCACAGACATAACGCTGCATACACAGGAAGCAACTGAAATAACTCAAAAAAGTAACTGAAAAAATAAACATGTTCTGTGGTGGTGTTGGAAGTGATGGAGAGGCAGGAAATGCTCATTTCTGAACCTGTTCGCTCTGAGTTATTTGAGGCATTGCAAGGAAAACAGCTAGCAATTCTACCTTCCATGTGATGTTTTTCATCAAATGAAGGATGCTAGCTGGAGACTAACCACTTCATCAGGTGTCAGGCTCAATGTGCTCTTCCCCAGCTCTCAAGGAAATGTGCTCTGCAGTCACACGGATTAGGGGGAGAAAAAAAAAGCTTATTTTTAGTGATATCCGTTTGAATCACTCAGATTTCTGGCAATTCTGAGGCCAGCAGCCAACCCTCAGGCCCTGCACAGCAAGTGGGGACTTGGTGTGTCTCTGAGGTGACACAGTACCGGGCAAGAGGAAGGAGCCAGATGGCTGCCTCAAAGCCCGGCACGAGGGGAGCTGCCTCAGGAGAACGAGTGGCCACTGCTTCAGTACCAAGGAGGAGGACTGGGGGAGGGGGAAGAGCACTCTCGGAGCATCGACCAGCCAGCCAGCTCCCATTCAAATGCCTGCTGCTCCCTTTCATTAGAAAGATAATCAGACTTGAAGTCAAAAGCAGTTGTGTCGGGTATTTTTATTCCCACCCCAAACTGTAGATTTCATGATAGCCGGAAGAGATGAAATTTAACAAATCAAACAGGGAAGTCCATTTAGGCAGTATCAGTTTCAGCTGTGTATGCACCTTTGCATCAGAGCATCTTTGGGACCTGCGCCATGCATTCCTGCAGCTCCTCACAGGCAGCCAGATCTGCTCTATTGAAGTACAATGTCATTTGCTCAGTGCAGCCTGTGAGGTGACTCAGGTCTAGTGTGCTCATTAAAAACAAAAATATGAATACATTAATAGGACACAGATTTCAGGCATATCAACAATTACCTGGAGCACAGTACAAGTCTTGACCGAAATTATGTTCCTACGCATTAAAAAGATTGAGAGCTAAAAATCAGTTAATGGTAAAATGGACAAATATAAAAGAATACCACAAGTAAAATCCATCTCTTCTGTGGGCATCTTTCTCCTTAGTGCAGAGATCATTTCCAGAAGCTGCAGAAGGAAATAATTGTGAGAGTCTGCCAGACAATCTGCGACACAAAAGCCTGGAGTGGAATGATAACCAGAGACAAGCACTTTATTCCCTTTACGTGATATATTTGTTTTCCCATCAGAAACCACAGAGCCATGATAAGCTGATGTTAGAATTCTGCAGCTCTTTCCTTATGATGGATACTTAAGGAACAGAATATAGCTATATTAAAAACTTCTGGTGGTGAAGTTTACTCGTCCCTGTCCAGGAAGAGCTGTTTTAAACCACACAGGGAGCATCTCTCGGGTGCAAGACAGCACATGGCATACACAGGTCTTGCAGTAGACTAATGTAGGAAGGCAAGCAATTCTGGTAACTAAGAAAGGGCTTCACGGAGCTCATTGCTATTTCTGGGACTGCAGCTGTTTTGTAGTTTCATAGGAACATTTCTTCCTCTAATGCAATTTCCAGCAGATTCCCTGCAAACAGCTCATTTACTTGAGCCACGGGTGAGAGAGACATTTCTGACCTAAAAAAAATATCTGACCTAAAAACATATCAGAAAGGAACACGGAAGCGAATTGGGAAAGGTATTTTTTGTAGAAAATGGTTTAATCAATCTTTCTTTCTTTCCACGATGTGTATGAGCATCTTTCAGACACTGAAAACCCACAGGAAAAGACAGTCCTCTCTGAAGCAACAAACAGCAGAAGGTGCTGCTCTGAAGTGTTACTGCGTGCTTAGCAGAAGCAGAGAAGTGGTTTATCATGTAACGCAGCACATAAAGCTCTCATTTGAATTAGCCTTGTAAGTGACAAATATAGTTAGCAGCCCAAATGAACCCACTGAAATTTAAGCAGAATTTAATTAATGACTTAAATCGATAATGAAACTACCTATGTTAATCTTTCAAAAACAGTCATTAATTTTTTGCTAAGCTCAATCAGTACACAGATAAACAGGCAAAGTCAAAACATTATTTTCGTCATGATGTTCCTTACCACAGAGGTTTTCAAGCTGCACTGAACTAGCTAGTGAGATATTAATTCCCTTTTCTTTTAGCTAAACATAAGGGGATACAGCAGAGGAAAAGAGAGAAGAAAATTAATAAGTGTGTGTCAGTGTAAGTAAACTGAGTAATTTTAATTCCCCCACCCCCAAAAAAAACTTTCAAAGTAAACACATGCATTTTTTTCTAACGATATTGCACCTAATTCTATCTCATGGTTATCAAACGGATGTACTCAATTGCAAATAAGAGAAAAATCATTCACTTGAGGCTGGAAATAGAAGAGATTGTGCAGTTTCTTTGAATGCAGTCTACTCTGAAATTGCAAAACTTCTTTCTATGTGAATGATCTTTGTCAGTACTGAATTAATTTTATCCATATTAATACGGGCTGACACCATAAATTCACTTTGAAAGTCAGTGACCAGATCTTTTTCTGTGCAGCTACTGAAAATGAATATCACAATGAATCACAGCATTTTTTTTCTTTCCCCCCTCCTTTCTTAGTACATATATACTAAAGAAAATTTTAGAGAGGAAATAAAAGCTCCTTAAACATTTTCCCAATCTCCAAATTAGTGCACAGCAAATAAGAGCTCTGTTTGCCACTTTTGCAAACACTTGAGTAGCATTACAATACAATATTCTCATCCTTGCCACTATTTGGTATAAAGCTTTTACCAACTACATCACAGTACTCTTTTATTTCGTCTGCCAGGGAGCTCACAACCCTCACTGCTCAAGGATGCCGGGTTTGCACAATTCCCAGTGTGCCTTTTGCTCTGAGCTGTGCCAGAAGGTTTGTGCCCAGTGCTGAAGCCCAATTCTTTAGGATACAATCTGGGGAGAAGTTCTGCTCCTCACAGTACTTTGGGGAAAAAACCACAAAAATTTATGACTAGTTTCTTAAAAGACAGTCATAACTGAAACTGAAGAATTAAATCTTTCTCTAAGCTACCTCACATGCATGCTTCTGAACACCAGCAGAGCAGAAGGAGCCTGCCCTGGGCAGCCTCTATTTTAAACAAGCATGGCTAGAAATTGCAGAAGCTGATTTGTCAAGAAGCAAACTCAGTTTACAGCAATGCAGTTGCTCGATCTGCTGCAGACTAAGAGAATATTTGACTGAGGTCAGGTTTCCAGAGCATACAGCAAATGCAGACCTGTAGACCTGACTCTTCAGAAAGTCTTGGAACTGTTTACATCTCATAGTATTTTCTGATTCCTTCTGTTGACCTAGTAAACATAGGAAAAAGAAAAAGCATGATGACTTAAAGTAGTCAGCCTCCTGTCACAGATTAATCTATTTAGACACCTAAAGGAGCTTACCTTCTGAAGATGCAAAAATTCCCGGACCCTGGTCTTTTTGTAACCCTCTGAAAACATAGGTTGCCTCAGTGTGATTAGAGGTATGGAAATAAACTGAGGCAAAAGTGGAAATGTAATTTACAAGTTAAACAGTACACTCATGACATAGCTGTGTTCAAAGGTCCAAAATCATTGTTTGACAGTCTGGAATAACCTTTAGTCTAAAATCAGACTATTAACCTTGAAATTAAAATCTTATCAATCTGGAGTGTTTCATATTATTGCACATTACCTTATCAAAGTTCCTTCACAGTGACGCTCATTGACCGGTACAATTTCTTTGCACTCGGCATGCAGCGTACTCAGTTTTCCTCTGGAAAAAACTAGCTGTAGCTCTGTGCTGCCAAACACAACTGAAGAATTGCACCCTAAACAGCTAAAATAGACAAGCAGTCTAATCGAAGGAAAGCATGCCGCCTCTTCTGCTCGGGTGTACCTGCCAAGTTGCATGAAGGGCTATACTTTACATCTAGGTCAGGTCATTGGTGGTACTTTAGCCTACCCTTTGTCTGTATCAAACCCTCTCCCTACACTCAAAGCCATAACAGCGAAATCATAAATTCTCCTCTCTGAGAAATAACAGGAGGAGAAACATAAGAGTACCTTAAATCTTTACTGTTACTTTGTTGATACACAAAGGTAAAACAAAGTGAGGTTTTAACAGCAGCCGCTCTGAAAAAGTACATGCATATTTACATGAAATGGTGCAGCAATTCTGCAAGAAGGAAAAAACTTACATCTGAATAATGAAATTAAGGTTAGTATGGTGATGACGTTGCTATATTACAATAGCATATAACACAAACCTTGCAGTAATAAGAGGCTTGCTAGATTCTATCCCTCCTTTCCCCTGTTATGGGAAGCTTGGTTTCATATTCGATCTTTCCTCCAGAAATCAGGTCTACAGGTATGGAGTTCATGGTGTCTGTGAGTAAAACAAGTTCATAAAACCAAACAATAACTTAGGCCTAAGATTGCATGCTGACTGTGAATGGGGAGAAAAGAGGTAGCTGGAATACCATAGACAGTAACAGAAGACTGACCACAGACTCATTTTAGCCTGTTTTTCTGCAGTGTGGAGTGCAGTCCCTGTGTCATGTTGGCTTGGGAGTTGACAGATGAAAAAAGCACTAAGGGGCATTATTGTCTCCCCCATCATCCTGTCTTTAATGATCATGTATTCAAACCAGTAATCTGTGGTGGTGCATGATGTGAGATGGCACAGAATTGCTTCAAGTAATGTGGGTAATGTCTGACATAGAGGGAATAGCATAGATCAGTGTTTAAAATTTAATTTCCTAGACATTTCAAATTATTCTTCACTTAACACTAATTTAATATTTAGATATAAGTCTCTTCAGGGAAAGGGAGATGGAGGAAGTGTGACTGTGATGCCAATGACTGGGTAGTTAGAATGAAACAGCTAATCTAGAAAGTCAAAGCGGTATAGAAGACAGAATTTATAACAACTGTTCCTCTTGGCTAGAGTGGAAAAATTACACAGATGATTCTACCATTTGGAAATATAATTGTTGAATTGAATGTCATAAACCTTATTGCTGGCTCAGAAGATAGAGTGGTATCACTCTGAACCCATGCTGTATAATCCTAAATTTCTTAGTTACAGAGATCCCGCTCCTAGAACATCGTGTCTCTGTTCTTATTAGAGCCTGTAGCAAAACCAGGAGGCAAACAGCAAGAGAAAAGGCTCTTCCAAAAAAAAAAAAAAGAGTGGCACAACCCCAAAAATTCTTCTAGTCTTTCTAGTTATTGTTGTAACAGAGATTTATTATCCCCTCAAGAACCAACTGAAGAAGATTGCCATCTTCCAGATGTAAAGAACTACTTAAATGAACCAGAAGTATATCAATTGTTCTGAAGGTAAAAAAAAAAATCTGTAACCATGTGGCTGCAGGTGGGATACTGAAGAGAAAAGACTTTAAGGAAGTGGAAGTACAGACAAAACAGCTTGTACCAGTTTTTTGCCCGTTCCTTACACAGGAACTATCAGAGAAGCAGACTCCAGTGAGCAGAATGCTGGGCTAGTCACTAGAGATTGTACGTCTGTAGTAGTCCCTTCATCTGGAATATGGATACAAAGGCTTAAATATAATTTTCTCTGTGGATAGTTACACATGTGCCAGTTTAACCCAAGAGAACTGAATCATTCAGATTATCTCCACAGCAGAGATGTCCAGCATTGCATGTGATACACAGACCCTGGAGGAAGTTTGGACACCAAAGCCAAATTCCACCACTCTCCCTTGAAAACAAAATAAGCCCAAAAGAATGAAGAAGGCTCAACACTTCTATAATCAAGCCCTAGGAATCTGCTGCTGTGACATCCAGTGAAATGTTCCTCTTCTAATCTCGGGGGAGCCTGTGCAATGTACAATGTCTGCTTCTGCTTTCTTCGTGGTCTGCTGGGCATCAGCAATCCCACCAGAACACCTTCTGTATCGTACACGCTTATACCGTGTATCTGTGAAAGCAGATGCTTTGTAGCAAGACTCTTCCTAAAGCAAGAAAGTTAAAAAAATTTTTAAAAAGTCACCACAAAATCAGCCCACATATTTTCAAGGGTGGTATTTAAATGTAACTGTAATTCTTTGTCATATTGTCAAGAGAGTTTTCTGTATTTTTAGAAACTAGGCAGACAAAAATAGAAAAGTAAGTCTAATATTACTCTGCTCTCTTGACATAAGCCACATTACAAAACCAATTTAATCAGATTTTTTAAACCTATCTAAAATATTTTTTTCTTTTCTTGTTTTACACTGCCATTAACCAAATTTAACTATAAATTGGAGTATCTCTTGATAGAACAATGTACAATAGAATTTAGATTATATCCTATTCCCTTCTGAAATTCAAGAAATTGAAATAATCATTTGCTAGACACTCTAAAAGGCAGGAGTGCAAAAACATTTATTTTTTTAAAAGAAAGGAGAGGAGAAAATCTCAGATACAATTTTTACAGTCTCTGTTCATAATTGTTTATGTTGGGTGCTCTATGGTTTTGAATTGCTAATATAAGTTCAAGAGTGGGTAAATCAGGGGCAGGAGAGGTGAAGGAGGTAGGAAGAAGCAAATGTTTCAAACTGGAACTGTTGAGTGCAGCTAATGTGGTCAGTTAATTTAACACAGCCAGATTCCCAGTGCTCCTTGCATATTGCTTCTCTAAGGTCCTTTAGTAGCTGGTTTAAAATAAAAAGTTTAAATTACAATGGAATTTCATTGCTATGGCTATTACCATTATGTTTGAGAGACAAACACGTGCTGTTCTACTATCTTAGCTTCTTGGGTCGTAATAGAGCAAAGCAGGCAAAGCCACGAGATAAGGCAAAATCACTACTCAAATTCAGGTTGATCCTAAATTTCTAAACTGAGGTAATTTTTCACTTACCATTTTCTCTTTTTTTTTTCTTTCTTTTTCAGTATAGTGTGTAACTATGTTTCAAGAAAGCAGAAACTCATGAACAATAAAATATATTTCCAGAGCAAAGAAAAGTTCCCACATAAAATAAAGGAAATGAGAAAAAAATTATCCAACAGTATATAAATTTCAAATGTGTGCCCCAAGGTAGCAGAATCAACAACCCAAGCAAAACAACTGGCTCATTTGACCAGCTTTTTTCCTGTGCTGTAGAGGACGGGGTAAAAAAAAAAGTTTTCTTAAGAAAAGAAGATAGAAGTTCTCATTATGTTGGAACATGTGGCCTGGAGTGACAACAGAAGAAACCAACTTGCCTTTTACCATTAAGTGAGAAGTAAATGTCTTTATTATCTTCTAATTTACAAAAGACAGCTTTTCTGGATGAATCATTACCCCCACTAGCAGAAACAATTTGAGAAGTTTTCCACAAGGTGTTAATTAAACTTAACCACCACACAACAGCAGACAAAAACAGAAAACACAGATAAATAAAAATTTGGCAAGGTTAGAAAATGCAGGATCAACATCATGTTAAAAATGTTTAACACAAGGGAAGTATCCGATATTGTTCAGGGATGGGAGGAAAAGACAAAGAAAGGTAACTGAAGCAATGCATTTCTTTAAAAATCACACATCCATCAAGATGTTTTTGTTCTGGTGGGGAGAAATTATTCAAGTAGGAAAAAGCCTAAGAATATTTCAGTCAGCCTAAGAATATTTCAGTAATATTTTACTTCTATAAAAAGTAAAGTTTGACCTACATGGATCCTGTGCAGTCTTGCATTCTTACATTCTTAAAGCAGTTTTGTTAATGTGTCATATAACTTTCAACTTGGATTTTTTTCCAGCCAGGTCCTACACTGTTCACCAGCAGGCCTCACAGTGGAGATTTGCTAGGCTAAGTGAAATAAAACATTAGGAAAGTATTAGGACTTCTACAGTTACTTTTTTTTCCTTTCTAGTCTCTGTCTCATTTTGTGAAAACAACACAGGCAAGAAAAGTAATCAGGATGAAAGTAATTCCATTGCCAAATAAACTTAATGGTGTCATAAAATCAAAGTATGCAAGGAAGATTCAGGTCAAATAGAATTCTAATGATGTAAACCCCAGGAGTAGAATTCAAGGCCTACTCATGAACACAAAAGGGAAAACTATCACTGCATTAAAGCATCCATCATTCTCTTCCTCCTCTCCACAGAAATGAGAATTTCCAAAGAATAAGACATAAATAGCATCACAGATGTAGCTACAGCAATTCCTACAAAATATACCTCTGACAACAGTACTTTACTTGAAGCTGCATTTCTTGTCTTTTATCTCTAATAATTAACACATCTGGGACCTGAGCACACAAAATCATCTGAAATTATTTCCTTCTTTGTTATCATGAAAAAACATGGGCCTGTATCTCCCATGAGTCCTCCATACATATGCACACACGCATACAACACAAAAGCCATTTTATACCCTGCTTTGAGAATTCAGGCTTTGCCCTTTCTCTCCTACTGAGACAGAAGAAGCTCTCAAGAAGAACGATGTGAGTTTGGAAGTGGGGCTGGGGAGGCCAGGACTGCTGGGGTGTATGTGCAGTGGTTCCCTGTGTGGAAACTAAGCTGCCCTGCAGGTGCACCAGGCAAAGGACTGTGGAGAAACTGTGTTGGTCTGCTATTAATACAATAGTCATCTCTGATTGCTAAAATTGATTCATGCACATATACTATTTTTTCACTTTTTGTATTTTCAGGTCGATTGTCAGTTAGATGCTGAATACTCTTACATAGTTAAATCTGTGGCAGAATTATCAAGCACTTTCCTGATATGAATGCTCTCCCATATATTTTCAGAATAATCAGGTGCATTCACATTATGATGCTATCAAAAAACTCTTTTTGACAGGGATTCTTTCAGCCAACTCGCCTTGCTGTTCCAGAGACAGGATTTGTGTCAGGTCAAACAACCCTCACATTTTTTTGACAAGAGGATGATGACAGATTAAGCACACACTGAGAATGAGCACTGAGAATGAGAGATGTTTCTAGGGGGGAGAAAAGGCCAACTTTCTTCTTGGAAGGCAAGTGCTTAGGAAAACTACTGGGCTTTTTGTCAGCAGGCTAACTCTTGATCCTAGCACGCAGCTGGCAACTGTGTTTGCTTGGCTGGCTGTGGCTGCAGAGGCAGCGCAATCGCGGCGCTGCGGTGGAGCAGAGGAGCTCCCAGCATGGCAGCGTTGCTCTTCAGCTGCTCAGCTGTCTGCTGCAGAATACAGGACTGCAAAAGGAAAAAATCACATCAGGTGAAGGGCATCTCTCATTTCAATTGTTCTTCGCTTTTGACCCCGCTGTAATCAAGGCACTAAACAGAGCAGTGACATCTTCACTTTAACCATATAAACAGAGGCTTTGAACCAATATACTACACATTTCACAGTAAAATAAGAACTGAAATGGGTAGTCTGTCAAATACTTGGACTGTTTTAAAAGAATGTCGAATGCATTGAGTCTCAGGACTGCAGCCCTGAGGCAAAGCACATGGTAGCAGTAACCTGTGCCATAAGTCACTGCATGGTAAGCCAGCAAGCACTTTAAAATCAGGCAAACTTTCTTCACCCAAACAAATAATGAGTATTTATTCGGTATTTTGCTAGACTGTTCATCAGATTGTATTGATTTTTATCAGTTCATAAACATATCTCAGTTTGAACTTTACATCACTCTTGACATAAAACCTAGATTAAAAATGTTTAAAACCTAATGAAAGTCTTCCAAGGCCTGGAAAAAAGTCCAGATAAGCTGTGTTTATTTGGAGGCTGACAAATACTGTTAATATCTGAGACAGAATGTCTACAGTAGCTTTTTAAAGTATCAAACCTTTTTTAATTGATTCATTTCAGAAGTCTTGTCAAGTAGAAACACATATGGGGGTTCTTGTAAATTCAGTGGTAAGAAGCAAAATACAGGAACTAAGGCAATAATATTTGGCATTCTGGAGACTGACAAATATCAAAATATATTAAAAAATATCATAGCATATGCTCCTATAGCATCCAAAATTTATCTTCTCAAACAGGATTAACTGAATAATTCATAAGTGCTGCAGAATGGGGAATGAATGAGTTTCCTACTCTAATCTTTGTGAAAGTGATTATCAGCATTGCACGGGGTTCCTTTTCACATTGTGAATGAATGTTTTACTTCAGTTTCATAAATGACCACTCACAAAGGCTTTTTTTCCTTCTGTGCCATCATTATGTATGGAACATACACTGTTGCCAGCTATTTTTTTCTTTTTGGTCTTGCAGTTTGTATTATTTTCAAAAATAGTGCAGCATTACAATTGAACATTTGTCTTCCATAGAAGCAGAGGATTTTCATGCATAGAACTGAAATCAAACTCTCATTTTACAGAAAAAAAAAGAGCATGCTAAAGCTTTTGAATGGGTTAGAGATTGTGTTTAAGCTCAGGACTGCTTCTTTTACTCTCAACTGTGTGTGCAAAGGCAGGGACTTCAAATGATAATATCAATTTTATTACCTGTCAAATGTAGTTTATAGCAGGTGCTTTTTCGGTGACAGCATCCCCATCCCCAGAATGATTTAATCTCAAAGCCAAGTAAAGATAATGTTCTTGTGCAATCAACAAGAATCCAATTAGTGTATGTGTCTCCCGGGCTTTATCTCCACTCTTCAGGCATTACTACAGGGACCATCCAGTTCTCTCAGCCTCTCTCAGCCCTGTGCAAGCAAACATTTCTTGGAGCGGAGGAGCTTTGCACTGACCAACACACTTGTACCGTGTAGTGCATTTGCACAGCTCTTCCACTTCTCCTTTAGATGGATCCTGCTTGTATCTTTGCCTTCCATGAGTGGCCTGTGATCATACTACCCAAATATATTTGACATCTTGTGTGGCCATTGTTAGTAGAGGCTACAGTTTTCTTTCCAGGTGGCGACAGGCAGTTCTCATTGGGAAGAGGAAGGCAGTAAGAGCGAGTGTTCTGGGAGGAAAACTGCTGGCCACTCACACAACAAGAATTGAGAGCAGGGTAGAACATCTGCAGGAACCTGAACAGGTTTCTGTTCCTCTTTTTTCCTTCCCTGTGAAAGAAAAGAATCAATTTCTTTTCATTGCCACATTTCTTCTGAGAAACTAAGGCAAAAGTCATGTGCTGAATGCTGAGTCACTGCTTTGTTTTATGCACCCGTTGCAGTTTGTTTTTTGTCCCTGCATGTCGAGTAATCATGTGACATTCCCAACCATTAGAGTCAACTTATCTCCACAATTAAAATAATTCTCCATAAATATACAGGAAATGCTTAGCATGACTGTAAAATATAATTTTACATAATTTTATGGATTGTTATTTTTAAAACTTGTTTTACTTAGTTTTCTATATTTGCTCCTTTACAAGAGAAGAATGAAAAGTAAGCAATACTATTCATTTTTTTCTAAACTAAGAATTTTATATTTCTTTCCAAAAGCTATTATCAGCTACAGTTTACTGGTAAAGAGACAATTGTGGAAATCACTGCAGGAAATGAGAGGCACTATCTGGAGCTACATTAATGTTTGCCTTCTAGCTCACTGAAGGTAACAATTGATAAAACAGGGATCCTTTCCATGTCCCAGAAAAGAAGCCCGTTTAGCAAAACCACATTTTCTTCCCTGTTTTTCTTGTATTTTGCTTTGGCAAACTATACTTTCCCCTTAAATCAGCTCTGCATAGAGCTCCATTTTGGGTTCAAGACCACTCAGTTCTCTGGGTCCTAAGCACACTGCAGCTGTGTGAGGTATTGCTGAGATATAAATAGATCACCATGTCAGCAGGTTTTAAAGCTACAAATAAGCTTATTAAAATTGAGACATTGCACAAACTGCATTCAGTTCTATTAATGATGATCCTTCCATTCAGTAATGCCGAATTCAGTTATTCCATAGCATTGCACAGAAGGGTGACGGTCAAAGCGATGTCTTTGGATCTAAGTTTACAGCTGGTATTTCTCTGAGTAGGAACAGCTAATTTTCAGCTGGCTAATGTCTGAGAATTAAAAGAATGTATAAAGCAATATTTTTTTTTTGCCTAGAGGAAGCTTATCTTTATATCCTCACATGCATCAAATTCAGCTTGGTAAGAGAGATAAAATGTACAACAGGTATTGCTGGTGCTGTTGGATGTTTAGCAACTAGATGAACTAGTTGCTCCACCGATGGTTAATACTGTTCTGTGTTTCAAAACCTGAATAATATCTGTTTTCATTTCCAAACATCTGCTGTAATAGTGATTTCACTTGGTAGTCTACCTTTTATGATCCTTTTCTCTCAGACAAACATTAGATTAGTCTCCTCGTGTCTAAATAGATAGTAGTATCTCTAAAGAACTAGAAGACAAATGGAAATGGAAGACTTTGAGAAAACTTTCTTTTAGTTTCCCCTTCAATTTTCCTTTTCTGGGATAATACAGTTTTTCGACTTCTTTGAGCTTACCAACCTTCCACTACATTTGCATTCTATAACAGATTTATTTATATTTAGCATTTTTCTTTGGCTAGCAGAAGAGGTTATGATGCTGGATTAGTGCTTTATTCATAGTAGGATTTCAGATGAGTCATGGATATATCTCTGCAGCAGCTGTTGCAGACCTTGTAATGCCATTATGCCCTTACTCTGAGTGAGATGTTGCCCTGAGGTACTGTGGCTACCCTCTTAGTGATTTCTACAACACAGAAGCCCTTCAAAGTAGATGGTGGGAGAGCATCAAAGAAATTTTGATGTAGAGCATATCCTGCAGGCTTAATGCACACAACACGCACTTTACAAGTTTTGTGACCTTTTCAGATCTTAAATCGAAAAACACTGCAGAAGATGAGGAACATGTACTTGTAGAAGTTTGAAGCTGTGACCTGTCAAAAAAGATTAACTTCCTACATCATGGAAAAAAAACCCAAAACATTTCCTAGCCCATGCTGAAAGAAAAACCTAAACCCAAAAACCCCCAACTAGCCAATTAAACACACAAAGGAAAAAACCCCACAAACCCAACAACAAAAAATAACCAAACAAAATGCTTCCTTGCTCAGAAAAAAATCCACAAAGCAAAAAAGAAAAATAAATACTTCTTTGCTGATGATTTTAAAAAGTCCTATTTCCTTGCTCACAGTAAAATGCCTCTGCAGACTCACTAAAGACCATTAATGTCTACAAAAGCTTTTAGAGGTCCTGCTGAAAAAGTACACAATTGTACTACAGAAGGAAATAGATCTCATTTGATACCAGAAATTTGGTCAAGAATTTAGCCGCATGTCTGCAGAGGATTAGAATGCATCTTACATATTCCCAGCACCATTATATATAACTCTGGGGAAGAGTTGTCATAAGCATAGACCCAGATAATGCTTGAAATTTTAAGCTTCAATGCCAAGAACTCTGCTAAGCTTCCACCCTTGAGTGATGCCATCTGCACAGGAATATTAATCCCGTATTTACCTCTAAGGTCTCCTTTGTTAAAATTTTCACACTCAGCTAAATTCAGATTTAGAGTAGATAACCTGCTACACCTGGGGATAGGTACATAAAGTACAGCCACTTGTCCTAAGCACTCAGTAAATAACAGCTGTGATCACTTGTTTCTGTCAAGTCATCCAGTCAGATTACAGGCATTACTTTGGACTAATGGAAGAGATACACCTGGCTTCTTGCATACATTTCTAACATTACATTTGCTAGCCAATGCTCATTTCATTTGATTTCATTACACCGCCTTTATTTGAGTATATCTGGAGTTAATCTGGTTTACGAAGATATAAAAAAAGTAATAGAGGACATGCATATAGAGATTTAACAGTATAAAGTTATATTTCTGAAAATCAGAAATAAATGGTGCAAAATCTTTACAGTGTGAAGATACACAAATAAAAAGGGATAGAAGAATGAGCTAAATAATTTTTTACACCGCTGATTACCCAAAAAGATAGATACCTTTTGATGTGTCAAACATCTCAAATATAAAACATGAATTCTCACTGCCTTACACAAAGGAAGTGGCATCTGTCATGTTACACATTCACTTGCTCTGTATTAGAACCTCCCTCAAAGCTTTTCAGAGACTTCTATCATGCAGCGTGTTTTCATTCTGCAATGAACCCAGCATAAGGACATTATTTCATGTAAAGGTCATGCAAACATTAGCTGAGTACACTCTTAAACAAAACTATTTCATAAATACACATGGTTAGAATATTTCATAAGCGCCCAGTGTTGCAAGGTTTTGAGCATATGAGCAACGACCTTGTTCCCCAGATTTGTCTGTATTTATTACCTACATAAAAGGGAATAGACATTGTAAATGCTTACAAACACATCAACACAGATCAAAATAATCTTGTTCTATAATGGTAAATATTACCTCTGGACAACTGGGTACAGGCTAGATACAGTATGTGTGAACAATTAGGTACTGTTAAACTGAAAGTTGGATGTTTTAGTTCCCATTGGCTGTTCAAAAGTTCCTGAAACAAGATATGACAGAATCTTCTTTTTTTAAAATGTATTGTGGCTGCCTTTCTATCCAGGTAGGCTTATATATCTCTTCATTGTGATATTGCAGAGCTAAATGAATGCTGAAGACAGACTTTATTAGAAAGCAAAATACCATGTCATGAGCATTAATATAGACTAGGCATAATTAAATTCTTCATTTAAGAGTGCCATTCTTTTAAAGATTACATGAGAATGCCCTTCTGCTCTTCATCTCTTTTTAATTGTGCCACATTCCTTTACTCTAGAGAAGACAGAAAAAAAAAGGATAGTGCAATAGGTCACATCATTGAGGAATAATACTGATTTATAGCATAGTATTATTTGGCACTGTGTTTTTTAGGAAGAAGCAGGTTTTTAGTTTGTTCTACCAACTAGACAGTAACATGATGGGTTTAGAACTACTGAAAAAAGATCTGGGCAGGATCCTTGCACTCCTGAGGTTAATAGCAAAAAGGACTCTCATGTTTAGCATGCCCAGGATTTAATTCTGAGGTTTTCTTTTCACTGAAGTGTGTGGAATATATCAAAAGAAACTTTGCACAAAAGTATGTGAAAACAAAACTTCTTTGGAAAGTTGGGAAAAGTGGTTTGTGACCGAAGTCTAAACTGAGCAGTGCTTCATGTGTGCATTAAAGCCTGTAAGGCTTAACAGGCAGCCAGGATGCTGTGACTTTCAACACAGGACAAACTGACTCTGTAACCCTTACAGTAAAACTTCCTAGATTTTTAAAGGCATTATAGAGCCAAAGGTAAAAATATCCATCATGCAGGTTATTTTCAGTTTTCATTAAAATTATTAGATTTCAATCTAAATCATCTGACATCTTTAATGTCAAAGTTATTCTTTTACAGGTGGACTAACATTCTTCTGGAATGGCTTGATGAAGTGTGCCATAAACATTGTGAGTGTTCTGACACTCCTGAGTTTCAAATCTTACCTGTCACAAGAGCTGTTGGACATTCGGTTATTACCTACAGCCCGAGAGCTGAGGCTCTTAGCCAAGGACTAGGACAATCGCCCACCCCAATGTCAAATACCAGACATCTGCTCATGAGTGTGTAGAAAGCATGAGCTTCTTGATGTCCTAAAAGAGGTGTGCTTGGGTAGCTTAAGACACTTTATCCAATATTTTAACTCCTTTCTCTCCCTTTTCCTCATACAATGTTCCATTACTCCTACCTTCCCCATCTACAACTATTTCCTGACTCCAGTCCTCAGTGCTGCAATCACACCTCATCCTCCTTGGCACGCAATTGTCTCCAAAAGTGACACTGAAAAACACAGGAAGCTTAATTTTTTTAGTTGTTCAATGTTAGTCTAGAAAGTTCCCTCCTGATCTCAGAAAGACACTGGGAAAAGCTAGTACAGAGGGGAATCCTGCTCTGTCCTTCAAGTCCCAGCAAACTGTGTAACCTTCAGAGATTTGGCTGTCAAATGCTGACTGCACTGAGAATCTGCAAGCTCAGATGTCTGGAGCCATGACTCGCCCAATTTCAAGTTGACTTTATTCTCAGCCTCTTTTGAACAATGTCATAAAGAATACCTCTGACAATTAGGCAGATCAGCTGCACCTCTGCAAAGGTTCTGCAGTTTCTCAACTAAACGACCAGTTAATATTTAAGATAGGAGTCCCTCACCACATGAATTTCTCTCTCTCAAAAGGCTGGCTGCTCATATTTGGATGCAGTGAAATCAGGAAGAGACAAGAAGGCACAGAAATCAGTTTCCAACCTTAAATCTGCTACACTGCAGGAGGGCACTACAGGCAGTGCCCATTGTACTGCCCTACTACTACAGAGAGTGACACCTGCTCACTCTCCTCAAAACATGGAGCTGACTCATGCACTATATTGCTTTGTTTAACAGATTTTTTATAAGTGGATTTCAGACTCATAATGAATTTTTGGTTTATTATTTCCTTCCCTTTACTCCTAATTGAATATTCCTGCTATCATAGCTCCTAGCTAGCTCTAGCTACATACTTGGATAGATACTTAAATCTCTTATCAGTGTTTTCTGTAACTTACTGCCTGTAAAACTGAAAGCATTTATTTTGCTAGAGGTTCTCCTTATTCCCCCTCCTTGTTCTGCCAGAAACATGTATCTAATTGGATATGAGTATTTTAAAAATCTCCTTTTGAAAAGTATCCCAGCTGTTTTCAATTTAAACTTCAGCGGCCTTGCTCACCATCCAGTTATTCCATACGCAATGTCATAACATCTTTAAAATTGAAAGTCTTAAAGCCAGCACAAAATGGAGGAAAACAGCAGTGAATTCTACTATTTTTATCAATGTAAAATTATAGAACTTAAATTTGCACTGATTTCTTAAAGTGAAAGTAATCCCTGAACAGAAGAATTAAATGGTCATGCTGTGTAATTAAGACCTCTGTGTGGCACCAGGCATTACCCTTTCAGTCTTTTCTTATATGATTTGCCCTCACAGAAGAAACCAATCTTGTATAAACATCCGCATTTTGATTCTCTTCTGTGGTTTTAATCTAGTATTTGCATAAGCATGTGATCAGCCACAAAGAGGCCATCTGGCTGACCACACTCTCCCCGATCCATTTTCTTCATGTGCCAACAGTGCTTGCTCCTGTGCCATCTTCCTCATGGATAAATCCGCTTGCCACACTATACCCAAACTATCAGCATGACTGTTTCAGTTTCTGTCTGCTGAGCAATGAGTGCTTGTGTGTTTGCCACAGCTTCACAAACATCAAGGAATGCCTGCAGAATGCTACAATAGCCTTGAACCCACTATGAAGGTCAAGTAATCTGGCAAGAGTTCAGATTTTTGCCTTGTTGGGTTTCTTTTTCCCCAGGCATGATGTATTTCCTCTTATTTTCTACTCAGCTGTGACTGACTATCAAGAGAGTTAAATACAGACCTCAACTTTCATGTTCCCCTTTAACTGTCTGCTTTTGTATGACTGCTCTTCCTGTTTACCCAGTTTACCGCTTATAGCATGACAACGTCCTGTGGGTCCATCAGATAGGTACTGACAGTCCTGTAAGAAACCGTCTCTACTGTGGACCTATATCTACAGCTTAAGACCATGGAAACCCAAGATGATGTTCATTTCAGCCCAGCCTTGCATGGTCTTGAATACCTGCAGAGAGACCTTGACAAAATGGGCAATCACCTACCATACGAAGTTCTGAAATATTGACTGGGCAATCACCAGCCACATGAAGTTCAACGCGGAAAGTGCCGGACTCTGCACCTGGAACGGGGCAACCCTGGATGTACAGACAGACTGGGGAATGAGATGCTGGAAAGCAGTGCCACGGAAAAGGACGTGGGGGTCCTGGTTGATGACGAGCTGAGCATGAGTCAGCAGTGCCCTGGCAGCCAGGAAGGCCAACCATGTCCTGGGGGGCATCAGGCACAGCATTGCCAGCCGGGCAAGGGAGGGGATTGTCCCACTCTGCTCTGCACTTGGGGTGGCCCCACCTCAAGTCCCATGTGCAGTTTTCATCAATACAAGAAAGATATTAAAATATTAGGGAGTATCCAAAGGAGAGCAACAAAGATGTGGGCAACAAAGAAGGGCCTTGAGCAGAAGCTACAAGAGCAGCTGAGGTCACTTGGTCAGTTCAGCCTGGAGAAGAGGAGACTGAGTGGAGACCCATTGCAGTCTACAACTTCCTTTGGAAGGGAAGAGGAAGGGCAGACGTTGATCTCTTCCCTGTGGTGCCCAGCGACAGGACCCAAGGGAATGGCCTGAAGTTGTGTTGGGGGAGATTTAGGTTGGATATTAGAAAAAGGTTTTTCGGTTGGGCACTGGAATGGGCTTCCCAGGAAAGTGGTCACAGCACCAGGCCTGACAGAGTTCAAGCATTTGGACAATGCTCAGGTACATGGTGTGACTCTTGGGGAGGGNAGGTACCTGGTGTGCCTCTTGGGGAGGGAGGGCCAGGAACTGGACTCAATGATTCTTGTGGGTCCCCTCCAACTCAACTTATTCTTTGATTCTGTGATTCTCTGACTTCCTCTGAAAGGCTAAGCACTGTTCTTAGCATTATTACCGAGGCCAGGACCTCACTGCAATAGGGCTAGCATTATTCATGTTAATATCAAAAGAGAATAGCAAGGTACCTTAAGGATATTGTAGCTCCAAACCCCCTGCCATGGGCAGGGAACCTTCCACTAAACCAGGTTGCTCAGAGCCTCATCCAGCCTGATCTTGACCACCTCCAGGGATGAGGAGTCCACAACCTCCCTGGGCAACCTATTCCAGTGCCTTACCACCCTTACAGTAAAGAATTTCTTCCTCATATCTAATCTAAACCTACCCTCCAGATTAAGGCCATTTACCCTTGTCCTATCACTATATGCCTTTGCAAAAGAAAAACAAAATCTTTTCAAAATATAAATAAAAGCTTCCAAAGTTGAGAATTTGGAAGTCATGTGTGACAACTCCTAAAGAAGTATATGGCACAATGAAGACAGCACAGGTCCCCAAAGATCTCTTCCTACATAGCCTCTCTCTCTGTCTATATCCATCCCTCATTCTTGCAAACTGAGTTATGGGAAAGCCTATTTTGGGAAAAGATAAAGAGTAACTTCCCTCCCCTCCATACGCAAAAAAGAAGATATGAAAGAAAAGGATAACGAGGTAGATTTAAAGAAGTACTGATACACTCACTTTACTGACCAAAAGGGAAGTTCCTGATGGCACATTTAATAGCATCTGTACTGCCTTTTCAAGGCCAAGCTACAAAACAGATGAAGAACTGACCATAACTATATCGCACCATTGTGGACATCTGTAGGATGGCTGCTTCCAATCACAATTCCTTTCAGCATGTGAGATCATAACTCTTCAGGAACTTGCATGTCTGATGTGGGCAAACTGATGCCGCCACACGGTGTTACAAGAGGCAAACCAGAGAACATGTTCTTGCAGATTTCCATTGCAAGTAACCACAAGTTTGGGTTTATGCTATGGAATTATATATCCACAAGTATTTTTTTCCTTCGGTGCCCTGAATGTGAATCCAAAAGTGTATTAGGAAAATTTGAGTAAAGGATCTTTGGGCTCAGGTATAGAGTTTGATCTACAAAGATCAGGATATATAGATGTAGTGTCTATTTGTTACACTCTGGATCTGCTTTGTTTCTATTTGTCTGGGTTTTTTTTTGCTTTCCTCTGATTTTTTTTATGTACTCAGGCACTGCTACAGCAGCTGAGGGAGAAACTAACAGGAATGCCTTCACAGGTTTCTATAAAGCAGCCTAGAGATTGAATTATTTCATGCATTTTGTGGCATGTTCTGTATGTCTAAATATCCACTTCAGGGGTTTGAGGTTTCTTTTATTAATGTCTTGCTTCAGGGAAGGAGAAGTTCTGTATTTCATAATCATCAAGGATACGCTCAATATAAATTTACACTGGCTTGTATGAAACAAGCACATTCTATAATAAAAATTTCACAGATTTAACATCTGGGCAAACAGAAGACTTGTTTTTTTCTGTTAAACCACCAAAATAATTGTCAGGAATTTCACTAGAAACACTTGAAAGATCAGCAAAGAAAAGTCAAATATTTTTTTAAAACTTGCTTTGGAGATATATTCATCTGAGAAGATTAAAAACCTAACATGAGAAATTCCAAAGTTCAGAAAATAACAAGTTAACATGTAATTTTGTAAATAAAACTTATTACCATTTTAATGGTTTCAGGAAGAATTTTAAAGCACTCAATCTGATCTGCTTATAGAATAGTTAGCAGAAGCTTATGCTTAGACATATGCACAACTGATTTAAAAATCAGTACACAAAGTCTGTAAGTATTACCCTTTCCGAGGATCACAGAAAGTAAACAAACAAAAAATATGCTATTGAGCCATTGAGCCCAGCACTAGTTGTCTTCAGCAATATCAAACACAGCTTTCTAGCAAATTACAGACTCACCTGAGCTAAAATGGTTGCTTCCCTGTACCTCTTTGAATTTTAGATGTAGCTATTTATAAAATTTCATTAGACACTTCCCATGCTATGGGAGTATCTTGTATATTAAATCACAAATGTAATGGTTGAAAATTATGAGAGCCTGAGATTAATTGCACAGCCACCAGTTGCTGCAGTATCCTATGAAGCAGAAAAAGACATACAAGAGAAATCCTTTCCACAAAGCTCTGGAAAAGAAGCAAAAATTACAGTATTAATTTTCCCTTCCACTACTGCATGAAACCTGGCCACTTGTTTTCTGTCAATGTATCACAGAGTGAAATTGCACCACTTCATATGCATTAATAGCATTACTTGGAAAACCTAGACTAAAATTTTATATATGTCAAGTTTGTGAAAACTTCAAGCCTGCAGACCTCATTTATCCTGCTTTATACATGTAGTCATTTTATATAGAGTATTTTTTACTCTGGAACACTGCTACAGTGCATAATTAGTATACCAGAAAGAACGGAAACTTCTATATTTTCTAATAAAGTGTTTATACCATTTGCAAAAACAGATCTGAGTTGGGTTAAGTAGTCCATACCCCTGAAAGCCATTAGAGATGAAATGGTGAGATAAGACTGGATTATCATAGCTCAGTCAAATCATCAAACTACGGAATAGTGGAGGTGATATTTTTGACATACGTATAAACTTGTATGCTTTCCCAATTTTCTTTTACTAGCTCAACATTTCAGCTGTCATTGCAAGACATTTTATGTCATTCAGACATTTCAAAAAAAAACAAAATTATTCTTCTCAATGAATATGCAATTTTTCTGCATATATTTAAAATACGAGGTTTCTGTCATCTTTTGTTCCAAAAGGTACTGTGTGCTAATAAATTAATGCTAATAAATTTCTATCTGTTTCACCAGAGCTTCCACATATTTCAAAATACACATTGAAATTGAAGAGAAAACTCAATTAAGAGTTTCATCTAATCTTTAAAGCAGAATATAGGCATATTGTTTAATTTACAGCTGTGTTGGAAAGCAGACTGGCTTGCTTCTGTTTTGCAGTCCTGTCATGTACATTCCAAACAAGTGATGATCCAAATGTAAATATTGGATTCCTTAAAGATAGAGCATATTTTCAAGTGCATAAACTAAGCATACTCTCAGCTTAAAAAGCTGCAGAAGCCTTTTCTGACCTGTTGGTATCAAAACAAGAAGGGCGGTGTGTGGAGGTGGAAACTTTTTCTATTTACATAGAACAGGTGAAAGGACGGAGCTCATACAGTTGTCCTCCAAAGGAAAGAAATAAATATAAGGGCTAGTTGGTTCTGCTGGCAGATCTTGTGGGGGAAATGCAGAAGAAATAGACACTACTGTGCTTCTCCTGGAGTAATGTTGCAAGCAGATGGGGACTGTTAGGAAATATAGTGGCTGAGTTTCATTCGTTTGGATGATATCTGGATGAACTGTCTGTTGTGTAACCAAATGGTTAAACATGTTTATCTTACCCTTAAGACTTTGTAGAATAAAAACTGGAAAAATGGAGAATTTCTTAACTGATGGTAAGATTTAAAAAAACCTTACTCATTCTTTCAAATATTACTCATGACATAACTTCAAAAAAGGCTTTTTCTTACAAAAAAAAACAAAAAAAAAAAACCTATTAAGCTTTCCTAGTAACTCAGAGTACACAAAAGTGTACCAAGAATAAAGCTAGTAATTTTGCTGCTGCACTGTTTTGTGAGGTGGATAGTGGCCTTATTTGTAAAATAACAATTCATAATTTTAAATAACACTCGGCAGCATTGTTATAGTATCTTCTGTTCTCAAGAGGGTATACTGCCAGCTGCCCAAAGGTATCAGTAAGAAGTACCACTTGCCAGGGATATTACAGCCAAAAAGCTCAGCTGAGACATAAAATAGCGTCCAAATGTGGATTTAAGTGACAATCCTATTTGTCACCAGCACTGCAGTAATTTGGGGGGAAATGCATGTTAACTGGCATGTATATTGATTTATAGTGAGTTTCACAGTTTTGTTGCAGCCTTTTAAGAATAGTGTAGCTGCTAGAAATTGCAAACCACCACTCCCACCCCCCTCAAGATCCTCTTTTACAAAATGGCCCTATTTATGCTGGGAGTCTCCTATATATGTTGAGTCTCCTAAATGACTGCTTCAGTCAGGCTTCAATGGAATCTCATAGAAAACTAGAAGCTGTTTCTTGCCGAAAGTAATCTGCACCAGCCAAGACCGCCCACAGCTGACTGACCCACACTGAGTATTTCTTAAAACTGGATGAGCGATGCATGTTGCTTCCAGGCATTTTGTTTCACCAGAAGAATGCATGAAGAGACATCTTTCTACAATCCTTGTTTCTGGTTCTGAAAAAAAAAACAAAAACTCAAAACCCACAAAAACACAAACAACCCACACAGATTGCTGCATAGGATGATGAAGAGCATTCTCTTGTGAAGAACACTCTGGAGCAGGTTTTCTGGCCTGTGACTTGAAAGAAACCCACAGTATTTACTTCCTAATGCAGTCTTCTCTGAAGCAAAGTATTCCTCTTCGTTGATATCTGAGCTCGGCATTTAAGAAAAACAAATTCTTGGTTCACTTTCCTCCATGAATGAAACACTGCTTCATAGAATCATAAAATCATTAATGCTGAAAAAAACCTCTAAGACCATTGAGTCCAACCATTAACATAATACTGCCAGGTCCATCACTAAACCATATCCCTAAGCACCAACATCTACATGTTTTGCTTGATCCATTTACAGAGATTAAATTTATACAATTCAAAGATTCACTCTGTTGCTGTCAAGAAAGACTATATATATATCTCTTATTTTCTTACAGTGGGTGTGTATGCTCTACAGTGAAACCAGCAACAATCCTACATCTGTAATCTGTGTTATGTACTTTCTGGAGGACACAATGGTGGCCTTTAGTGGACACGTCAGCCTCAAATCCTCTCAAGATTCACGAGACAATGGTAGCTTTATTCCATTTCATAACTTCCATCACCCTCTAGGCAGTCAGTATGCTTTACGCCTGACTGAAACAGATGCAAGACATAATTATGCCAAGTAGACCTGCCTTCAAATCCCATCACCTTTCCTATTTTCTTCTGCATCCTGTTTTTACTGTGGCTGTTTCTACCGAGACACAGGGACAACATGCGGCAGGTGCAGTCCTCAGCCTGTTGCAGTCACCCCAGTGTCATGCTCACAGTCTTGAAAGCAAAAGTGCTCCTGCTGCTGCTGCTGCTGCTGCTGCTGCTGCTGCTGCTGCTGCTGCTTCCGCCCGAGGCATCTGCGGCTGGGACCTCCTTTCCAACAGCCCACACACAAGGAGCACTTAGATTTACACTGACTCACGGCTGTCAAACTGCGGCATCCTGACTGAGATTAAAAATAAAAAGCCGGGCGAGAGTTTGAAGGCTCCTGTCATACAGAGCGTGGCACCAACACTCTCTTCGCCTGAATGAGGGCTACGGAACACCGTTTCAAGTTCCCTTTCCGGATGAACGCCTCCCAGCCCCCACCGCGCCCCTCGCTCAGCAGCGTACGAGACCGAGGGCGGGAGGGACTCAGCTCTGCATACAATCACGGCTGAGCAGCTCTGCCGGCTCGCCGCCGGGCCTGCTGCCCTCCGCCCCCTGCCCCCCCGGCAAGGCCGCCAGGCTGCACACGCCTGGCGGGGCCCCGCTCACCCCGCCTGGCCCCCTGCACTCCCCGGCCGGCCGCGGGTCCC